>VYXB01000140.1:0-30424 GCA_013397135.1 Pachyramphus minor
CTGCAGGTAAAGCACTTGTTAGTTTTCACACCATCTCTCTGAGCAGACACAACTGTCTTCTGCTCTCCAGAGGAGCCAATAGAGCTGGCTGCTCAGCCTGTTGGGTTTTTGGGCTCCATCAGGTTGACTTACAGCCATTTCCATCCCTGTTCTAACACAGGAGGACAAGGAGGCTGTTTTTGATGTTGTGGACACCCTGAATGCTGTGCTCCAGGTTGCCACAGGAGTGATTTCGACCCTCCAAGTAAGGCTTCTCTTCAGATTCTTGCCGTAAAACATGGTCATGATGCACATTCTGTGAGTAACACAGGGAACAGAGCTCTAGTCCCAGGATAAAAACTCTTCAGTGCCTCACCCACACTGCTCATTTTGGTCCCCTCTGTCAGCTGCTCAGGGGGTCAGAGCATCATTTTAGAGCCAGGACCCTTTCAGATGAATTCACCTCACTTTGACCACTAATGTGCCCCCAAGGAGGAGCTGATGATAATATCTCCATCTGACTGTCCTTCTGCAGATCAACAAGGAGAACATGGAGAGGGCACTGAGCCCAGAGATGTTGGCTACTGACCTGGCTCTCTACTTGGTTCGGAAAGGAGTGAGTATCAGAGGGAAACCTGGAGCTGTGACTTCTTTGGCTGCAGAGAACTGCTCAGTGAGATGAGGCCCCCTGTCCTGTCCCCTTCTCACTGCAGATGCCGTTCAGACAAGCCCACGTTGCCTCTGGCAAAGCCGTCCACCTCGCCGAGACCAAAGGCATCACCATCAATAATCTCAGCCTGGAGGACCTGAGGAGCATCAGGTTTGTGTCACTGTTACCTTGCCTTGACTTCCCTCCACAGGTGTGGATCAGCCTCCCTAGGAATGGGCCTCTTCATGATGCCCTTCCCCAAAGTGCCTGGGCCAGGCAGCACCCCAAAATCCTCCTGGCCTGAATATCAAGGCTGCTCCTGTTGGGAGTGAAAACACTGAAGGAAGACAATGTTGCTTTCATTCCACTCCAGCAGGGCACAGGCAGCAGTTCTTGGGAGGGACTGGGAGAAACTCATGCCCTGACCTTGAGGCACCAGTCCCCTGAGGGGTTTGGCTCCAAACTTCCTCAGTCTCCCCTTGAGCTGCCTCTTTGGTCTGTCACCAGCAGCTTCTGTCAGGCCGTGCAGAAACAAGGCTGCAGGAGGCCTTTCCCCTTGGGAAAAAGTTCCATCCTCACTCCTGCACCCTGTCTGCATACACAGAGCACATAAAGCAGCCCACAGCCCCCCGTGCTGTCCACTGACACCCCTCCCCTTTCCCCCCAGCCCCCTGTTTGGCAGCGACGTGTCCCAGGTGTTCAGCGTGGTCAACAGCGTGGAGCAGTACACGGCCATGGGCGGCACCGCCAAGAGCAGCGTGTCCGCCCAGATCGAGCAGCTCCGGGAGCTGCTCAAGAGGCTGAAGGAACAAGCTTAGAGTGTGGGGAGAGATCCCATGGATGCAGCGTTGTGCCTATCCCACTGATCTGCAGTTAATAAACACTGGGGTGTCTGTAGTTCGCTGAAACTCCTGTCTCGCGTCTTTCTTCTTTGGGGCTGGGGTTCTTCAGCGCTGGGCCACGATTGGTGTGTGAACCTGGCAGAGGAGCTGGTTATGGGTTGTTCAAGCTCTCGAGGGGTGGTAGGTGCAGAGCAGCAGGGTGTCTGTGTGTTGGGAGAGGCTGGTGTTTGTCCACATGGTGCCTTCACATTTCAGCCAAACCAAACCGTCGTTGTTTCCAGCTGCTTGCTCCCACTCCAAGGCAATAAATAAATGAAAACCCCAAAGCAATTACACAGCAAACAAACAAATAAATAAATAAATAAATGGATAAAATTAGGCAATAACTTTAAAACCCTAAGTAAGGACACAATAAATAAATAAATAAATAAAGGCAATGAATACCTTTAAACCCCCAAGTAATGAAACAATGAATAAATAAAAGAACAAATAAAAGTAGGCAATACATAAAATCCCCTAAGTAACGAAACAGTAAATAAATAGACGGATAAATAAATAAATAAATGGAAGCCGCACGAGGAAACCCCCCAATCCCGGACACAGCCCAACGCCTGCAAGTTCCTTTACGCCAGGATACCGGTGGCTTTGGCCGCAGGTGACCCGTGGGGCAGGACCAGATCCCATCCCGTCGGGGCGGGACAGGGATGGCGACCGGGATCGGGATCAGCCCCGCCCACAGCCGCGCCCCGCCCACAGCCAAGATGGCGGCGCGGGGTGGGAGCGTGGCCGGGCTGTGCCCGCTGCTGCTGCTGCTGCTCCCGGCGCGGGCGGCGGCACTGCCCGGGATGCTGCCCCCCCGGGACACCCCCTCCCGCGAGCGCAAGGAGCTCGGCGGCCTCTGGAGCTTCCGCGCCGACCTGTCTCCGGGCAGGGACGCCGGGTTCGCGCAGCGCTGGTACCGGCAGCCGCTCCGGCAGGTACCGGGGGCGGCGGGGCGGGGGGGACCATCCCGGGGCTCAGGGTGCGGGACCCCTCCAAACCAGGCTTCATCCCGCCCCGAGAGCACCGTTTTCCCCTCTCCTTCCTTCCTTTCCCCCTTCCTTCCCCTCGGGCTTGCAGTGCCGCTGCCCTTCGCCCCCTGCCCTGCGCTCGGTCAGGGCCGTGCAGGGGTAACTCTTAAGGCAGTTCCTAATCAGCAGCAGCCTCTGGTGATCGTTCTGATGATCCCGCAGCTGCTCTGAGGCCAGGAAACGTTTGAATGAACTACAGCCACCTTCAGCTGCTCTGTGCTGCAGGAGCCAGGCTGGCCTTGCACAGCATTGACCTCCCCGTCAGCAGCTCAGAATAAACAGAAACATGCCTGGAAAGGGCACTGGAATTATTAATTTCCAAGTTGCAGAGTGCTGATAATCAAAGTTTTAGTGTAACTGAAATCTGTTAGGAAATTAAGACCATTACCTAAAAGAAAGAAGTTATGTATTCTATGTATAAAGTGTATAAGTCATTCATAATTCTTATTTTTAGTCCTTTGGCTACATTTTTGGTCAAATTGTGGAAAGGGAGAAGAGCTGAAAGGCACTGTGCTGCTGGAAGTTACTGCAAAAAGTGCCAGCCAGTGGAGAGGAATCCTGAACTATTCCCCCACAAAGGGAGGTTTAGACATGTACACTTAACCTGCTTTAAACATCAGAGAATCTCCCAGAAGGAGACACACATTCTGGCCATCCCAGTCAAAGGATGTCCTGCATCAAATACTAGAAAATCCACTTCACCATCCAAGGATTTTCCCACTGGGATTTTCTAGTGTCTGATAAGGGCACCGAGTTCTCTGCAGTGCTGGTGCTGAGTCAGCCATGCACATGATGCTCACCCTGGGCAACCAGACCTTCCTTCTTCCCCTCTCCTTGGAAAGGCTTTCTCAGGAAAGGGGAAGCTGCTGCTGCACTTTTTTGTGCAACATCACGAGCTCAGCAGGTGCTAAAAATGAGCAGCTCTGTTTGGCAACAGCACCTCGATGTTCAGTGGATTGTGACACTGCTGCCCTCTAACCCTTACCTTAAAATAAGCAAGTGAAGTGATTTCAGTTGTAATCCTAAGGAATCTCTGTTGCTTTCAGGGGCTGAGAAAGTCTGAACTCATTCCAAACAGTCTCCATGAACCTTCCCTGAGGAATCTGTCTCAAAATATCCATTAGTCTTGCCATGCTTTTACTTGTCAGCTCTTAGCCTGACAAGCAGCACCCCAACAACCCCTGCACTGCTCACCTAACAGCTGGAGCTGTGCAGGAAAAAATACAGGCTGTGGGAAGCCCTGGGCTAAACCATCAACCTGGGTTGTTTTTTCCCCCCCCTCACCTCTCTGATTCCATGATGCCAGAGCCATTAATGACAACACTTCATTGTACATCAGGAGGGGAAAAGATAAAAAAGCAGCTGTTTCCTGCAGGAACAGACACGTTCCTGTGCCTGCTGCTAAGCAGGACTTGTGCAGGACCTGTGACAGATCACACCAGCTTCTAAACAGGTTTTCCCAAGTTATTTCCCCCTTGGTAAAGGGATTCTAAGGGGACACCTCCAGCAGTAAAATTTCTCTTTTTAAATGATCTGTTCCTTCCCTTTCCATGAAATTCCTGCCAGAGTGGCCCTGTGATTGACATGCCAGTGCCTGCGAGCTTCAATGACATCACGCAGGACCCCAGCCTGGAGAACTACATCGGCTGGGTCTGGTATGAGAAGGAGGTGCTGCTCCCTCCCCGCTGGCTGCAGGACTCCCCCAACACCAGGGTGGTGCTGCGTTTTGGGAGTGCCCATTACTACTCCATCGTGGTAAGTGAGATTGTCCATGTGCTTCCAAAATTGTGCTGCACTGCAGTTGGGCTCATGGCTTGCTCAGCAAAGACATCTCTGTCTACATTTTGTAGCCCTTTGCTGTTTTCTTCACTCATGCCTGTTTTCCCCCAGCCAAGAACCGGGCCGTGATTTCCAGTTTGCCTTTGATACTCCAATATCAGGAGTAGTTCCTAAATATCTCCTTGTTACTGGGTCTGCCCAAAACCTTGTCTCTTGTTGACATTTGTAGGTAAACCAGACCTAACCTCCTGTAAGAGCTTCTGGATTGATCCTTTGAGGATCGAGAACCCAGAAAAAGGTTCAGTGTTGCTGGGAATCCCTACTGCCCTTTGCTGGGCTCCTTCCCTTCTCTGTGCTTTGCTTGCCACAAAACCCCAATAACTCCATTTTTTTGGGTGTCTTCTCTTGCAGTGGGTCAACGGGGTGCAAGTGGTGGAGCATGAAGGGGGACACCTCCCTTTTGAAGCTGATATCAGCAGCGTTGTCCAGGGCAGCCCAGGGACCCTGTGCCGCATCACTGTTGCACTCAACAACACCCTGACACCCCACACTCTGCCCCCGGGGTCCATCCAGTACATGACTGACAAAACAAGGTGAGTTGCCAAGTTACTGCTGGGCTAATCCCAGGGATGGGGGAGTGGGAATTTCTGTTCAGCTGCTGTTGCATGAAACCCTCCGAGCAACTTACAGAAACATGGGATTATATTGATGCTGAAATTCAGCAGTTGAGCAGGGAGGAGTTTAAGCTTTGGTGCTACAAGAAATCAGCACTGAGTTATTGCATCTCTTTTATACATGGGGAGCTGAGATTAAGTGATTTGTCAAGCTGAATCAATGGCAGATTTGAGAAGCTTGAATTCAGCTGGAAACTGCAAGTAGCAGCTATCCTGAAGGATCAAACTCCTTGGGCTCCAAATGTTTGTTAGCTGGCAGAATCCTTTAGTGTAGCAGCAGTAGCACCACTGAAAGACAGATCCACCCTGTGGTAAAGACAATTTTACCAGCCAGCAGCTGTGAGTGCTTGACTATTTTGCATTGCCAGCATCCATGTGCTGCCTTCAGTTCTTGTGCAATGAAGCATAATGTAGCCATTTCTCCTTGTCTTGCTCACTCAGGTATCCCAAGAACTATTTTGTGCAGAACACCAGGTTTGATTTCTTTAATTACGCTGGAATCCATCGCCCAGTTGTGCTTTACACCACTCCTTCTGCCTACATAGATGATATTACTGTGACAACTACTTCATCAGAGTATGTTGGTAGGTCCAGGACAATTACAGCAGCTACCTCAGACTCCACATGGAGATGACAAGGGCAGCAGAGAAAATATCCTGCAAAAGCCTGACTGAATTATTTTCCCTGCTGTGTCAGTCTCTGATTGTCTTTTGTTTCCTTTGAACCAGCAATAGTGCAGTACGAGGTGTCAGTTGTTGGCAGCACAGTCTATTCCTTGTCCCTGAATTTATGTGACCAGGAGGGGAAAGTGGTTGCTACAGGAGATGGGCCAGAGGGAGAGCTCAAAGTCCTGCACCCAAATCTTTGGTGGCCTTACCTGATGCACGAGAACCCTGGCTACCTCTACTCCTTAGAGGTAAAGTGGCATTTCTTCCTTTCTGTGTGTTCTCTCTGTCTAATTGGGTTAAGGAACTGCCACATGGTCCATCTTCTCTTCTCTCATGGGTCCTGTTCATGTGACCAGTGTCGCATTGCTAATTAGGCAGTAATCAAACCAAGCTTTGGCAGCTCCCTGGGCACTGAACTGAAAGGTCTGGCAGTGAGAAGGGCATGCCTGGAGTGCACATGTGTGCCCTGAGGTGCTTCCCCTTCACCTTTAGGGCCCAGTCCATCCCATTTCAGACCATGCAGGGGAGGAGGTGCCCTGCAAGTTGAGAGCAGAGTCTCTGAGGAGCAGGCTGCCCATCTCTTCCACAGGCCATGCAATCAGCTTTCTTCCCACTCTGCAAGACAACGGTTCAGCTTTAATAGCTGGAGCCTTGGAGGACTTTCTGTGAGTTAAGGATCAGTAGTGATGTTGTGATGCAGAAATCAGGGCAGATGAGCTGTTGTGAGTCTCCAGGGTCTCAGGTTTGTATCTCTTGTGAGCAGGTGACATGTCAGTCACTGCCTGGTGCAGGGCAGAGAAGTGGTCCTACTGTATTGCCTGGGGTGGATGAAGTGGGCCAGACAAGTATGGGGGAAAGACACAGCAGCTCTTGGGGTGAGCAAGCCCCAGAAGGGTCATCCAGGGGCCCATTCTTCATCCTAATTTAACTTTCCCAGCTTGGATTTCTGTTTTCTGTTTAGTCAGACCTTGCTCCTACCCTGAGGACCACAGGAGATGAAGCAGCAGTGAGGAGCAGGCTGTGCGCTGAGGCAGGGCTGGGAAATGGATGGGAGATCAAAATAGCCCTCACAGACAGAAGGGAGGGAGCACAAGGCATCCCTGTGAACCCCAGCTCATCACTCACCTTCCTCCTTGGCAACCCAGGTGAAAATGCAGGCGCAGGTGGACGGGGCATTGCTGGAGGACGTGTACACGCTCCCGGTCGGCATCCGCACCGTCCACGTCACCAGCACCCAGTTCCTCATCAACGGCAGGCCCTTCTACTTCCACGGCGTCAACAAGCACGAGGATGCAGATGTGAGTGTGGGCACCCACGGGCCCCTCACCTGCCTGCCCCCCCCTCCTCTCCATGGGGCTGTTTGCTCACACTCTTCTCCCAGGCTGGGAGCTGCCAGGGGTGAACTTCTACTGGCACTAAGGGGACACCCAGTCCTGCCATAGTCCTGCCATCCCTCAGGGTGCGTGGGTGGGCCTGGGGTGTGCTGGGGGAGACACTGAGCCATCTCCAGCCCTGGCTTCCAGTCAGACATGCTGACATACAGTCAGTCAGCAGTGGGGGTGGTGGGGCACTGGAGCAGGTCACTTGAGGGTGGTGAGGTTGCCCAGAGAAGCTGTGGCTGCCCCATCCCTGGAAGTGTCCAATGCCAGGTTGGATGGGGCTTGGAGCAACTTGGGCTAGTGGGAGGTGTCCCTGTCTCGGGCAGAGGGTGGAACTGGATTATCCTTAAGGTTCCTTCCTACCCAAACCCCTCTGACTGTGATAGCTGCTCACATTCCCTGCCCCTGGCAGTGCTGGAGATGGATCCAGCAGGGAAGCTGTGGTGCTTGGCTAAGTGGGGAGAAGCCCCAGCCCAGCACTGGGGCAGGGGGTGATCTCTCTCTCTCTCCCCAGATCCGTGGCAAAGGCCTTGACTGGGCCCTGATCATGAAGGACTTTAACCTGCTGCGCTGGCTGGGGGCAAACTCATTCCGCACCAGCCACTACCCCTATGCCGAGGAAATCATGGATCTGTGCGACGCCTACGGCATCGTGGTCATCGACGAGTGCCCGGGGGTGGGCATCAAACTGCCGTAAGGAACTGCTCAGGAACCCTCCCTTGTTCCTCTTTCCTCTCTGAGCCACCTCAAAACTGTCCCCTCGTGTTGTCCCAATAACGGGAGTACTTTGCTCTATTTAGAAATCGCCCTGTTGCACCACATGTGCCTGGAGGGGTTGGGCAACCCGAGGGCATTTTGCCACATGGCTCAATTAATGAGCCCAAACCACGGCCCTGAACTGTGCAGGGAGCTTTGGGGAAGTAGGGCAGGAGCCACACTCGGTGTCAAGGCTCAGCTGGGCTCGTGCACCCCAGAGTTTGCACAGGGAAAGGATTTTACACCCTCACCTCACTGGGTCTCACCTCTTGTCTTTCAGCGAGAGCTTTGGGAACAAGTCCTTGCAGCACCACCTGGCTGTGATGGAGGAGCTGATCCGCAGGGATAAGAACAGGCCCTCGGTTGTGATGTGGTCAGTGGCCAACGAGCCAGCCTCGGAGCTGCCCCCAGCAGGCTTCTACTTTAAGTAAGTGCATCTCCTTGTACAGAGCCGAGGCTTGAATGTTGGCAGATGATGCATCTTCTTCCTTTGGGGTGGCACAGAGAAACAGTAAAGAGAGGGCAGGCGTTTTTTGGGAACCCTTGAAACCATATCTGCAGATGCAAACTGAAAGTGTAACTGCTGCATGTATTGAAGTGATGCTCAACTATCTCTGTTGGTTTTGAACCAGTAAGGTTCTGCAGAATTACCAGGAATCCATGTGGTCTGAGCATCTCTTCTTGAGCTAAGCAGAAAGCAAAATGAGACCTGATGGCAACAGAATATTCCTTGTTACCACTGGAAGTGCTAAATTCTTTGAGACTTACAGCAAAACTGTAAAATAATTGGCCTTTCATTCTGAAGACAAAGTTCTTCAGTTAGTGCCAGTTACTTGTTCTGCAGGAGATTGTGACACCCCACTTCAAAGCCACTGCTTCAAGTCCCTACAGACCCCTTGGTTTTATTTTTAAAGAGATTTAAGCTTTGGATAGCCAAGAGGCAGCTCTGCAGTGGGGTAGCAGACTGTCTCTAGTAGCTGTAGGTGCATTAAGTTTAATTAATTGTTTAATTCACCAGAATGATCCACCACCCTCCTGCCACGTTGGGGTTGCAGCATACTGGCTGCTAAATCAAAAACCAGCTCGAGTGGGGTTGGAAGGAGAGAGAGCCTGGGGAAATGGGGCTGTGCTTCTCCATGCTGTTGTTGAACTCTGTTTTACTGTTTGCAAACAGGACAGTGATAGCTCACACTAAAGCTCTCGATCCCTCCAGACCAGTAACCTTTGTGACAGAGGCTAATTACGCCCTTGATCATGGTGTAAGTTTGCTTTATTTTCTAGCTTTTTTTTAAAAAAAATTCATACATTATATTTCCTCTTCTTGTCCCTTGTTTTATAGTCCTTTCCCCCCACCTTCCCAAATTTACTGGAGATATTTAACAAGGAAAGGCAGAAGAAAATTTGTTTCTAGGACAAAGTGCCTTGTCCTGTAGTTGTAGTCCAGCTGAAAAAAAAAAAAAGTATCTGTGAGAGATCACAGTTCTTTGTGTGCAGGATTATACCCCTGGATTCCATTAATATTGTCATGCTTTACTGTTCCATTGATTGTATGTAAAAATACTCAGGATTTTCACTTGCAATTAAGCCAAAGCTTAAACCTCTTTAAAACACTAACAACCCTCATGGAAGTCTAAAGGAAGGAAGCTTTGCTTTAATTCCTGCTTTAAACTGCTCTAGATCTTCTTTGGCAGATGTCTATCTGTGTTGAATAATCTAAAAAGCTCTTCCAGCTTCACAATTAAAACCCTAGAGCTGGATAAATAGCCAAGGGGTGTTTTTCTTGGATGTCTGTGCCTTTGGCCACAGCATGAACCCAGGAATTTAACACATACATTTGTTTCCAGGGTTGTTCCTGTGTAATTTTTTTCATTTTTCAAGGTGGCTTTATAATGCTTGTCACTGCTGTACAATAAACACCTGGAGCAGGTGAGTTTGGAGATACCTGGTACTGCCACAAGTCTGTGCTACAGGTTACACTTTGTGTTGCTTCTAAGCTGTCCCACAGTTACCAGTCTGTAACTCCAAGGTCTGTAACTCCCCACCCCAGGAAAAAACAAACACCTGATGGCCTCAGTTTTGAAGGAGCCCAGCAGGAATCTGCTCTTGGATGCTGCTGCTAAATCAGGCACTTGCACACCAACTCCAATATCCCGTCCCTGTGAGATGCTCTGACCACCCTGAGCACAGGAAAACAAAGCCAAAGAACAGATCTCATACACTGATGTGATATTAGAACTTCTTTTCTTTTATTACAAAACATGTTAAGAGAACATTGAACAAGTTACATACAACATCACTTTACTGGGCTTTTGTGCCCCTTTTTTCATACTGTCCATGTGGTAGAAATGGCATAGAACCTGCAGAATGCTCAGTCTTAGTATTGCACCACTGATGCACAAATTTAGCTGCTTGTCAAAATATTTGACCACTAACTTGGTAATCACACTCCAATACTCAAAAAGTACATCTAAATGTACCTGCAAGCCAAGAGACATCTTGGAAACAAAAGCTTCTAACAAACCTGAGATGAAATGGGCTGATCTTGTCTAACTCTTTGCTGTGACTTCCTAAGTCTGTAAGGAAAATGCCAAATTAATATGCTATTAACTTATTAAATTTATCCTGCCTTTTTTTTTTTTCTGGGAAAGATATGTTTGGAGGGCCTGAGTGATGGGGAAAAAAGACTTTATTCTACATGTAAAAAACCTGGATTCCATTAAAGGAACCCAAGGGAGGATTTAGCTTTACGAGAGAAGGTTTTCTATGTTGAGCTGTGACAAAACACTCTCACCTTGGTTTTTTTGTAGGCTCCCTACGTGGATGTGATTTGTGTAAACAGCTACTTCTCCTGGTACCACGACCCAGGCCATCTGGAAGTGATTCCACTACAACTCACAGCACAGTTTGAGAACTGGTATAAAACCTACCAAAAGCCCATTATCCAGAGTGAATACGGAGCAGACTCGGTTCCTGGACTCCACAGTGTAAGTGTTGCAGATGTCCCAGATGGAAACAGCTCTGCTGCTCTTACAGGGCAGCACAATTGAACTGGCAGAGATGGGCCCTGAGCCTGCCTTTGTTTTGAGATGCATTAGCTGTGAGTGCCTGGAAGACTCCAGGATTGTAATCCTGCTCCACCAAAATCAATGAGCTTTGGCACTAGCAAAGGTCAGAGCCTGCCTAAGGAGGAGATCTTAGCTTTGACTGAGAGCACTCTGAAACCTGTGCTTTGGCAGTTGTAGGAAATGCTGAATTGGAAGATGCAGCACTGCATGGTGATGCCATGGTGCTGTCACACACACACTGCTGTCCCTGCCATGACAAAGACCACCACAGCCTCTCCCCTGGGAATACCTGGAATTCTGTCTGTAGGTTATGTGTGTGGCCCCTTGCAATGTCAGTAGTTGCCAGTTGTCGCTCACAGCCATTGTTGACACAGCAGCAATGAAAAGACAAAGCAACCCCCGAGTTTGTCTTCAGGAAGCAGGTCCCCAGTAATGGGAAGTGCCTTTGCTGGGATTAACTGCCACCTGCACTCAAGGCCACCTCTTTTCCCTGGCTGTAGGATCCACCTCTCATGTTCAGTGAGGAGTACCAGAAGGCCATGCTGAAGGAGTACCACTCTGTTTTTGACAAGAAGAGGAAGGAGTACGTGATTGGGGAGCTCATATGGAATTTTGCTGATTTCATGACCAATCAAGGTAAGCTTCTATTTGTGCTCCAAACAACTCTCCATCCTCCCTGCAAGTTTAACATGGTTTATGCCACACAAACACTATTGGGCTGTAGGGCAGGACAAAGGGCCCTCCATTTACCAAGACAGAGCACTGCTGGTTCCTGTGACAAAATCCAGCATGACCAGAGCCAGGAGGGAAAGTCCTGCCTGTACTTAATTCATCCTCTCTCCAGCCTGAGCTCCTGCACCTCCCCCCTGCAGAGATGATGCCCAGAACACGAGACAGTGCACTAAGGCAGAGCAAGGGAAGCTTGTGAGCAGACCCAGATTGCTCCAGTTTCTTGGCCACCCTCAGTTGAGCTCATTCAGCTGTCAGGATGTGTCTCACTTCCTATTTAATCTACAGCTGCCCTTAGCAACAGAGCACCCTAAATAATGCATCATTAACTTGGTAGAGGTTTAGCAACAGAGGAGCAGATGCCACAGTGGCAGACAACTGTCTGTCATGACACTCCATCCACCATTAATAAATGAGAAGTGCAGTCACAAAGTACTGGGCATTCCTTAATCTACAGTGCAATCACACAAACAATTACAGCTCAGGGGACCTGGTAAGGAACCACTTCTGCTTGTGCCACCTGCAGTGAGCTTGGGGTAGGTGAATTCACTGAACAGTCAGTGTTGACTGCAGGCAGAGAAAACCACTAAGAATAATCCAGAGAGCACCAATATGGGCAGCAGAAAGCTCAGTCAGTGCAGTGCAGGGGTCAGAAAAGTAGTATCAGCTTCAAACAGGATGGAGAAAATGTAGAGAAGTTCACACACACAGATGCAGTTCCAGTCTCCCTCTGTGCTGCAATCCTCTTTTCTATTTCCTATGAGAACTAAAATAGGCTAAAAGGACAGACACCACTAAAGGACAGTACAGTCAAATCGTCATCAACGTTTTCCAACCATCAAATTTCGAGGTGGAGACAGTGGCAGGAATATCTATTGTAAATATAATACTGCTCAAATTAATGGGCACACCCAAATTAAGTGCCATCAGCTCACCAGCTGTAAAAACACTGAATTGCAGCTGTATTGCTCTGTGACATCAATTAATTGTGCCAAGGTGACACAAGTTACATCAGCCAAGCTCCCAGTTGTACCTTGACTGTGTGGAGAAGAAAGTGCATAGGTCTCTTCCTCCTAACCTGATTTAGTACATACACTGTAACAGTTCAAGTAGGGCATATAAGAGCATGTTATGTATACTTGCTTTATTTTATAACCTCTACAGGGACCACACGTGTTTTGGGGAACAAGAAAGGAATATTCACCCGCCAGCGACAGCCCAAAGCAGCTGCCTTTGTTCTTAGAGAAAGATACTGGAAGATTGCAAATGAATCAAGCTGTCTTCCTCCTGTAATAACATCACATTCCCTCTTTTTAAAGTGAAATCAAAGGGTATTACGCTGAACTTGGTATTAAATTTCTGTTTAAATAACTTTTGTGGCTGACTCAAGTCTTGCAAGTCTAACACGATTTCTAGTCCAGCTGAAGTAGTTACTAGGATGTGAAGCAGATCAGAAACTCTGGTTTCCTCTGCTTAGCCATGGATGGAGGCTTCCTGTTTCCAAAGAGTGAAACAAATATTCAGAGTTTTAAGGAGCTGAAGTTAGAGATCCTGACTGAGGTATCTGTTTATGGCAAAAAAACCCAACACAAATATTACATGACACAAATCAACACTGAAGACTTAAAAAAAAAAAAAATCTAAGTTACTCTAAATGAACATCACATCCCCCTAATGCAAATGAGGTTTTCCAGTTATACTCCCCTAACAGTTACACTACTCAGATCACAGCAAATTGTCCATAGAGGAGCAGAGTTTATGCAGCTTCTCTTGCCTGACAGGATGTGTGTGTGAGAACTCTGAGCATTCACAGCATTCAGGAAGGGCAAGAACCACTATGAGGACACCCAACATACTCCCAACACAGTATGGAATTCATACTACAGCAGCAAGGTGGAATATGTTAGATAGCCAGGTACATCAACTGTTTCTTTTACTCACAGTACCAAAACCACCACTGTTCGATGCAGTTTTACCTTCCAGCATGGAANCTAGCCAGGTACATCAACTGAACTTTAATAAAACTGTTTCTTTCACTGAGAGTACCAAAACCACCACTGTTCAACGCAGTTTTACCTTCCAGCATGGAAGGGCTTCCTTCATATTACACTGTCACCATGGACCACAGTAACAGCAGTCTAAGAGGGCAAGTTTGTTCTAAACCTTTCTGGCAGTGGCCTGAAGCACTCTGGGATAGGGCCACGTGTAAATTAATGTGCTGCTTCAGACAGTACAATGGTGCAATAACGTCCCTTTTGGGCTGCACACCAGCCTTAGGGGACTCTAAAGGCCTGGCTTTAGACTGTCACAGATCACAGCAACACTTACAGGAGAGCTCAGAACACTTAGTCTGCAAACATCTTACAGCAACAGCCCAGGGCTGTCCCAAGAGCAGCATCACAGGAAGATGAATGACAAAACTGGAGGCTGCCCAGTGAATTTGGGAAGTTGGTACAATTAGGTAGTTTTAATGATTCACAGATTCTGTGTGAAACTGTTGCTGTGACTCCCTTTTCTAATGCTTTCCTGTGTTAGGGCTCAGGAAAGCAACCAAAATCTGACAATATAAAGAAATTATTTGTTCCTATGTTTTGTATTGGCCAAAATTCTCTTTCCTTTAGAGGTGGTACATTAGGAATCAACCCCACCTTCCACCCTGCCACACCCACAATGAGGGCACAGATGTTTGCTGCAGACTTCAAAACAATTATGACATTTTCAAGGGAAAAGAAACAACATACTATCAAACATTCCTCACACCATGTTAGGTCTAGATCTTCTATATAACTAAACCCCTGGAATATAAAAGTCAATGCACAGTACAAAGACACTAGTCCAAACTACCATGGTAAAAGCAATTACCATATTTAAGCCCACTAGCAGTGTTTGATAGTAATTTCAACTTCTCCACCTCCAGACATCATTATTTAAAAAGAAAATAAAAATCATTTTCTTCCCCATTTCAACAGACAGGACATACCAAAATACAGAGAAGGATCTGACACTGTTCACTCACTACAAACCCATAGGGCTCAGATCCCTGTGGTAACATGGGGCTTGCAGCTGCAGAAGAGAAAGTTTTAACTTCATTCAGTCCAACACAACAGATGCAGAGTTTCATACCCATCTGTATGAAAAGCACATATTTGAGCTCAGTTCCTGCTTGTTCTGACCAGCTCAGTGCAATCACAAACCCAAGCTGCCCTGCCCAACCCTTCCCAGCAGCTCCCTCAGACCCCCAGATCCAGGAACGCACACGGCCTTTCCAGATTCCTTGTGATCTTGTGGGAGTGGATTCAAGCAAACCCACAGAACCAATAAAGCAGGAAGTGATAAAAACCACACACTGAACGTTGGGTTTTGGGGTTTTTTTGCATGTTGCTTAAAGAACTGTAAACAATTAAAGCCTCAAGTCAACGCTGCTCAGCCTTTACACACCCAGTGCACACAACGTGATGAAGCTGCAGGAATTCTATAAACTGGGATCTGTGGGGAATCAAGTGCTTTAAACTACTGCTAACACAAACAATGTCTAAAAAACCACAATTTAGTACATTTCTAGAAACAGAATTACAGTACTGACATTAAAAACAGTTTCTAAGGCTCAGACTGAGTCCAAAAAGGCCTCTGATTGGGTTCATTCAAGCTCTCATGTTTGGACTGCATGAATGCAGCATAAGAATGATTGCAGCAAGACATCCACAGGTAATTTCTACATTTATTATTTTTCTTTTTATACCAAAAAAGTTATGTGCAACAAATAGAATTCATACATATTTACATTGTTTTACCTGTTAGCAAAATTGTATCCTAAACCTCCGATAGAGAATCTCTCAGCCTGTATCGATGAAAGGAACATCTGCCCAATGACTCCACTTCAATGGGTGTTTAATTTGGAGTTTAAAGCACTAGGAATAAATAGTTGATGGAACATACTATACAGAACAAACACCTAATATTTAGGCCATGCTTAATACAGTTTTATGGTAACAGAATACTTCATCTTTTCTGGACCAGTTTTGTCTAGTTCACGTTTAAACAACATTGGCAGAACCAAAGCCATTCAATCTCTGACTTCAGCCCATATAAATTAGGAGCATCAAGTGCTGCCTGAAGCACCTCACCAACCTCCTGGAACAATGGAGAGACTCTGTACAGCAGCAGACAAACACTACAGAATGCAGAAACCTCCTCACAACAGATCTGCTGTCACTTCAGACATCAAAGGTGGTCGGGAATGTTTCACTGGCCTCAGCATCGTGAACACTTTACAGTGAGAAACTTCCAAGAACACTCGTTTCCTCAACGAGACTTTGTTGGCCTTTAAGAGTGGCAAGTACCTTACAGTAAGAGGATTTCAGGAATGTTTAATTCCTAAGCAGGTTTTGGGATGAGGTTCTTTTCCCTTTCCAATCCATCCCTTGCTGAGGAAGTTCAGAATATTCGGTGACCCCGAGAGCCAAAGAGGGGGAGGAAGGACCCAAATTCAGAACCACTGTTTGGATATTGTGAATATTTTCCCTCTGTTCTCATGGGTGTTGAAACCACAACGAGGATCTGTGTAACAACCCCCTGTCCCTTGCCAGCCCAGGTATTATTTCCATGTGTTTTCCTGGATCCTCAAGATTTCTCAGAATTTGCCTTTGGGTTTGGAAGGGTGAAATCAGAATCAACCACACATTTCCCACCACATTTGTTTTGGCTGGGGCAGGCAGGGGGGCACTCCTCTGATTTCCATCCCATCACAACCTGAGTCATTTTACTGGAAGAAAGATGCTGTTTCTGTCATTGGGAGCAAAAAGGAGAGTCAAAGAACTGGAAGCAAAAAGGTCCAGATTTCTACTGCTAAGATTATTTTGCCCTTTATTCAGGCCAACTGCATCTCTGAAGCACAAGATAGAAATAGAAGAGTCAGGGCTGTTTCTAGCAAATCACTTCCAGTAAAAAGTAACTGCAAGAAAAGCACACAAGACAAAAGAGTTCACAATTAAGGATCAGATTTGCAAGTCTGTGCACAAAGTGTAGCTGCAAATTCTTCCAGAGACCAAACTCCAGTTCCATTTGATCCCTATGTGCACACAAACAAGGACTGCAGACACGACTGCTGGAAATCTGGCCCTAAACATTTTTACTAAACAAACTGAATTAACAGACTATGCCCACACAAACAAGCACAAGACACAGTGAAGTTAAGTCAACACCAACACTTTCAGCTGATGGGGCTTTTTTTTTCCTTTTTTTTCCCCATAAATTGGACCAAGTACTCATTGATTATACTTGTCTCCATGGCTGCTTGTTCTGAGATATGAGCACTGCCACTGACCATTTCAGGCAGCATGTGTTCACCTCTTCCGTGGATGAAAAAAAAAAAAGATGCCTTAGTGTAGATCACAGGAATGCATCAAAACAAATCTATACCACATATTAAACAGTGATACTGCCTCAAGGCTTGTGAGAGAACAAAGCCAAGCCTTGAGGGACCAGTTTAACATCATTCATTCCCCTCATATCAAAGTTCAAGGCATTTGAGAGACAGAACTAAACATCAAGACAAGCTTTAACTATACTCTGGTCAATACAAAACGCATTTAATGAATTGTTGTCTAAAACTGTCAGACAAGAGGGACAAGTAATTTAGTGTTACATGCAACAGATGTTACTCATACCACAGAACTCTATACATAAAAGCAGTTTCCACCTACATCCTTGATACAAACCAGAAAATGACTTCAGTAGTAATTTAAATACTATTTTGTGGATTCAATCTAAAAATTCTATTTGCTCTATGGAAACACTGTATGTTTCACAGTCAAGTTTCTCCTCAGCAACTTAGTGTTTATAATCCACTAATCCATACAACGGAAGTGTCTCTCTGACATTCATGTTTGAGGAAAAAAAGATCCAAAAAGTAGTTAAATTAATTCTTTAAATAAACGGTATGCAGTTGGAATTCTTCATATTTAGAAGCTGACAAGGGCAAAAAGCAGCACAGCACCAATTACAGAAAGTAACTGAACCTACACAGTTCGGTGTCACAGTCTGAAACACAAATATTTTACTTTTCCAAATCACCATCAACCTTTTTTAATCAAACTGAAACAATATTGCTACCACTTCTCAGTCTAAAAACTAAACCATATCTCTTAATACTCCTCTATCCCCAGCAAGTTTGCTAGGAATTTTGTTTGTTTGTTCATTTTTAAAGCAAGGACACTTCTGCCTGCCAAGTTCAACGCAAAGTATTTGGTTTAAGATTTTAAGACAGAAGGCACTTTTAACATTCAGCCTTAGAATACTGAGAGCAGAAACAACATGTACAATTTTGTTCCTTTGTTTAAATCCGCAGTTTAATATTCCCCCCCCAATTAGTTATTAGAAAGAGCAATGATAGCACTATATCACATTTCATTTTCAGGAGCACATTTACTTACTTATCCCATTAAACAGCTTGCCCTTCCAAGGGATCTTGTGTGTGTGTGTGTGTCAGGCCTAAAGTTCATTTCCCAATATAGCACAAACCAAGGATCCTGACGAAGATCAATTAATAACTGCTTTTTTCAGTGCACGACTTGGTTATCCCGCTCAGTCAGTGGTTTCCACTGCAATTGCAATCCTACACTGCAGCATTCATAGAACATCAAACATTAGTAACACTGGCTGGCTGACCACAGCTTAAAAATGAAACAGCTCTGCATGGAAACCGAGTCCTTCCAAAGAACACTTTGATACACCAACCCCCAGCCTGCACAGAATATCCTGGTGGTGGCTTTCCATCGACCACACGAAGCTATTTGCACTCGGTACAGAATTAACGAGGTTGCGGTTTAATGAACACACTTCAGGTTTCAGCTTTAATTCCATTTTCGGTACTGGAGACAAAAAGAAAGAAAGAAGAAGAAAAAAAAAAAACTGGAGCCAACCCCAAGCATCATTCTTGGGACAGCACAAGCAGTGAGTGCAGCAACTCCGTGTTCTCTTTAGAGGTCACTTCTTCCATCGTGGCAGTTGACTGTGAGCTGAACCCTCTGACAGCTCCTAACAAAACCCATTGTACAGTGAGTTCTCCAGGGATGAAACCAATAGTTCTAATTTTATTTACAGTGTAAGTCCTAGGTAAATCTAAGTCCATCAGCTAAAAAAAAAAAAAAAAAAAAGTAATACACATACTGTAAACATGGCAACATTAAATATGGTGATGCTAGTCTAGAATATTTAATGTCATGATCACATCTTGTTATACCTGAATTTATATACAGGATATTTTATAGCAAGTGTTACCCACTTCACAAGTGGAGGGGGAAGAGAGAGTCTAGGTTTTGCTGTGGCTAAAACTCCTTCAAAGTAAAGTTAAAGCTTGTCTTTGATTGTATTAGAGCTTTCTTTCACAACCACATTAAAACTGAAGATTAGCACAGAAAAATTATCTGGGGCCCCTTCAAATTTATAATTAAAAATTCAGTTATGATTCTCGGGGAAAGTGTCTGATATGGAGAATAAAAAATTACTGCAAAATAAACTTAATGGAAGTTGGGTCTTCAGACTGTCAGTCAAGAGTTCAAACAGGGGTTATTCCTGTTTGGGTTGGAGTTGCCGTTTCCAGGCCTCGTTCAAATAAACTAGTCGTTTGTAGTTGATGATAAAGAGAATGAAGTTCAGCAAATATGTGATGACGCAGACAATGCAAAATTCCTTCAGCACGAAGTACAGAATGTATGCCAAGTACAATGACCCTACTACAGACACTATGGAGGATGTCATGAGGATTAGAGCTGCTACTGCACTTGCTGTCATACCTGCAACAAGAGAGAGAGAGTTACTAGGGCTGCTCTCGGCCCCCTCCACACACAGCACAAAGCCCGAGCGCTGCCTCAGCCTGAGGGCTCCTCAGCAGGTCTGTCTTACAGAAAAGTCTGCCTAAAACACCACCAGTTCAAGACAAATCGCTCTTTGGAGGGGAGTATCTAAGTTCTGCCTGGCAGTCCTGTGATAAGGAGTATGTTTATATCCACCATCCTCTGTATTCAGGATTTATGGGAAAATTTACAGGCTGATCAAGCTATTTCTATCAAAATTAACAGCTTTATCACAGACCACACAGTTAGCAATATATATATACAATACATTTCATGCACTTTTTCGCCTATTACTCCTGCAAAACTTGTAAATTCCATTTTTATTTCCTCTCTTTTCTATCATGCAATCCAATGCTAAATATACTGAAGTGAAAATACCAGCTCAGAAACTGTCTTAACACCTATATTATTAATAGCATAGCAGAGGAAAATGCAATTACTCTTGTTATCAGTTGGGTTTTTAAGCCCTTTGGACAGATGTATCATTAGTCTGGTGCTAAAAAAAAAAAAAAAAATATCACAAGCATTTTTAACTGGTTTCTTGCAGATTGTGCAATCTGTACTGCACTCCTTCAAGACCTGCCACATGCTTTAGGCTTTCAGCAGAATTAATACTTACCAAGTAGCATTTGTAGTATATAAAACACGAGTCCAAAAACACTGTTTGACTGATTTATTGCACTGTCCTTTCCAAAGATGGAACCCAACAGACCGAATCCTCGACCCCATCTGTAAAACAGTGAAACCAATTAACTCCTGTTTGGGCACCTATTGCTTTACATCAGTATTTTCAGTTCATCTCTGTTGGGAAAAGAAAAAGAGGTGCATATATTCTGACATGACCACTGGAATCCTATGGGAAGATCAGGGTTATCCTGGAAAACCAAGCAGCTGGCAAGAGGGGGAGCACTTTATCCACAGGTACAGCTTTATCCCCCACCTGGCAGATTATAAAGTTATTTAACACACCTGAAACTATGAGTTCACACAGCTGCAACTTCACCAAACACCACGTTTGCTTCTGTGTGAGGCTGTTTTGTAGAGCACCCAACAGCTTTAGCAGTTCCCTCCACCACACCAAGTTGGACACTTGGTCACTAAACAGTGACGACGGTACAAGTGGTAAGGATTTGTTCCCAGCTCTGCTGGCATCAGAGCAAGCAAACCAGGACATGTGTTTGCACCTCAGCTGCTCCTGAGCAGTCTCACACCTCAGGAGGAACCCCAATCTGTCAAGCAGACAAGCTGGGGATGGAACCAGAACAAGATCCCCTCGTTTGTCAGAGCACAGTGTGACACTTTGAACCAACACCTGAATTCCCCACAAAGTGACTTTCAACTTTATAGTGATCAGACAGAAAGCAGCACAAGCCCTACAAAACTGCTGCTGCAATGAGGATAAAAGAGGAAACTACCAAATGTATTTGTGCTAGAAACCAGGAATTTGATGCCCCAAGGCAGATCATGCCATTATTTGTAAAAGCAAAGTGAGGACCTTATTTGTTAGTGTCACTTGAAAAATGCTATTTCAACAGGTAACTTAACTCACTTACAAGAGAACATCAGGATATCTGCCAGCATGGTTTTGGAGCACTACACATGGCTTTGTTCCCATTATCAGGTTAACTGCCACAGAACTATGTAAAAAAGCACCACTCCTCACTCCTGTTGCAGCAGAAAATGCCAGTGGGCTACATTTATGCCAAGAAAAGTGCAGTTTCTGGATAATTTATTGTACAAGAGGCAATGCCCTGCTAAATCCAGGCACAGCACAGGTTTGCTCTCTGCACAGGTTAGAAACATTGCTCACCACACATCTGGGACCAGTGACAGGCTATCAACACATGACAAGCAGTTTCCTCACAGAAGGAGGGACAATTTAATACCATCTCCAAAACGCTTCACAGCCATCTGTGCACTAGTTGCAAAACATATTCAAATTAATAATTTTAATTGCAGACAGTTACTAAATTTGATTTAACTATTATAGGCAAGTCTTGTGCTCTTCTCCTCAGGAAATCCAACAGAAAATCAGGTCCCAATTTCTAGAAAGCACATTTACTGCATAAACAGTAAAAAAACCCAAAGAGACTTTCAACTAGTTTGGTCTCAAATCTTGTAAATGACTGAAGTGAAACTTTTGTGCAAATATAAAGCTTCAGCCAACGCTGCTTTCCCAGGGAACAGTGGCTCAGCATTCCTGAGGCTGCCAAGGGTCACACAGACAGGGAGCTGTGGGAGGAGCAGTGCAGAGCTGCCTGGCTCCCTGTACTCATCCCAGGGCATGTCTGGAGCTATGGAAAATGTGGGGGACACGGCTGATTGATTGCTCGTCCTCCCTCTATCACATGGAGGCAAATGGTCCCACTGCCCAGCAAAGGAGCATCAAGGATGGATCCCAAAGATCTGGAAAAGCAGCAGCAGACAGAGGTGTGAGTGCAGCACTCACAGCCAAGGGAGCCGCACTTCCCACAGAGGGATTTAAAAAAAGACCAAGCACCACGGAAAAACAGATCAGCAAACATTATAAAGAAATACTGCAAATTACAAAGAATCTTTGGTATGACCAGATTTTCTTCCCACGTGTTGAATGTTACCTGGATTTTAAGTGAGAACTGTTTATTCTTTAGCCTTCCTTTGCAAGATGTCACAGCACATGTAACAATTGTCTCGTGTTGTCCAGCTGCCAAAGGCAACACTATAAAGGTATCATCCTTTTGCATTTCCTAGTCAATTTTTATTTTTCTGTATTACTAAATTTATAGATGCTTCAGCTTACTATCCACAGGTGAAATGTATTATTCTAGTCTCCAAGTGAGACTTCTTTGTAGGGTGACACTGTGTTTGAATGCTTTCCTTACCAAGAGACTGCACAGCACAAGTCTGAGTGTGCAAAGTCTGTGATGCTCAATCCCTCCCACCTCTGATCTCATCAGACCCTGGCGTGTTTGAAGGCAAACTTAAAACATCAGGAACTTTCTTCTACAGAACCTGAGCCTGCAGTTACTCTGCAAGAGAATAAAATGTTGCTGGTGGAAGGATAATGAGTTGCAGCCCTTCCCCACAGTCAGCACCCGCAGTGATGTGTTCAGAGCTGCAAGGTCAGAGCACCCTGAGCGCTTTTTCCACGTGCAATAGTTCATTAAGTATCTTGTTGGCCTTGTAGCAGCTTTAAGGACATGAAGTGTTAAATTTCAGTCCATGGAGTACAGCTCTAATCTCACATCTTACTCCACACACTTGAAGACAGCTAAGCAGCCTGGGGTTTAACATGAAGGCCTTTTCCCAGCCTTATAAGGTTGGAAGTGTGAGCAAGGTTTCTGCATCAAACTGAAAAGTATTAAGACTTTGTATATTTTTATTTGAATCTAATTTCTCTACTGAAGAGGCTAAATCAGCTCCTAATTTTATTGAGGAAGTTCCTAAAACCCACTAAAATGCACAACGAACCAAGAACTTTAGCAAGCAATTGGAGGAAGGATAAAAACTGAGTAGGATAATCTTCCTTCTCACACCAAAATCAGGCAAAACACATCTAAGTTACAGTAATTTAGAAGTCTAAAAAAATGCAGCAAATAGCAAGAAGGAAGTCCAAATAAAAGGATAAGCTCCAAGAAATAAAACATCAGAAGTTCTTCACAGAACCTGCCTTTCTTACAAAGAACATAACTTAGAATAACTGTTCTTAACTAGTATCAATTTTTTTGGATACAGAATACAGATACAGAATAAAATGAACTTGCACTAACTACAGGGTTGCTTGCACAGCAGGATAAAAGCACAGCCCAATATCACCAACTTTTTCCTGGTCCTGACTTGTGGCTCCCATCCCCGAAGTGCCAAGAATTCCAGAGTGAGAACTGCAGTCACCTGGGGTGACTCAGAGCACTGTGACAAACACAGGAGCCAAGCCCACTTTCACCACACCCGAGTTTCAGTCCTATTAAAAATAAAAAGCCACCTGAACTAACTACAAGGAAGATTTCAAATAAACCACTAAGATAATAGATAACCTATTGTGCATGTTTCAAGTAAGTCAACTTCCCTCTCTGCTCAAGACCACAGACTGCTCCACTCCCCATCTGCACAGACAACTCTAAATGTTCTTTAAGAAGTTAAACAGTGATTCAAGAAATCCAAGATAAAGTGGTGAGAACTGGTTATGCAGTTTCCCAGCATCTAAAATTGAACACTACAGTGGATTTCCAGTCCAATGTGCATTAGGTCTTGAAAGTAGTTATCCACCCTTTAAACAGTGCCCCTTTTGGTCTGAGGTATTTGAAGCTCAGCACTGTGGCATTTTTACAAGTTTAAAGCAATATTGGTGTTCACCTGACACTTCTGAACAGGAAAACTAGAACTGAGGTCACTGTGATCCACAAGTGACACACCACCAATAAAATCTTACACTTTTCAATCATTACCTCTTTAGCACAATTATGAACATCCCCTGTGTTCCAGAACAGCGTATTATGGGATGCACTTTAAACATGTTACCATAATTTAGCAGAGAAAATGTCACTGGCAGAAAGGGAACCATGAGAACCTCCCTTAGTACACCAGTATCTGATCCATTTTAGAGGACAAGTAAACAAGCTTCATGTTTAAAAAGGTAAAAGCTGTAAGAGGGATCAGTATTGGCTCAAAAAGCAGCAGAATTCCAAGCCTGCCAAACACAGCAAGTCAAGCAAACAAAACAAAAAGTATTTATTTAGCCAGGAGTTACATTAGTGTCCCATCCACTCTCTTTAAGAAATGCTATAGGGTTTTTCTAGCCAAACACCCCAGTTCTGACAGGTACAGTCAGAAGGAGATGGTTTTAACATTTTTGATGAAGAGATCATTCCTCAGGATGCTTTCCTTGACCTCAATCATCATTGGGTTAAGAACCAGCTTAAGAAACTTCTGAACTGGGGTTTCACCTGCACCAACACATTCAGCAGGAATTAAGCACTGAATATTCATTTGAACATGAAGACAACCATATTAGATGGGGTCAGGTCCAGCTGGCTTCAGATCATGTCCCTGACATCAGCCAGCAGCAGATGCCTTGAACAACCATGTAATTCCCAGGTCACATTCCAGTCTCCTCAAGGACTGGTTGAAAATCCTCAAGTCCTTCAGGGGACTGATATGACCCAAAAATCTGAGGACATTCTGCATTTGTGCAGCAGCAGCTTTCCCCACACATTTCTCTCTCTCAGCTGTTGGGTTTGCTGCAATGAAAAGGGAAAACAATAAAAAAGATTCTGTTTTCAGAAAACTGTAAGTAAGGAACTCGAGTTTTGCTTTCTGAGCAGTAGCAGGTTACTTAAAGCCCCTCATTTCAGGATTATTAATTAAGCATTATTTTGTTATCAACAGCAAGCATCACCTACCACTTTGTAACCCTGAGGGAACAATAAATATAACTTTCCTAAAAAAAAAGGGTTACACTTGACAAGTGATGTGCACATTTCCTTAGGTACCACTGGACTTCGAAAAAAAAATATGGTCCAGAATGGAAGTTCTCAGAGGGGAGCAGAGCTGGCCTGAGCTCACACACTGCCTTCAGTGGAAGTTCACATAAAGGTCAAAGGATCTGGAGCATGTTAGTACTTAGCAATGTTAAGAAACTTTGGTTGCAGCTTCTTTCCAGCTTCACTAGAGGATTTTGGATTAAAACTAATTCACGGTTTCAAGGTTGCTTAGGCCACTCTTAACAGTTTTAATAAATTAAGTAAAAGCCTTCAATTAGAAGCCACAAGAAAGGAGATTAAAAATTCCCATTTGTAAACTTGCCAGGACTGTTCAAAAATTTTGATACACTTAATTTCACGTTTAAATCCATTAGCAGTATTTAGCATAAACAAATAAGATTTTGTTTTATATACCCTCCAGCTCTGTTTCAGAAACAGTCTGTAAAAATCTCAGTGTCTAGATCAGCAAAATCTCAAGCAGACAGTGGTTAATTATTTTATAGCAGCCTTTACAGAAGGCACAGGCTATTCAAGCCACAAGCCAACAGCACTGTATCCCTTCTACATAATCTCTTCTATTAAGCTATCATAAATGAAGCCTGACTTTGAACTATAGACACTTTGTTAAATTTACTTTGCACCAAGCAAAATAATTCTCGGCCCTATTGCAAATTCCAGTCAAGCCAGAGATGATATATCTATGAAAAGCAAAAATACATGTACTTGTGTAAGCGCTGTGAGGATGGAAAATAAAATAAAATACTCCCATAGCTCAGGCACTGCCATGTTTCATAAAAGATGTCCCTCAGCCAGTAAGTATTTTATCAGTCAGAAGTATTAAATCATCGATTTTCTGTTAGAAAGACGGGAAGGGGGGGAAAAAAAAAAAATCACTTGATTTATCAGCTTCTGCATCTTTAGGAGCAACTTTAATGAAGCTGGTTTCTACAAGCATTCCTGAAACACTTTCCTTCCCAGCTCACACCCTCCAGCCCCTGCTCCCTGCCTCCCAGTCAGGCCCATTATCTCCCACTCTGAGCCCGGCTGGACACGTGCTGCCAGCCCAGCTGGCAGTGCCAGGGCACAGGGCACCCTGGCTCACAGGGCAGGGTTCCCTTCAGCAGAGGAGTTCCTCTGAGTCTCCCTCCCCTTTGGCACTGAATTTGTCTACTCCAGCTCCCCCCTGCCCAATCAACAAACCAGAGATCCCCAAACCTTCCCTGGGGCAGCAAATCCAGTGAATCCAGAGTAGCTGCAGAAGCCCCATCACTGCTGTCTAACACTTGGGAATGCTGTAGCCTAAGAACCACAAATATGATTCCTATTGAATCCACACCTATTGCTCCACATTCCACCCTCAACTTATACTTTTTTCTGTCCAGAATCAAAGATGCCTTACAGTTCCTTACAGCACAATGCACACCCACCCTGCAGAGGAATGAGCTCTACACCATTACCCTCACACAACAGAGAGCTTAAGTACTGTGGCACAAGGCAAAGCAAACATAACACTTAAGACAGGCGTAAATTCACTGCTTACAATGATTTATAGGAGAGCAGAACAACACAGTAATCCTCCAGTTGTCCCAAGCAAACTGCAAACAGACCTGTCCCCAACACACACATTTTACAGATATGATAAAGTGACTCAGTGATGAGGTTGGTGCATCCACCAGGAGACACAAGGCAGACATGCAACTTGGTCTGGTGGCAGGTGTCCCTGCCAACAGCAGGGGGCTGGAAATACAGGATCTTTAAGGTCCCTTCCAAACCAAACTGTTCTGGGATATTAGGATTTTTTCAGAACAGGCATTTCAGAGTGGCTCAAACACCAGATGACAACCCAAGACCTTGCCCATTAGCATGAAGTTAGAACAGGGAATTCCTAAAAATACGCTATCTCTCCATGAGATCCAATTAATCCACAGACTCTTAAAATCCTATTTGGACTCCAGAACTTCTAAAGACATTAACCTACATCAATATTGACTATTGCCAAAGCTCTTCACTCACACAGCTGCAAATATTGCTAAAGATATACAGTGACAGGTGCCCTTTGGTCCTTTGTGCTGCCTCAAGGCTGCGTCACAGTTGTCACAGCATTAGTGCTCTCCAGGCCACAAAACTTCCTTCAGAAAAAGAGCCACCCACTAATCCCCTCTGCAGGAACCTTCAATTAATCAAGACAGAAAGCAGAAATGTATTAGAAGACCCCAAAATCTCCCAGGGCAAGCAAAAGATCAGAGCAAAAGGCTCTGGGTCTCTGCATTACAACTTAAAGGTCACATTTTATTTCGAGCTGTAGCACTCTCAACACTACTTGAAATGTGTCCATTGGTTTAATTCCCTCTGTGGAACTACTATAACAGCAAGACCAGAAATATTTTTCAGGAACTGCCATAGGCCAGTTTCATTATAAAGCAATTCTTGCCACTTATTCTCAAATATAAGACAGCAATTCACTTAAAACACCTACAGCAATTGCCAATGAAAACGTTTGGTATTTCCCTATTACCTTCCTTTGCAGTTTTTATTTTTAAACTATTTAATGAACTTTCCCCACAATAAAAGCTTGAAATATGCTGACCATTCCTGTTTTGAATAAGGGATATGGGAAGGTATCTCTCCAACCTAATCTTCAGTATGAGTCAGGCTCTGATAGGAGATTCTCGGTGCTCCTCCCTCTGCATGCTGGCAATCTTTACATTTCTGTTCCTGTGGTTGTGCCAATACCAGATTGGGCTTAAAAGCAAGACTTTGAAATACTAACAGCTTATTAAGTGAAAAAAACCTCACCCCCAAATACCAGAAGGTCAGTTCAGGGAGGAATAAACTAATTTATTCTAATGATTCTCTACATTTAAAATTAATCCCACCACCATTAAGTGTTTTCTAAAGTTCAGTCCACTGTGGGAGTCTGGACTCAAAATGTAAGACTGTTACATTTCAAGTTCCATCAGCAAATCCAGCTTTAATAAAAGTCACACAACTGAATGAACACTCTAAAAGCCAGTAAAAGCCACAAAGTTAAGTCTGTCATCCATTTAACTCTGTAGAGTTAACTCTGCTAATCAGCTAATCAAATAATTTCTGACTGCCAGCTTAATGAGGAAAGAAACACATGAAGGTTAAATCTGCAGTGCATGTGGAAAGGCTGGAACACGAGATTCAAAACTCCACCACCCCAGTAAAATTTGAATTGTAGTTAAAACTTCCTTCTAGAAATCAAGTTTCACAGAAACCTTGGTGATGTGGGAACAAGGAATGTTCGACTGAGACAGAGTGACTGAGGGATGGGGAGCTGTGGCAACATGGAAAATAAGTTGAATGTCTTCCAATGTTATTCTTATTTCAAAGTTTAATCACTTGCCCTCCTGTCTTACTTTTAAAGCACCAACACTCCTCCTCTGTGTCCTGCACAGCCTGGAAAGCACATTCTTCTCCAAATATGGTTTGACTGAACAGAACTTGCACGTTCCTTTTCCACAAACTCCTTTTACCACCTGCTCCAATCACCACGAGACATCCTGACATTTGCAATACTCCACTCTAAGCATGTTCTCCTAGCAACTGCTGGTGAGATTTTTAGTTGATTTTATCCCTGACTCCTCATACTATTACAAAGAATTCCTACAGTAAAGTATTTCTAGGCCTTGCCATGGCACACTCAGCGTGTCAGCTGCTGCATTACTAATGAACACTATAATTACCAAGCGTGATTCCATAATTAGAAATAATTCCAATTATATCTTTAAGTGTTTTCCTTCTCCCAAGCATTTAGTAAACACACATCAAAACTATTGCATCAAATTCCCTGTCTCAGTAGCAGCATTTTCAGCAACAATAAGAAGCTGTTGGAGAACCAATTCTGTACAAGAACAGGCTGCTATGGAGGTGATTTATGATGATTAAATCCCTGTTACTCTCTGTTTGCTCCTGGTGGTGAAAGTTATTTTACTGATGAGGCTCATATGGTTTAATCTCAGTAGCCTATGCTTAACTTCAATTTATATAATTTTATGTTATCTGGCAAGTTTGTTGAAGTCTTCTCCCTAGTTAGAGCAAAACTTGTCACTTCAGGACACTTCCCAAACAGAGACATGAACGAGCACCTCCACAAACTAAAGATCACATGAGGACAGACAGAAAAGCAGAGTTAAAGTCCTCACTTAATCACAAGAGTTTCCTCTCTGTATCCAGAGATACAGATCTCTGTAACACAATCCCACTGCTGTCACCACAGAAGAGGTTTTAGGAATATGAGATCCCTGTATGTTTTACCTCAACAATTTAACAGCTTCCACCCTGATAAGAGTATGGGTATGTTCTGCACAACTGGCTTTTTATGATGGTACAGCAAGTACCTTGATAAAAACTGGGACAGCTTTTACACAGGTTACACTGAGAGAGATAAAAAATAAATCTCAAGCTGAAGGCACTAACATGGCAGTGACAAAATTCTCACTAAAAGAAAAGGAGGATGCATTTAATACATAGATTTGCTCAAGAACCAAACCCCTCCCTTCCCACTTCCTACAGTGGATGTCCTTATGTGCCCGTATATCTACACACACATACAGACAGATATTCTATGTTCTGAGCAATTCTGAGGTTGATGGACAAATCCTCTCATTTCTTTAGCTGACATATCTGGCAATGTGCTTTTAAGAGAGTTTCTTGGCCAAATTACACCTAGAACCATAAAACCGTGAAGGTTGGGAAAGACCTTTAAGATGAAGTTCACCTGAAACTATTCCCTGTGCCATGCAGTTTGTACTGGAATCACTTGTAACTGCACAGCAGGACAAGTCTTTTAATTTTTGTAACTCAACCAACTACTTACATGGCAAGTGAAGTTAATAGAATATTACAGACTGACTCTCCTAACAGAATCAAAGCCATTGACCTTTAGAAACAACTGCTGAGCTGGCTGGACACCTGCAAAATAACTCAGGGTTTGGGTTGAGCTTTTGCTGCAGAGGCATCCAAGTCTCTCCTGAATGAAGCACTTCCCCTGTACCACCAAACCATGTCCTGCGCTGCCAGGTGACATTTCAATGAAAACGCAATACAAGATACCGCAATTAAAACTACCCAAAGCAAATCACCTGCAATCGCCCATGTTTACATTGGCCTCAACCACCACTCTGCTCTAAAGAGCGTTCACCACTAAAACGCCCGTCGCTCCACCTAATTGCCACTGATTTCAACACGGGAATTGCGGGTGCCTCACCCTCTGGCCCGTGGTGATCCCGAAAAAAGCCGGTGATCCCGAGAAAAGTCGCTCTCTCACCGGCTCTCCAGCGCTGGGGCTGCCCCGGCCGGGAGCGCTGAGCCCCCTCCCCCTGCCCTGTGCCCCCCACCACAGGCCCCTCCGCGCCCGCACCCACTCAGAGAACCTCCCCGCACCCCCAGCGCCCCTTGAGGCCCCGGGGGCAGCGCTCCCTTGCCCACCCCGCCGGCGAGAACGGGGCGAGGGGCGGGCGGGCCCACCCCCGCCTCACCCGGGGGGGGGGGCGGCG
>VYXB01000140.1:37403-56769 GCA_013397135.1 Pachyramphus minor
AAAATCTGAGTTTAGCTTGAGCTTTACAGGTTTATCCCTGTCGGTATTTGCACGTTATTGAATATCGATCAAGGGGAACACTGGACCCCCCCCTCCACCCCGTGGCACCTGCGGGCGGGGGGCGATGCCCGGCGTGTCTCCCCCAGACAGAAAATTCCCCCCTTTGCCCCCTCCCTGCAGTTCCAGCCTATCCCGTTAGTGCCATGGACCGGCTGCTTATATAATTCCAGGGTGTTTTACGGAAACTCCCGGGCTCTCTCCTCCCAGGAGAAGGCAGCACACGGATCCCACACTTCTCCCGGCAGTGCTCCATGGATTCACACCCAACCGCCCCCCCGCAGCCTCCAGCCCTTCCCCACAACACCAACCCCCCAGGATGTGCATTTTTCACTTCAAAAAGAGTCAAAGTTGTTGGTTCTCCTCCACCTCAGAGATATTTTATTTTCCCTACTTCCTGATCCCGCCTCTCACTTATAATGCCAGCTTAGGCTAGGTTTGGCATTGTAATATTTCCAACTGCTAAAATTTTATAAATTAAATCAAACTTACGGCTGTTCAGAACAGTCCTTGTTAGACATCACTCCCAGCAGCAGCAGCAGCCAGACACCCAAAACACCCCATCACTCTTTACAACCAGGTCAGGACAGATACACACTGATGGTGAGATTTAAATGTACTTAGAGATGCCAGTGCCTTGGCAAAGTTATTGCCACCTCAGAGAGGGGGGGAGAGGAAAAGCCTGCAGTACTGGGGATCTCCTGCCTGCCTCTGTCCCGTCCCTAGCAACTAACTGTCACCCCAAAGTGACAGTGTTGCTGCCCAGGCTTGTAAGAGCTTCTTTCTGTCCTAATTGCTTGGTCTCTGTGTATGGGCACAGAAAGAAGCTGAAAACATCCAGTTCCCAGAGCTTAAAGGGAAAAACCAGTAAAAATTAGGGATCAGGAATACTGTCGATATCCCACGCCCCTTCCAAAATACTGTCACACTGCTCCTCCTCCAGCAAAAAAAAACCACCCAACCCCGAAATAGGAAAAAGAAATGGCATGAGAGCCTTACAGGAGTTTTGGAGCCTGCTGGCAGCTGCACACAAGTGGCTGAGGAAGCTTGTTCAGCTGCTGTCCTCATGCTGGCTCAGCCCCGACTGACCCCACAGCACTCAGTCCCCCTCCTGCACACTGACCCACTGAGCCCCTCTTGCTGCTTCACTGGCTCTCACCACCCATTTTCCCTCCATATTCTTTTTCCCTTCCCTTTAAACACAATTTTTTCCTCCTTAGTCTGAGGGAAAGATAATTTTGTCATCTTAAAAATAAGAAGGGGGGAAAAAAAAGAAAGAAAAGAAAGCACTTGGCAAAGGGACTTCGGGTGGTGTTGGCATGGGGTGATGATCCTGGAGGTTGCTGCTTGCCCTGTGAGCTGGGTGTGGGGAAGGGATGAGGATTTGAGGTGCTGCAGTGCTCCCCAAAGCCTTGCCCCAGCCAGGCTGCTTCTGTCCCTTGGGACAGCCAGGCTATGGGGGAATCCAGTGGGATTTCTTCTGTTCTCAGTGGGATCTCCACAAGGTCCCAAGGGCAAAGCTTGTCTTTTCCAACCAGAAAAATAATCCTTTTGGTCTTTGGTCCAGGATTGTCCTCCTCCTTCTTCCTCCTCAGTATTTTCTCCTCCAGAAGGGATCAAGGGTCATGGCCCTGGGGGCAGCCAGTGCCTGTCCTCACTCTTTTCTCCTTGCAGCCCCTTTGTGCCTGCAGACGAGCCCAGAGTGCTGCCAGATAGGAGCCAGAGATGACCAAGGAAGAAGAACTACCAGACTGGAACTCATCCAAGGAGTTCTATGAAAAATATGAGCCGAAGGAGGTTTTGGGCAGGTAAAGCCTGTTCTTGGCAAACAGCTTGTTTTGGTTTCGCACATTCCGGTACTCGATAGGAACAGCGCTCCCTGGGAATCTGATACAAACAGGGCCCACAGCAGCATGGGGCTAAAAATAGCATGGAACAGCACTTTCCATCAGCTCAAAAACCTCCTGTCCCACCGAGACAGGGTGACAGAGTGAGACCTGCTCGTGCAGGAAAATACCGGCCCAGGTGCCGATGGCAGAGCTGCGGGGTCGGGTTGGGTGGGGAGGAGTGGAACCCCCATCCTGTCTGTGTCACCCCTGGCAGGGGGGTGAGCAGCGTCGTCCGTCGGTGCATCCACAAAACCACCAGGCAGGAATATGCCGTGAAGATCATCGACATCACGGCGGGAAACATATCCCCCAAGGAGGTGCAGGAGCTGCGAGAAGCCACCACGAAAGAGATCGACATCCTCCGCAAAGTCTCAGGCCACCCCAACGTCAGTAAGTCAGGGCAAGGGGGTTTTCTGCCCTGTTTAATTCTTCAGTGTGTCCCCCAGGAAGGATTTTCGGGGTGAGGTCTCTGGAGGGTCAGAGCTCTGATGGTCCTCACGTGACGCAGGGCACCTGCTCAGAGCGTTGTTTGCTCTGCCTCCACACACACACCAGCAGTGCCCATGTTGTCTCCCAGCCAAAACACTAGTGCAGATCAACTCCTCATTAATTCAGTTAGCAATTAAATCAGCAGTTTTAGCCTGTTAACAGACAGGAACATGCTATACACTGTGCTCACAGCCCCTGTGTTTTATTGCAGTCCAGCTGAAGGACAGCTATGAATCCAGCACCTTCTTCTTCTTGGTGTTTGACCTGTAAGTACCAGCTTGCCCAGCACCCCAGGCCCATTCCCTCTGTGCAGATTGGCCCCAGCTTTTTATGGCCCAGACAGGGCACAGTTGGGGCACAACCAGCTCTTGCTTTAGGTAGATCTGAGCCAGCTCATTGCAGCCTTGCCGCCGGCACTGTTTCCCCTCCGTCAGCAGCTCAGGTTTCCCTGTAACATTTGGTGGGGACTGTCATGCATCCCTGTGGGTTATTTATATGCTCAGTGGGACCAGAGTGTCTGTGATGCCACAGCTCCTGCTGCCAGGGCGGTGGGATGGATGTCAGTGGAGGGGGATGGCACCACGAGAGCCCTGTCCCTGTCCCATCTTTGATGGTTGGACTTGATCTTAAAGGTCTTTCCCAACCTTAATGATTCTGTGATTCTGTCCAAAACCTGCCCTCCCCAGGCACAGCCTTTTCTCCTGACACCTGGTGTTTTACAGAAATAAAAGCATTTTTACCCCTGTTTACTAACAAGTCAGCTGGTTATTTTGTGCAATGGGTGCCCTGGGTTGTTAAGGGGCAGCAACCCCTGGGTGCTACCACCCTGGTTTGTCATTACAGCTCAGCCACTGCCTGTCTCTGTTTCCCCCACCTTGTGCAGGATGAAGAGAGGGGAGCTCTTTGACTACCTCACTGAGAAAGTCACCTTGAGCGAGAAAGAAACCAGGTAAGGCCAGATGCAGGTGGCTGAAAACCACGTTGCAAAAGCACAGCATGGTTTTGAGGGACAACCTTGCAGCCAGCACGGCACCCATGGACAAAACAGCACCCCAGGCTGTGCTCCTGTGCTGTGTCCCTGTCCCTATCCCCATCCCTGAGAGCGTGGTGCATTCAGGAGAGGACATGTGTTGCCATCCATCCCCAGGAAGATCATGCGAGCGCTGCTGGAAGTGATCCAGTACCTCCACTCCATCAACATCGTCCACCGGGACCTGAAGCCGGAGAACATCCTGCTGGATGACGACATGAACATTAAGCTGACAGATTTTGGCTTTTCCTGCCAACTGAACGAGAATGAGAAGCTCAAAGGTAGGAGGATGGCGAGGTGAGGGTGATGCTGGAATGTTGTTGCAGTGCCTGTGGGAGTCAGTGGAGTTTTTCCAGCCCCCGCTGTCCCCTTGGGCCAGTCTCACTGCCATGGGTGCAAACTGGTGCTGGCCTTGGGGTGTTCTCCTGCTCACACATGAGTTCTGCCTGCCCTCAGCCTCCACACTGCTCTCCTTGCCATGAAAAAGTGGCTGCCCCTTAGGAAAACCATCCTATTCTTTCCACGTCTTTTTTCCTCTGTCAATGAGTTGATCCTCATTACCCCGTCCATTTACTGCCCAACATTTTTTCCCCCAACTCCTACCTGCAGAGAGCCACATATCCAACAACAGGCATTCATTCCCTCCCAGCAGCATCCCCATCCCTCTGTTCACTCACTCTTTAGCCACTATAACTCACCAAGAAAAGCCACCACCGAGTTGCAGTTACTCCTGGGAGCACCATCCCACCACAAAGATCCCACCTGGGATCCAGTTCCCCCTCATGGACTGCTCAGGGCTGGGTGGGGGTGGCACAAACCCCCTGGGAGGCTCAGGGGGATGTTCTGCCCTGTCTCCTCAGAGATCTGTGGCACACCTGGATACCTGGCCCCCGAGATCCTGCAGTGCTCCATGGATGACGAGCACCAAGGCTACGGGAAGGAGGTCGATATGTGAGTGAGACGCTGCCCCAAAACACACGTGGTTTGAGGCACAGCCAGAGTTGTGCCAAAAGGAACCCATCTGAGTGTTTGGAAAGAGTTAAGTGATGCACCATAAGAGCACTCTGGCAGCTGCAAGGGGCTGTCCTGGTGACCAGGGGGCTCGGGCACAGAGCAGGGGGAAAAGCAGCCTTTGCCCCATCAGGGAGGAAGCAAAGCAACACTTTCTGTTCATGAAAGTCAACTCAGCTGAGCTCCAAGACACATCACACACCTTGTTTAAACATACATGAACCCAAGGCAGCCCCTGGGACAGCAGCCAGCTCAGGACAGCCCATCAGAGCCCCACAGGAACTTTGCCACCATTTCTGGTGGCTTCAGGCTCAGGTCCTCTGTGGTCAGAGCCATAACCAAGCACTCAAAACACACCAGGGTATTTCAGTCCCTGTCCAGTTTAAATATCACTGTTAACTGCTATGACAGGACACTTTGCACACCACAGCCTGAGCTGAACACCTCAGAGCACCACTGCATCCCACCCTCCCACATCCTCTCCCCTTCCCCTAAAAAACCCAAGAAAGGCAAATACCTCCATCTCACAGCTTCCTCCTGCAGCATCCAGGGAGCAGCTCCACATCAGCTCAGCTCAAACCCCTCCCCAGCAGCAGGGCAACCCCTGCTCCTCATTACCCATCAGAGTTAACGAGCCTCAGCTCAGCCTCCCTCACCGACACCACCCAGGGCAGTTTCCCCCTGGTTTTCCAGGGGGGCAAAGGCAAGTGTAGCCACCCCTGGGGTGCCACATGGGGCGGCTGGAGGCTCAATTTGGGCTGCCCACAGGTGGAGCACAGGGGTGATCATGTACACCTTGCTGGCCGGCTCCCCTCCCTTCTGGCACCGCAAGCAGATGCTGATGCTGCGGATGATCATGAACGGGGACTACCAGTTCAGCTCCCCGGAGTGGGACGACCGCTCCGACACCGTCAAGGACCTGGTAGGTGCTTGGGATGGGAAAAATCAGAGTGGAGGGGGGTGTTGCAGACACCTGGGATACATCTGGGCGTCCTCCCCGCAGATCTCCCGGTTCCTGGTGGTGGACCCCCGGCAGCGGTACACGGCTGGGCAGGCGCTGGCACATCCCTTCTTCCAGCAGTACGACGTGGAGGAGGTCCGGCACTTCAGCCCCTTCCGGAAATTCAAGGTGAGGAGGAGCCTGGGAGCTGCAGGAGCTGGCAGGAGGGTGGGTTTCCCAGCTGAGCCCGGAGAAAGTGGGAGTTCAGCAAGGCTGATGGAGCTGGGCTTTGGGAGGATGCGGCAGCCTGGGCGGAGACCCCTTTCCAAGCCCTTTCCTAAGGGCTTTATCACAGGATGGGGGTTAAATAAGAGNAGTGGGTTTCCCAGCTGAGCCCAGAGAAACTGGGAGTTGAGAAAGGCTGATGGAGCTTTGGGAGGCTTTGGGGGGATGTGGCAGCCTGGATGGAGACCCCTTTCCAAGCACTTTCGTGTACTGATACTTCCTAAGGGCTTTATCACAGGATGGGGGTTAAATAAGAGAAGGGAAAAACTTGCCTCTCACCTCCAAAAAAAGGCATTATATAAGAGCTGGGGTTGTTAAGCCTGGAGAAGAAAAGGTTCCAGGGAGACCTTAGAGCCCCTTCCAGTGCCTAAAGGGGCTCCAAGAGAGCTGGAGAGGGACTTTGACAAGGGCCTGGAGTGATAGGACAAGGGGGGAATGGCTTCAGACTGACAGAGAGCAGGGTTAGATTAGATATAAGGAAGAAAGTCTTCCCTGTGAGGGTGGGGAGGCCCTGGCACAGGTTGCCCAGAGAAGTTGCGGATGCTCCATCCCTCGAAGTGTTCAAGGCCAGGGCTTGGAGCAACCTGGTCTAGTGGAAGGTGTCCTTGCCCATGGCAGGGGCCTGGGACAAGATGAGCTTTAAGGTCCCTTCCAACCCAAACCATTCTGGCATGGATCCATGCCCTCCTCCAGCCCCACACGGACTAAACCCCAGTGCCAGGAGCTGGGCTCTCTCCTGACTCCTCCGCATGGGCCGTGCTGGGGCCGACCTGGCTGTGCTGTAGGAGCGCCCAGGGATTGCAGCCTGTCCCCCTGTGCTGCAGGTGATCTGCCTGACCGTCCTGGCGTCGGTGCGCATTTACTACCAGTACCGGCTGGTGAAGTCGGTCACCAGGGAGCTGGTGGTGCGCGACCCCTACGCCCTGAAGCCCGTCCGGAAGCTCATCGACGCCTGTGCCTTCAGGACCTACCGGCACTGGGTGAAGAAGGGGGAGGCCCAGAACAGGGCTGCCCTCTTCGAGAACACCTGCAAGGCCGTCCTGCTGACCCTGGCAGCCGAGGAAGGGCTGTTCTGATCTCCCTGTGATTCGGCTCTCGATAGGCGAGTAAAATCTTCGAAAACAAAAGGGGGATTTCTGTTTTTCTTTCCTTCTCTTTCACTGGTCTCAGGTCAGGTGCAAACGTAGACCCAGCTGCCGTTTCCCCCTGGGGTTTGTCCCACTGTAAAGGTGGGATTGGAGAAGCCACCTTTTAGTAGAGGCATAACCAGCTGCAGCTCCCAACAGGGAAGGCTCAGCCCTTGGAAAAGCGTGACCCTTTTGGGGCAGTCAGAGGTGCAGGAGTGATGAGCAGTGCCCTGAGTGGTATCCCTGCCCACCCATGTGCTTGGGGCTCCTCCTCCCATCAGCTTTGGTGCAGAGTTCGTGCACAGACTGTTTGTAGCCTCTATGCTGGTTGTAACACCTGGGAGAGGTGGGGCACTGGTTTGTGACATCTGAGCACTTAGAAACCAGCAAACACGTTATTTTGTCACTGCTCAAGGGTCAATAAAGGTGTCTGGAAAGGCTCAGCAGGTGGTATGAAGCTGGGACTTCCTGAGAAGATGGGGACTGATGTATGAATGAACCCCATTCCAGGGATGTGCCCCTATCTCTTCCCCCCCTGGCAGCTGCCCCTCATGGCAGCCCCACACACACCACAGGGAGGCTCTGGGTGTGGGGCTGGAGGTCAGAGAAGCTCTGGCCTGGTCCCACACACATACACCCCTCTGCTTATTTAAAAAGGACACCAAAAGGAGAGCTGGAATATCTACCACACCAAACAGATACTAAAGACAAACCCCCCTGCCTGCCATTCCCAGTCACTGCTCCCACCCAGGCATCCCAGTGCCCAAAGGAGTTATAGCTGAAAGTATTTATTTTTAATTTTTAAAAACCATCAGGGTTTAATGGAAGTGACAGCTGGGGGTTACTGATCATCTCCACAGGAGAAAATGCCTCAGGTGTCTTCCCAAGTGCCCCCTCAGAGCTCGGGTTTGGTCTGGCTTTTCCAGGCTGTGACAGGTGGGATGTCGGCAGCGCAGCGGAAGCTGAGGTTGTCAGAGGCCGAGTCTGGTGTGTTCCCCATTCTCACAGTGAAAAAGAAACCCAAAATTAACCCTCCCTACGTTAACACTTAGATCATTTAATGTGACCTGCTGTAACAGACTAAAAACATCTTCCATTTCCCTTGCATAACCTCAAGAAAAGCATTTAATTCTAAATACCCGATGGAAAACACACATGGTTTGAGAAGCAGCTAGGGATGGATTTATAGCAGGAAAGTTTTAGCACTACTTGTAGTGTGTTCTCCCAACAAAAAAAAAAGAGTAGGAACAAACAATTACCTTTTCAAACAAACCCCCATTCCAAATAAAACCAAGCCAGAGGAAATCCCTGCAAAGCAGCACCTGAGCCTTGCCCAGACCTACCTGGTGGTAACACGAGCTCTGTGGTTTGCAGACCCATCTGCAGTGTCGATCCACGAGGCCCCTCTCAGGACCTGCATGTGCTGAGCCCCCTGCCTGGATGACCTTCCCGGCGCCAGGAATTCCGACGCCGTCCATTCCCAGGTGTTTCCCAGCAGGTCGTAGAGCCCTGAGATACGGATGGTTTTGTGTCAGGATTAGGAGAGAACATTTGTGAGGGCTGCAAAAGCACTTTGGTGTGTGAGAGGGGGCACAACATTCAAAGCCTCACTGCAAGAGCGTGGTTTAATGGTGAGACTGGGAGCCAGGAGCTCCTCACTGTGTTCCAAACTGGCCCCAGTTTACAACTGGGCCTTTAATGTGTCTCACCATTTCCCACCTGTGTGAGGGCGTGGCATCCACTGGGCTGGGGATTTTCAGATACATCACACTGAGTTGCAAAATAACCAAGTTTTCACCAAAAGCAGGGGATGGTTTGGTGCACTGGAGTGCACTGGGTGCACATCAGCCACCTTCAGCACCAACCAGCAACACTTTTCTGGGCTCAGCTATTCCATCAAGCTGCTGTCGTGATCCCACACCACATCTGAAACTCTGCCACAGCTACAGGATTTTGTAACAAGTGCTAATTCAGGAAGCAGATCCCCCAGAGCAGGAGGAGGGTGTACCATAGGTGTTCTGAGGGGGGAACGCTGTCACTGGTGAGACGCCGTGATAACCGTCCTCAGCCGTGTCCTCCCGCGGGAAATCGCCCTGGGGGAACAGACACCACTCCAAGCAAAGAACCACCACAGAAACAGCATAAAATCCTGCTTTTCACAGGGCTGGGTCACACTTAAATCAGGCAAATAACTCTCTGTTGCAAATTCATGCAGCATTTCTGGCCAAAGGAGATCAACCACCTAAAGTACTCCCAAGACAACCCCCTTTGCAAACAGATTTATGTGCGAATTTTAAGAAGCACTGAAATCCTGGTTTCCCAGGGAAGCTGGGGTGACCCTGCTCTCTCCAAAGGTATTTTGGATAACCCACCAGGAGCTGAGTTTCAGTACTCTGCAGGTAAGTCCACAGTGCTTCCCAGCACCACAGAGCCAGGGCAGTGGTCGAGTTAACCACCACCCTCAGGAGAGCTCAGCGTAGGTGGGATGATTTTTAGGATCTCACCTGCCACAGATTTGTACGGTTGGGCTGGAACTTGTTTCCCCAGGGATACAGCCTTTCTGTCAAGGAGGAAAAGACACCCATTACTCCTGTGTCACACCAGTTTTTAGCCAGGCTTTTATGATTGGTTTTATAATTATATGAACAGGGCTTGTGGGTCTAATTCCCACAGACACTGCTAAGGAAGTGAGGAGAGATGGGAATCAGCAACATCTTAATTATTTTACTTATTGTTACTATGATTAGACTCCCAGGCTAAAAAAGGTGGTTTACCTCCTCCCTGCCCCTTTTCTCCCCCCAGTTAACCTGTGAAAACATCCCAGGATGGAGGTTTGGATCTGATGGAACTAACACTACTTGATGCCTTGGTTTGGAAAAAGGTCAGAGCTTGTGGTACATACGCTCCAGTCCTCCCCTGGCAGCAAATTCCCACTCCTCCTCCGTTGGGAGCCTCTTCCCTTTCCAGGCACAGAAGGCCTGTGCATCGTTCCAGCTCACGTGCAGCACCGGGTAATCCAGCCTGTCCTTTATGCTGGAGCCAGGGCCTGAGGGCTGGGAAGAATTGCAGCAAGCAAATTTGAAATGATTTTATCAAGTTCTCACTTAAAAAGGGACTAGGGGGTAGAGGAAGTGAAGGGATGGAAAACGCAGCAGAGCTGCTATTTTTTCCCCCATTTTCAGTCGATAAGGTTTGGCACAAACTCACACACAGGAGCTCCCAGCACAGACAGGATTCACCACAGCAGGTTTTTTTTACTCACCTGTCGCCAAAAAGCCTTTTCGATGGGCAGCCACCACGGGGCCGACTGGGGAAAGAAACACCACCAGATTAAAGGTAAACTGGTGACACCTGAACTGGTCACACCCCCTGACACTGCCCCACAGCAGCATGGAAATGGGTCAAGGCTGAAGTTTGAGCTGGGCCATCACAGGCATTGGGATGGTGCCTTCCCACAGAGCAGAGGCATCTGCTTTTAAAGGTGAAAATAGATCAAGAGGCTCGTACTGGTTTAGTTTTTCACTGCAGTACTTTGAAACTTGCTTTGCTCTCTCCCCGCTCCCTGGAGCAGCTCTGACAGCGCTCATAGAGGATGTGAACAGAGGAGCATCCCCAGAAACAACCCCAGCTCAGCCTGGGGTTCAAAACCCTGTCATGTTCAAAAGCAAAACAAGCCCAGACTAAAGAAAAACCCCTGACATCAGCCAGGCCCTGCACTGAGAGGCAGCTGCTCCTCAGTGGACAGCAAACCCATCATCACTGAAACTCAATCCCGGGGGGTTTAGATTTACCTCCAGTTTTTGGGTGACTTTTTTTTTCAGCTCTTCGGACACGAAATCCTCAAAGACAAAGCTCCAGCCAAATGCTTCTGCTTCTGTTTTGTATTTCTTTTCTCTAACAAACTCCCTGAGCATAAACATAACATGCTCAGGCTTCTGGGTAAGAGGTCTTTAAGTGCTGCACCAAATACAGCAATTTGTGCATGCAGCAAGTTCAGAGCAAGCCAAAAGGTACATGACCTACAGACACTCCAGCTTCAGAGAGTCCTGGCTCCCCCCAGCACAGTTCCATATGGTTTGATAACAGATTTAACAGATAAAATCATATAGATTTAACAGATAAGGAGAAAAAGGAGAAAAGAAGAACAGGAAAAAGAGGAGAGGAAAAAGAAGAGGAGAAAAAGGAGAACAGGAAGAATAGGAGAGGAAAAAGAAGAAGATGAAGAGAAGAAGGAGAGGAAAAGAAGATAAAGAGAAGAAGAAGAGGGAAAAGGGGGAGGAGGATGAGAAGAGAAGGAAGAGGAAGAGAAGGCAACATGAGGAAAGAAAGAGGAGGAAAGGATAAAAAAAAGGATGGTAAGATGCTTTGGCTTGCACTCATAGTGTGATTTCTTACCGACAGACACATTTTTTGGGAGCACCCAAGCGTTGGCTTTCAGACCCCAGGAACCACACCCAGAGCAGCACGCACTGCTCACCCACCCGAGGCACCGAGGGCTCGCCCGGCAGAGCTTCGGCTCTCACCTGAAATCCCTGTTCGTGACGGGGTGTTTGTCCAGAGCGAACGGCTTCACAATCACCTCCCTGACGGGCCCCTCCTCGCCCCTCCTCTCCAGGGAGCTGGATCCCATCTGGAACGTCCCTCCGGGCAGCTGCACCATGCCTTCATCCTTTCCAGGAGCTGGAAGGGGAGAGATTCAGCACGAGAAGTTCAATCTTCAAACGCGACCGAGCAGGACAGCGCAGCTCCCGCGGGAACATCCCGCAGGGATGGAGGGGGGTGCGCTGCAGCAGCAGCGACCGCGATCGGCGCCTCTACAGCTCTGGGGGGCTCGGTAACAAGGTTTAGAACATTTTAAGCCCCATTTTCAGTGTATCCCGGGCAGGGAGTGGCTCCGCCCGGCAGGGAGCTCGGTGGAGGGCAGGGTTGGCTGTGCGGGGGATGCTCGGAGGGTCTCGGCTCTCACCGCGCTGAGCCCCGCAGCACAGCAGCACCAGGAGCAGCAGCAGGAGCGGCCCCGGCGCCTCGGCCATCCCAGGGCATCCGACCCGGAGGTGCTGCGGGCTCGGGAAGCGCTTCCGGGCCCTGCCCCACGTGGATGCTCCGTTCTGTAAGAAAAGGGGCATTTCCTTCTCACCGCAGCTACAAACGACTCGCAGAGGTTGAAACACGTTTCACCTTCTGGCACCGGGGCCACCCGCAAAGCCCTTCACTCAAGGCGGGGGGGGTGTGTTCTTTTGGTGTTTGAAGGTTTCTTTTTTCGTGGGTTTTGGATTTTTAAGGTTTCATTTATGGTCATTCAGCAGCCACGTGAGTGAGGAAGGAGACTCCTGACTGATAAAGCAGTACTGGGATTAGGGAAAATCATTTAGGAGGGCAGGGGCCTGTTCCCCTCCCATAATCCTGATCCAAAGCTGCAGCTCTGCCTAGACCTGCTGTAGCACCCATCCATAAATACTTTAATGCATCAATATCAGCATTAAACATCCACTCCTCCGTGACAAGGATCACAACCTTGCATTGGTCCTTCCTTCCACCCACTTCAACCCATTCTCAGTTTGATTCATAAGCAAGTACAAAACTATTAAGTGACTGTTTTAATTCCAGGCCTGATCCCACCTTATTCCCCCAGCAGACCCCTGAGCAGTAGCTTCACAGCACTCCCAAGAACAGGACTAAGGAATGAAAGGAAGGCTGGAAGCAGAATGCTCAGGAGGAGGTGAAGTTTTAAAGAACCAACACACATAAAGCACAGAACAGAACAGTTTATTGGGTAAAAACGAAAGCAACCGCAGCTGAACACTTCAGTGAAATCAAAAATAAATAACTCATTTTTAGAGCCAAATCTTTGATTAAGTCGATAATATTTTGAGTGGCCATGTTTACCAAAGGGGCTTCCATTGCTGGGAATCCTCCTGGGCCAAGGATATGGCCATCAGGGGGATTCCTTGGAGACATTCCAGGGGCACGACTGGAGGTGCCACCGTCCCATGAGCAGATCCACCTCAGCCTTTCAGAGAGGACATCCCAGCTCGCATGATTTCATCCACCAGCAGAATGTTGCTGGCAATCACCGTGCTAGAAACAGTAAATAAACTGTTAGAACTGCCACGTTGACACAGTTCAAGAAGACTCAGGTTTATTTTCATGTTTCCAGGCAGCTTCCTCTGGCCTGGGATATCCCAGTTCCACTTTATCATTTAAATGATCAAACAGCCATTGCTGTTTAAGTGGAAATGCTGTGAGGAATGAATGAATGCTTACCATGAATGGAGCAGCTGCTTTTTGACATTGTAATTATCCCAGATCCCAGCTGCTGCAGCCACCATTGGCTCCCCTACAACAGAAGTGAAACAGTCTTCAAAAACAGTTCACACAATTCAAAGTGAGACTTTCTGCTGACATCTGATATCACTCAGTACATCCAACACAGTGTTACCACGTGCTTTATCTTCACTAAAAACCCTTCAAGCAGAATGCACTGCTCCAACACACCCAACTGCAGCAAAAGGACACCTGCCAAGGCTTTTGTGTAGCTTTTTATGGAAACGGGTAAAACTTTCTGCATTCAGAGCAACTTTGTTCTTCAGAGCTGAGCCAAGACAGGTTCTTTACTAGAGCATCACCCCATTGTTCAGGAAGTCCTCACCAGTGTTCAGATCCACCCCAGTGAGCTGCCCTGATTCCACGTGCTCCGTCTGAACCTTCACTAAGGTCTCCTGGGGATCGTACCCGGAGTTCTGAGCGAGAACCTTGGACAGAACAGAGACATCACTTCATGTTGTTAATTAGAGCCCTCCAGCAGGAAAAGCAGTGGGTCTGCACATGCTTTAATGGCACTTTATTCAGGAACTCCGTTACCTTAGGAATGATGAGCAGAGCATCAGCAAAAGCCTGAACTCCAAGCTGGGCTCTTCCTTTCACGCTGGGTTTATGCTTAACAAGAGCATTAGCTACTGCCACCTCCAGTGCCCCTGCTCCTGGAACCACACACCCTGCAAGGGAAAGCTCGACATCAGACCAAAGCAAGCACCTATTCCTGTTCAAAGTGCTCATTTTCAGTGCAGTTTGATCTCTTCCTTCATTCTTAAAAAGGCAGCTTGTACCTGAGCAGGTGAGTAATGACACAGTTGTAAACCATAAGGTGGCAGAGCTGTAACTGAAATACACGTGGCTGGGGCTCTGACTGCGGCAGCACAAGGAAGCTGATAGAGAATTCCCTGTTCTGCAGTGAGATTCCACAGGAGATCCTTCACACCCCTACCAGAGCAGACTCACCATCCTCAATAGCATTCTTGACAGCCCGCAGCCCATCCCTCACGGCGTCCTTGATCTGGGTGAGCGTGTGCTTGTTGGGGCCCCGGATCAGCAGCGTCACGGAGCGCGGGTTCTCACACTTCTCAATGAAGGTGTATTTCTCTTCACCCTGCGAGGAACAGGGTCGTGTACCCCTGTCAGGCACTTGCTTTATCAGTTTATACACTGCATGAAAGAACTGGATGTGTTCAGATCCAGTTCTGCACTAACAGCACTTCCGAGAAGGGACGAGAACCAGCGGGATCTTTTTTTCTCTTCTTTTTCAATTTTACAGACAACACCAAGAAAATACACTATGACAAGAGCAAGTACCCAGGCAGATGTTCACAGGGATGTGAAATGCCACCAGCCCTTATTCCAATACCTCAGCACAGCTCTTGGTTGTACTCACCAGTGTGTACTCATAGACAAGCCCTGCGTGTCCCAGACAGTCAGGAGTGAGATCCTCCACGGAGTTCATGGCAGTGCCACCACACGCCAGGGTCAGCCTGGCAGAGAACACACACACAGCTCAGCACTTGCTTTATGGTCAGTAAAACATGAAGTCACTAACATAAGGGCAGTATTTCAGCCTGCACAACAAAATTCCTAGGCATGGAACAGTTTGCTTCTGTTCATCAAAGAGCTCTTCACAAAAATAAGTTTGTAGAATTAAGTCTCTTTTCCATTTGAATTATATTGAGAGCTCGAATTCCCCCACCCTCAGTGTGCTGAACTGACCTTTCTACAATGTGTACAAACTACCCTGAGCTACACCAAGAGGAGATGGATAGACTGAAGTGGACTTTTTAGTCCGAGTTCTTGAAGGTGGATTTAAGCCAGACTTGACTCACTGGCTCAGTTTGGAAGAGCAGGTTGGTTAATTTTACCTTCTCTCCCCAGGAACTGACCTTTCCATGTTCCTCCTCTTAGCCCTCCGCAAAGCAACGATCCCTTCTTTCGCAAGTGCATCCAAGGAAAATGGGTCAATTCCCTGGAAATGAAGGGAGTGACCATCAGCATAAAGAAAAAGCTAAAAACACCCTCTCTCAGTCTGACACTAATGAGTAATTTCTTCCTCAGGGCTCACAGAGTATCTCAAGTAGGAACTGTACACACAAATTCAGAAGTACCAGCCTAAATTCAGCTGTTTCTGTACCAACTGAGTCAAACAGCACATGGTGGCCATGAAATCAATTTTTAGTTACACCCTTCATCTCACCTTCTGGTTGATCACAACAAATCCTTTATCTGAATCGCCACAGACTTTCTTTTTCAAGTCTATGATTTTGTTCACTCTGTCTTCAATGAACTTTCTTTCTGCTTTCACCAACTTCTCCCTCTCTTCAGCACTTTTATAGAAGAATCCAGAGCTCACCTCTCTGAAGGAGAAAAGTCACAAAAGCAGTAAGGAAACTATCCTCTCTGCTGTAGAAACAAGCAAAAGGGCTGATCTTTTCAGCAACATTCTAAGGAAATCAAATCAAAACAAACAAGATCCCCCTCAACCCAAACTGCTCTTCCTGCTCTTTAGTTCAGAGCTTTTCCACTACAAGAAATAAGGCAGACACTTGAAACTAAGAGAGCTCTGAAGTGGATTTATATGTTTGCTGTAGAATATCAATTCATGCCCAGGAAAGGAAAGACTTTCAGCCTTTCCTCAATGAAACAACAAAATAAAAACCACTACAAAGCTCAGCCTCTCACAGACTTTCAACCACCAGCTTTTCCCAAAGGGCTGCAGAAGGGGCATCACCTCTTCCCTTTCACCTTCCACACCCGTGCAGTCCTTTGGGTTGGGATTTAAGCACAAGTTAAGGAAGAATCTTTCAGACAGGAGCACTTTCTGCTCCTCACCTCGCTGCTGTGTACTCACGTTTTCTCATACTCCAGAGACACATTGCAGGTAAGAATGTAAGCATCTTCCACCCTTTTCCTCATGTCAGGGTGGCGAGCACCATGATCCAGAACCAGCCCCCTGATCAGCCTGGAAGATTAAAAACCATTTTGTGTGTCACTAGATGCAGAGGAAGGTATGAATTCCATGGAAGTGCAGACTAGTCAGAATTAAGGAACTGGTCCAACAGAAAGTTGTGTTGGGAGTAAACAAGGATTATGTATTCCCCTTCCAAGGGCATGTCCATTCCCATATGGAAAGCACACCAAGCAGAGTGAAAAAGGAATTTGCTCTGGCATGGTGTCTGACTGCATTAGCTACTGAGAAAAGCTAGTGCAGAATTCAGCCATGCCACTGAGGTAAATACAAAGCCTATGGAATATCCACCTGGAACACCACAGTCCAGTTGCCATTTATCAAATGCTATTTTGTATTTAACAGATACAAACCTAAAGAATAAACAAGCCATGGACACGATTACTGAGGTAAAAAGTCTTTATGTTGTGTAAAAGCTTAAGCCAGTGTTGCTCTTTGCTACTCAAAAATTTCATCAGAGAATCGAGTTCAGTGACTGACAAACTTCTGCTGCTGAGATATTTATGGCTGAAATCTCTATTTCTGCCTTTCTTTCAGCCATTCCCTAGTAGTTTTTCCAGCACTAGCTTTAGGATACCCAAGTTCTCTTAAAAAGAAACTACGACCCCACAGACCACTCAAACCTGAGGGGAGCTCAAGGATACTCCTGACTCACGTTGTGTCAGTCTCTGATTTGTGCTTCATCTCCATGATTTCCACCATGTAGAGGTCAATGGGCTCATCTGGTTTTCTGACTGTCAAAACAGAATCTACGACAGCCTGGAACAGAAGGGGGGTGAAATGGTAACAATCCCAGCCCTTTAATATCCCTGGAGCTCTTCACACAAAGAGGCAGAGGAGACCTGTGCACTCACCTCTGTCAGGATGTCAGCAAGCTCAGCATGAACTTTAGTACGGAGGGATGTTCTGGCAACATCTATGAGGGTCTCCCTGTCCATCTCCTTGGTCACTCTGACCTGCTCCAAAACTTCAAGTGCTTTTTCCTTTGCAATCTCAAATCCTTCTGCTACTATTCTAGGGTGCAAGCCCTAATGCAAGGGAAGAGAAATCATTAGAGAACTGAAGACAAAATGGTAATTTTACAGAAATAGAGCCTAGGGTTTCGATATTCCATGTAATGTTGGAAAATAGGGAACAGGCATGCTGCAAAGACAAAGTGTTCTGTCCTTCTGAATACATGTAAAAGGAATGCAAATCCTTTCAATGCAGAGGAAAAGTACAGATTATTCTAGCACAGAACTGAAGCCAAGGGAACTACAAAGCACACTTGGGTGTTCACTGTGCAACATGAATGTCTACTCATAACTTATGAATGTCCCAAAAGACCTACCCTCAAGGACGATCTCCTTTTTAACACCAAGAACTGTTTTAACTCAGATAAAACAAAGTAACAGCAGGCATCAGACAAAACCTTACTAAAAGTTACAGTATCCACAATAAGTGGGTTTGATTTTGAACAAGTCTTAAGTTGTCCTCTCCAGCTTTTTCCCTTTTTCCAACTTCTGTGATGCACTCTTTCCGAGCAGAAATATACACTTACGTTTCTCTTGTATTAAACATCAAACAAAACAAGCTGCAGGGTCTCAGTGAAGCTTTTAACTCGCCCACCTGCAACAGAAACACTGCATACACACCTCAGAAATATAGAGATCTGCCTGCTTTAGGAGCTCCCCAATGATCAGGACATTTGAGGTGGTGCCATCTCCAGTGATGTCATCTTGAGCTGTTGCTACTTTTGCTATCAAGGAGGCCGTGGGGTGTTGGATTTGCTATAGACAAAAATAAGAAGCTGAGCAGGAAGTTCTCACTGCACTGGTACACAAAGCAACAACCTGAGAGCAGCTAAAGAAAGTATTTAAGGAGTCGGTGATGTTTTAATGGTTTATGCCAATTCAACATGTTTCTTCTAATAATGTCATTTAACAACAGCTGTAAATTGATTGAATTTACCCTTGTAACACTATTTCCCCCTTTAGATTATGCATTGATACACAAAATGTTGAATATTCAGAGTCAAATGAGTCCTCAGCTCACTATGAGCTTGAGAGAGAAAGGATGCACCACCACCACATCCCAGCTGCTGCTGGTACTAAATCCATCATGTTTAGAGCTAATTCAGCAATCTCTGCATCATCAGTGCTGTAAATACCCTAATCTTTTTGGTATGTACTTGCTACTAACTTGCTACTTCTTTGGTTGGTTATTTTACTCATTATTATGAAACCAAAGAACACTCAATGGGTTTGTCTCTTTGCAGTTGCTCTGCTGAGCAGCACATTTGGTGTTGGAGTCGTGAGCACCGTGTCTGTCTGTTCACTCTCCACAATCACCACAAGACTTCAGTTCACTTCCAGAAGTCAGTCTTTTGGTGTAAGGGATACACACATCACTTGGCATCACCAAGTGATTGAAGGGTATTTTAACAGATTAGAAGCCTACAAACCTACAGCAGTATCCACATTTGAAAAGTACTTAGTAACTACACTACAGCGAGATAAAACCCAACAGGACTATTTATGGTGCTGTTTAGCTTTTTGTCATTGTTTTCTTTACAGTGTTACCTCTAGCACGAAAGAACCCATTTAGGCTTCACTTAGTCCTTTCCCTTCCTCCCAAGGAACATTTTGCTCTCAGTGCAGAGGGGCAAACACCACAGTGGTGGACGTGGTCCCCCCTCAGCCACGGGCACTATCAGCAAGTTCCTGCCTCCCTAAATCCCCTCCCCGGCGAGGCTCAGCAGCAGCTCACCATTTCCTGCAGCAGCACGTTGCCATCTTTGGTCAGCTTGATGTCTCCGGAGCCCGACACGAGCCTGCGGGGGGGAACCGGGCGGGTGAGCGGCGCCCCGGCCCCGACACACGTGCGCGGCCAAGGGCCCGCTCGGCTCCCTCCCCACCCATCCATCCATTCATTCATCCATCTATCTATCCATCCATCCACCCACCCACCCATTCATCCAACCCTTTGTTCCCCTCCGCACNGTCCTCAGCACGTCCTGCAGCCCGCGGGCCGCGCTGATGTTCACGGCCAGCGCGGCCTGGGCGCGGGCCACCTCTGCCTTGGGGTTGAGCGCCTTCACCGCCATGTTGGCCGCTCTGCTCTGCGCCGCGCGGGCGGGGCGGGGCGGGCACGGTCAAACCCCGCCCCTTCTAGAACACTCCGGGCGCGTTCATTGGCCCTCCGCCGCCACAGCCGCGTTTCCATTGGCTGCGAAACCTGTCGCTCCGCCCACGGCGGGACGGCACGGGG
>VYXB01000140.1:56786-88765 GCA_013397135.1 Pachyramphus minor
GGTGTGGGCGCGCCGCTCATTGGCTCCCCGGCGCGCCGGCCGCATTCCTATTGGCTGCAGCGGCTGTCGCTCCGCCTGGCCCCGCCCCCGCGGCGCCGCTGAGGGGAGGGGGCCGGGAGCAGGGAGCGGGCGGTCAGGGGGTTCGGGTGTCGGAATGGTCTTGGTCCTTCGGTCCTTAAGCCACCCTCTCATGGCACAGACACCCCCAGCAGCCTCGCAGAGCGGTGGGAATAAATAATTAAACTCGGCGATTTAACATTAGACCGGTGGAATTAATAGTTAAGTGGACCAGATTAATAATCAGAATGGTAAAATGCGGGGTTGAGGTCGATCAAAACTCGTCTTCTCATAACACAGAAGATACTGTACAGTCCCCAGCACAAGCCCTGTACCCAGGGCTTTCGTGGCCTGAACCCCTTACAGGGGTTCCAAGGATGGAGATGATCCTTCCCAAGGCCACCAGAGGTTTTCCTGTGGAAGAAAAACAGAAATACTGTCAAGGCAGCCTTGATGGGTGCTGAAGGGTTTACCCTACATGGGCTCACACCTCGAGATGCTGAAATATTTGTGTCTTTGGGCTATGAAATGGAACATAATTGAGTTTCCTCAGGGAGGAGCTTGAGAAGAAGCTCCTGCCATGGTTCCTCACATCCCTGTGGGTACGGATTGTACCAGCTTTGGAGCCCACATTGCCCCATCTGGGCTTGTACCCCAAACACCCATTGGAGCACCTGCCAATATCAGGTGTGATACAACCCTCTTGTGATTTCAAGTATTGCATAAAAAAGATGCCTGGCCCCAAAATAATCCTGTCCTGGCTGCAGAATGCCAGGGACATCCAGGTAGTTCCTGGTGTTCCAGCTGCTCCAGAGGATGCTGAATCACATCAAACAGGCACAGCTGGCCCCCTGGCCAGATTTTGAAAGTATTTGGTACAGAAAAGACAAAGATCATTGCCCAGTTCTCACCTACCAGGTGTGAGGCTGCCCAGAGAAGCTGTGGCTGTTCCATCCCTGGAAGTGTTCAAGGCTGGGTTGGACAGGGCTTAGAGCAACCTGGTCTAGTGGAAGGTGCACCTGCCCATGGCTGGGGGCTGGAACTGGATGATCTTTAAGGCCCCTTCCAACCTAAACCATTCTGTGATTCTATGAAATCTCCCCTACTCCATCCCACTTTTTGCAGCAGGGAGCTCTGGATGCAGCCCTGGACACTGGGCCTGGGCAACCCACTGGGCAGTGATGCAATGAGCCGAATGTGTTTACAAACCACTCCCAGGAGTAAAGTCTGAGCCTGCTGTTGGGCCCAGTTTTGTTGCACAGGAGTTTTGGGGGAGCTTGATGGCAGCAGTGTCAAGTGTCAGGGCAGCCTCGCTGGGTTTGGCTGTCGGCTGTGGCACCTGCTTTGGGTGAGGATCTTAGGTTTCCGGGCAAAATGCCATGTTGTGCAGGACAGGAGGACTCCCATGTGTGGCCTGTCCATCTGACTTGGCAGTTCTGGAAGGGACTAATATCCCCAGAGCTGCTCATATCCTTGGGGTGCTGGTTTTTAAATGTTTTAGATGGAGTTGGCATTTGAACATAATTCAACATGGGTTTGGAGCCCTTTTGTTTAGCCGAGCAGCGCGCAAGTCTTGTGAAATATTTTAATGCTGACTCTAGTAGAGTGGCTGGGCTTTCTCTTCTGTAATTGTAATCATTAGAAATAAACACTAAACATTGCAAAATGCGGGAAATCACACTTGGCATTCCGTTATTAGCTCTGGAACTCCGTTGAAGTTTTGTCTTCACTTTGTTGGGATGCTGCCGGCCTGCTGAAACTGTAACAAAACAAAACACCCCACCCAGCCCTGAGAGGCTGCAGTGGGAATATCTGAGGTGCTGGAGGCACTGTCCAGGTAAAACACCTGGATCCCCAGCTCTGCCCTCACTTCTGTAGCCCCCAGGTCACACACAAATATTTTGCTCTTCTTCCTTCTCTAGTTTGTCATTTTTTTGTCCGTTCCTCTCAGGGCTGTTCTCAGCAGAGGGCAGCCTTGTCAAACCCATACCAGCAGGCTTGTTATATTTTATGTTTTCCTTGTTGATGCCTGTGGAAAGGCAGGAATTATCCATCCTAAGCACCTGTGCTGTGCAGGGCTGGCTGCTGGCAGGGATGTGGCCATTCCGCAGGCAGGTTCAGGTTTGTGAGGGGAATTATTACTGCAGGAAAAATTCAGTTGGAATTTAATATGGTTTTTGAGAGGGGGGGAAAAAAGGTGTTTTCAAAGACATTATAATCCTTTATGCAGGTGGTCTCTGCTTTTTTTGTACAACTGGAGAGATTCTGTAGTCATGCATAAGAGTTGGGTGCTGTGCTTGTATCAATAGTCACACATCCACAACCTGTGCTTTTTCACTCCTGAACATCCTCTTAAAGCTTCCAAGCAGAGCTCTCTGTGTTTCTTTGCTGGATCACATGCCTGAGGATAGCTATTTTTCATGAGCATTTTCACATTAAATGCCCATTTTGCAGCATTTTTCAGCCATCAGGACAAGCTTTTCTTCCTTTTTCAGTCTTAGCTGCAGTTGTTGAATTGTTCTGTGTATTTGTTTTAATGAAAAAATACAGGGCAAATGCTTATTAGACTCAAATTGTCCTTTGAATTCAATGGATTACACCAGATTAGAATAAAAATATTTAACTGAATTAAAACCAACATGTCTGCTAAACTAATCCAAATAAAGGGAACATCCTTCATGAAATATTCAGCAGCAATTCTCTTAGTCAAGCCATGCACTGCTTATCTTGGCCAAAAACCCCTCTGAGATTCTCAGTAAAAGCCATTTCCTTTCATCTTTATCAAGATCTGTTTTCCTTTAACCTCATTCACAGAAATGATTTCTAAATCTGCTTTAAACAACATACTGTCCTGCCATGATAAAGCTGACAAACAGGATCAGACTGAAGGGTGATCCATGTCACTGGGGAATTTTGCAGCAAAGGGGCTTAGTCCCATCTTTTTCTGACACCAGAAGTTACTGGCAGATGCTCCTGTCCCCAAATGGTCGTGTACTGAGAACTTCTGAAAGATATATAAAGGAAAACGTGTGAGGAGAGGCACACAAAGTGATTGATTTTAATTAATACATGTAATTTTGAGGGTCAATACGGCCAGGATGGCAAACGAGGTCATGCATAGAATGGGATTGGTGCATCCAGTGGTGCAGAACAGTCTGTCAAGATGGGCAGCAGTCACACGACAACTATCACAAGTGAACAAAAGTAGCTAAATCAGCTAAATTGGGCTTTTTTGACCTTGAACAGCTTCTGGGTTGGCACTCTCCTGTCTCCTCACCAATACCTACAAGCAGTGTCAGAGGGAAGTTCTTTTATGGGATCCCAAAACACGAGCACAGGCAGGTTCTGCCGTTTTCCCATTGCTTTTGACAACTGCATTTGGGGACACAAAACAGAGCCTTGTTATAAGCAGAAGTTTTCATTTTGCTCCAGAGCTTTTGATGAGTTTTGATTTGTGGAACTTTGCCCAGTGATGCTTAAGCCAAAAGGTGATATTGAATCAGCTCGCAGCCCCTTTCATTTCTCCCTCAGCCAAAGAGAACAGTGTCCCTGCTTTGCCTCTGATTTCAGCCAAGGGAAATTCCTGTCGGAGCCGCTCCTCGCGCTCATCCCTGTGCTCAGACCCGAGGTTGTCCATGCCCATGGCACGGGATGAGGGGTGAGCGAGCTCCCCATCGTGCTGGGGTCTGGCCAAGCCGTGCCTACCCAAGCTGGGCCCAGCGGCTCCTCCCCTGACGTAGGAAGGTTACACCTCTCCTCCCTTCCCTGTCAGCGAACAGCTGGACTTCTCTGGTTACATGTGTGCAACCATTTCAAACAAACCACCCTGGCTGGCTTACTCAGCACGTTATCGCAGCGTGATTTACAAAATGCGGCTCCCGGCCAGCGCAGCCCGTGCCGAGTGTTTGTGTGACTGAAGGTCTCAGCTGATCCCTTCTGGTCCCGTGCAACCCAAGAGGTTTGTTTGCAGCAACAGCAGCGGCAGCCACGGCCAGTTCAATACTGTAAGTCACTGGGATGTTTTGTCTCAGCTCGTTGGGTTCTCAGCTCTGTAACACTGTATTTTTTTCTAGCATAAAAAGAAGGGTATCCTCTGCCGGGGCCGTGCCTGTGCCCGGCGAGGCACAGCAGCAACGTGGTGCCTGTTTTATAACAGCAACATGAATGAATGATGCAATCGTACAGGGGGGGAGCACCAACATTTTGTCAGGACAGGCGAGAGGGGATTGGAGAGCTGGGAGGTGTCTGTCAACCTCCAACAGGTTCCTGCTGCCCCTTTTCAGCTACTTTTTACAAGGTGCTTCAGTGAGTTCACTGTGAGGCACTGCTGTTCAGATAATAGTGCACAGCTACAAACAGCTCATCTCCTGTATTGCACACAGGTTTGTATCACTGCCTTTACAAACTGAGTGGAAAACAGCAGGTTAAGGACCGAATCTTTCTATTCTCACCCTGAAAACCACTGCAACTCACAGTTACAGGTGGATGGGTTGAACTTTTAAAACTTGCAGGGATACAACAGTCAAGATTTGCTTAAATAAAATTAATCTGCTTAAATGTATCACTTTTACTCTAAAGCTTTCAAAGCATGTTGTTAATTCTGAGAATCACCTCACACAGAAAAGCTGTCATTATATTATCCCTATTTTACAGACACAGGACTAGAAATACAAGGATTAAGTGGTTTGTTTAAACTAATACCATGGAAACACTCCTGGGAATGTTCTTAGAAGCAGAACTACTCCTGTAGTGGGAAAAGGTCAGCAAAAAAGTTTCAAGAACTGTTTTCTCCAAATCCCTTATTCTAAGCTGCAGTTTCCCTTCAATGCAACAGAAACAGTTTAATGTGGTTGAACTTCTGTTGATGTCACTGCATGTTAACATTTCCCATGTTAAACGAAAGTGGATCAGAAACACCAGGAACTGTTTGAAAACAAGGATATTCCTGAGTGCTGGGAATATTTCATTAAGATTCACTTAATCTTTATTTTTTCACAGCAATAAATGTGAAAAAAATGCAAAGTAGCAGCGTGACAGCACTTCTGAAAGCAGAAATATGATAACAAGTGAGGTTTAGTCACAATGAGGATTTTGAGGTCTTGTCAAGATCTCATTGAAATATTCCAGCCCCAAACACCTGCAGTCCTGAGCACCACTTTCTCCTTCCATTTACACTACATGTGGGTACTGAGGATGTTTCAGTTTTTCTCAGTGAGGCAAGTGCTCTTCTTTGAAGGGACAGCAAACACAGAGGATTTCAGTTGTTTTCCTTTGACATGTGGTCTTACATAATTCCTGTGTTTGCTTCTGTGACTCCACCCTATCTATTAGGAAAGAGAATTATTTCTTGTGAAAATGCCTTTCCTCCCCCCCCTCCCCCAGTACTTCACAGTCTGGAGGCAAGGAGATCTCATGGGAATTCCACTTTTCCCTTGTGATTTCCTTTTTCTCCATCTTTATCTCAAGTTTCACCCAATCTCCCTCCCTGTGTTGCTGTTATGTCTTCTCTAGTCACTTCTTTGCCAATTGTTTCTTCTCATTCCCATGTGGTTGTTTCCAGCTTTTCCCCTCAACATTTTATGAGACCTGTTGATACGTTTGCTGCTTGGATGCTTTACCAGCATGCAAATAATAGGCTAGGAATAAATTACCTGTCTGAAATTCAGTGGCAGGAAGATCAGAGATTCTCTACTCATGTTTTTCATACAGAGACAGGACTCATTGTTTGTGAGAATTTCTTTTCTTATTGCCTCATTAAAGTATTGACAGATTTAAGCAATCAGGTGCCCTGTATTTCAGAGTAATTAATCTCTGCCAGCTGCAGAGGCTTGCACCAGTCTGGAATAAAACATTGGTGTTCCCTTATATAAAGATTTGTTAGAGATTTGTCCACAGAAGGGTTTTACACACCTTCCATTCTTCTTGCTCTGATGAACTACTGGTGGTTTCTGCATTTCAAACCCCCGTTCTTCCCTTCCAACTTGCCATTTTTAGGCAATATAAACCACAGCCTGAAACTATTTTGGAAGAGTTATTATTGCATGGAATAAAGAGAGGACAGGGTCAATTCCAAACGAGAGAAGACAGGGTTAATTCCAACCATGGCTCTGCAACTGGTAACCATAATTCTTCCTCTAACTGCTTTATTTGTCCATCAAAGTGCAAAGTCCATCACAGCATTGGTCTCATCATTGTGAGGAGCATCCAGAAGGGAAAGGAGTGTGGGAAATGTGGATAACAGAGAGAAGGAAGAGTCAATGTCTCTTCCTTTGTGCTCCCAATGTGTGTTTATGGCAACAAAATTTTCCTGAGAGAAATCAAAATTTTGAAGACATGTATCCAGAGATGTATCCCAGGTTCTCACCAAGAAACCACGTCACAGTGCAGTGTCCTCCCAGGGTGACATTGCATCATGATGTGGCAGAGTTGCAGTGCAGCCCCAGGTGAGCATGAGGCAACAGGATGGTTTTGCATAATAAGGGATCAGTGCTGGAACACCGTGACGCCCATGTCACGCCACAGCGAGGCCTGACCTAAAATCAAAGCCCTGCTGCTTGGAAAATCACAATATTCCACTGAAAACACAAACAAAGTGCTCTCGAGCCAATGTCAAGTCAAGGCTAATACCAAGTAAACACGGAATTCACGTGTCACCTGTTCACCCACTGCCAAGTGTGACCTCAGGACTGGTCTCTGTCAGAGGGAAGTGACCACTAAAGAGAGAGAGGTTTCTTTTATGTGCTGTGCTGATGGTGTATGACCACATTTCTTATAAGTCCAGTGCAGTTTTTATAGGAAAGATAAAAAAAATATGTGGTCTGCAGGAAATAATTCTTTAGCCATGATTCCAAGGCTAGAGCAGAGTTTTACAGTGCATCCCTGCACCAACAGCAGAGACCTGCCAAACTGCAGTTCAGGCTGTGTCTCTGCCTTTCCCAGGGGTGGTCTGCAGAAGCCCTTTTCTGGAATGTCTCCTGTTTGCTGTGTCCCCACTCCCCTTTGCTCTCTGTCTCCCTGGGGAGGTTGAGCCCAGGCTCTGTCCTACCTTCCCACACCTCACCCAAATGCACAGGAGGGAAGTGTGGGCTGGTGGGACCTGCTCTCCTGTTCTCACTCACACCTGGGATGAAGGTGAGCACTGAAGAAGCTACTGTGACACCTTCTTGGCCTTGTGCAAATGCCAGGAACTCACCTGGGTTCCTGTAGAGGTGTGTTCATCCCGAAACACTCAAGGGCAGCAGAATAGCCCTCACAGAAAGTACTGTTTCATGGCTGCCTTTGCCCTTCATATCACTTGCTCTCTCTGTTTCTTGCTACTTCACATCTACTTGTTTGTCAAACAGATCCTCTCTTACAAACACAGCTCTTGGCTGTTCACAACAGGTTTCACCTCTTAGACTGGGTGACTGCATTTATGTAAACTTTCACCTTTCAACAAAGGACAGGAGTATTCTATTTGATACACAGGAACAGATAAAAGGGGTGTGTGTGTGTGTTCTACAAATTTTTAGTGATTATGGTAATTTTTCATAAAGGCTTTTGTATCCCAATATTTGCCATGTGGTTACTTCTCATGGAAATAAACCCAAAGGTTCCTGTTCCTGCTCTGAGCATTAACTATTTAACTGTAATCTCGTGGTGAGCACATGAAGTCACCTCAGGAGACAGCAGTGGTGCTTACCATGTGTGATCCCTGGATTACTCCTGTCCAGCAGTGAGTGACATCAGTGCCTGTCAGCTCCTGTACTTTTCCACAGCAAGGCACATAGTGATTCTCTTCTCCATCTTCTCTGGCCGTCTTTTGTGTCTGGGGGTGCAAAGTTTGTAAAAAAAAGGGCAAAAAATAAACAGGAATTTGTGTATATAAAACCTCTCACCCTCCAAATTCACGTGATATACAGGAGAACAATAAATTACCTTAGTAATATAAAGACATCATAATTCTTTAGAATGTGCTGTTTGGTGTTTTTCCCCTATCCCAGAAAAAGAGAGAACCTGCTACCAAGATCAACTACACATGTCCTGAGACATGTCTTAAGAGATTAGAAGGAACAAGCACACAAAAACTTTTACAAAAATCTGGGAAGTGAGACAGACAGCAAGCTGTTGTTTGTGTCTAAATGTACAGATTAGTAAATAGTAAAGTCCACAGTGAATTAACTCCCTTACAAAAGGATGAAGCACCAGATGAGTAGGGAAGAGTAAGAAGACACTTAACCTCTCCAGCTCCTGATCTGCAGAAGTGCTCAGCATATTTAGGTGGACAGATATAAAAGGGAAGAAAATTAACTTTTATCAGGGCATTGTTATGGAAAATGTGATGTCTTAATGGGTTGACTGGAGTTCTCAAAGCCCAAGACTTTAATGGATTTTATAAGACTAATCCCCAATGCTGATGGCTCAACCTTTTACGCATTCATAGATGATGAAAATATTTAATCAGGACATAGGAAAAGATCTAAACCTTCACAATCTAGGGACAACCACTCACTGATAGATTTAGGGTGGCTATGTCTGCCATGATTAAGCAAATCTTTGAGGGCTGGGTGTCCCGGAGCAACTAGTCTGACACGGATGGGTCGGAGGAGAAATCAAGACCCATCTGAGTGGCGGGGGCAAGATGAAACAGAGAACTGCAAGTCCCACACAGCTGTTGGCAGCCTGATGGTTCAGCAGATGCCAAGTATCACAACCTTGAACCCCAAGAGAACATCAATGGGCCGAGCCAGCAGAGAGCAAATCAGCAGCTGCCCAAGGCTCCACGGCCCACCTGTAACGCAAGTAGAACATCAGCAGGCAGCAACAGCAGGGAGCAAATCAGCAGCTGAGCCAGACCTCCACCACTGCTCCCCCTGGGATAAAAGCTGGCAACCAGGCTGTGCTCATCCCTTCTCGCACGAACCAGAACAGCAGTACCAATGGCTCAGGAAACAGTGCAGTACTGTCACTCTGAGAAAGACTTCATCTTGTCCCCTCACAGTAAGAAGGCTCCCAAAAGGATGGCGTCCCTCATGGAGCTGAAGGAGATCTTCCGCAGCGCCGACGCCGTGTGCTTCGACGTGGACAGCACGGTCATCAGGGAAGAGGGGATCGACGAGCTCGCCAAGTTCTGCGGCGTCGGCGACGCCGTCGCGGAGATGTACGTATGGTCAGGGTTTGGTTCATAAAAAAGTTAAAAAAGAATGAGCATGGATAACGCTGATCTGTGCCAGGGAATTTACAATAGGGGTTCGCTCAGCTCTGTCACAGATTATTACAGTTCAAAAAGGATTTGGGGAATAATAAGTGGAATTAGTGCGTAGTGATGTAGCTTGTTTTGGAATTGTGAAGCCACCCGACAAAATTGATATATATTCTACATATATATCAGTTCATACACTGATATAAATTCTGTAATGCAAATTTTCATAGATTGAGATCAGCCCTCATCATTGAACTTGGCTAAGCACTAGCAAACCTTATTATGAAGTAGCAAAGCTTATTATGAGATGGAGGAGAGGGGACAACTCTGTCAACCCTTCTCTGAGGCTGATGTTCACACTGAAGATTGCAGCAACAGTTAAGTTCAGAGAAGGGCACCTGAGGTGCAGGTCAGGAACACTGGTCCCAGTGGCTCTTGGCACTCAGAGAGAGAATGAATTTGTTTTCCACTGGTTTTTCAATCCATGGAGATCTCCCACCAGTGGATGCTACCAATCTTTTCAGTGTACCAACCTCCTCCTCTGCCACACAGATTCAGTATAACCTACAACTATAATCATTATGTGGTTCCTTGTCACTCTTTGTTAACTAAATTATCTTGGGAGAAGTGTCACTGATTTGGTTTCTTTGGATCCCAATTCAGGACCCGCAGGGCCATGGGTGGCACCGTGACATTCAAAGCAGCTTTAACAGCACGACTCGGTCTCATACGTCCCTCCTACGAACAAGTGCAGAAATTAATATCTGACAACCCACCTCAGCTCACACCAGGAATAAGGTAAGAAGAATTTCAACTCATTTTGAAATTGATTTTGGCATAAATAAACAAAATCCTGTGCTGTCACTGAAGCTGTAAGAACACAGAGCTGGTCTGGACTGCCTTCCTGCTGCATCTCCATGCTGGTTGTGTACAAAGCTGAGTCCATGTCAAGTGGTTAAGCATCCACATCAAAAGAAAATAGGTATTAACTGGCACTTTGTCTGGCAAGCTCGAATCCTGGCTTGAGGATTAAATGGGCATGGAAAATAATCTGTTCAATCACATCTGGTATTTCATGGGTGATGGAACTGGAAGGAGATTTAATACCCAATATGAACTACTGGCTGGTTTATTCCACAACTCTATCACCTCTTACACTCCCCTGTGCAGCCACACCTCTGACTCAGCTTAGGGGATTCTTTGCTCAGAGCTACCCATTCTGTCCTGAAGTCCCTAAAAAGTAATAAAAAACTCATTTAGCAAATACACATATATATGTGTTCATTCACTTTTAGGTTTGGAATGACCTTTAACAACATAAACAGAAAAGGTTTGGGTTTTTTCCCCCTATTTAAATTGCTTCAAACAGTTGAGAATAAATTATTTACTACAAAATTAAACCAGAATTCCAAGTCCAAAGTCTTTTTAGCACATAACAGGAGCTTTAGATGATTCTGTGCTTGTATTTTCTCCTTGAAATGAAGCACACACTCAGCTTTTTCTGTAGAAGACATAGCTTGATGTAACTACAAAGAGAACATTGTTTCCTTGTTTAGAATCATGTGATTTTCCTTTTCATTCCTTCCTTTTCTTCCTCCTTTTCAGTCCTTCCCTTTCTTCCTCCTTTTCTGTTTAGCCTGCTTTGAGCCTCCACTTTGCTTTTCAGTCTTTAGACTTTCTGCTGCTACTGCTGCCACCTCCACTGCTCAGCACTGCTGCAGGCTGATCCTCCTGCTTCCACAGCCAAATCCCTAAAACTTTTAGCTGCCTTCAAGTCCCTCTGGCACTAACCGGGTCCATAAACTTCTTTTTTTGATTCCTTTTCCGTTGCTGGTGCCTTCTTCTAAAGATGGCATCCATGTCCAATGTCTGGGGAACCAACTCTGAGTCAGAAAACATTTGCACTTTGCTCTTTTCATCTTTTTCATCCCACTTTTGCATTCTGGAGCAGTGGCTTTATCTCCCCCACATTCCCTACTGTTTTCTGCAGGTTAATTCTCTTGCTGTTGTTTTACTTCACTTCAGAAAAAAAATCTCAACAGGCTCTGCTCTCGGTTGTTCAAGGGAACTAATGGGACCAATACAAAAGTGTAAAGAAAACATTTCTAGGAAGTGCTTGCTTTCAAGGAACTAAATACCTGTTTGTCTCCAGACACGATGGTTTTGCCCAGAGCTTCCTTTTGTGTGCACAAACTTGCCAGGGAAAGAAGGAAAAGCTTTGGGCAGCAGAGGTGGATAGAGCAGGAAAGCAGCACAGATCCAAACTGAACTGGAGTAACACAGAGCACAGGCAGGCCTGTTTGGGAAAGCTGTATTTTAACTTTCTGCTGTGCCTTCTCAGGGAGCTGGTGAGCAGACTTCACCAACGGGGGGTTCAGGTCTTCTTGGTCTCCGGGGGGTTTCAGAGCATTGTGGAACACGTGGCCTTGCAGCTGAACATTCCCACAGCAAACGTCTTTGCCAACAGGCTGAAGTTTTACTTTAATGGTGAGATTCCCTCCAAGTCTCTTTTCTCTGCCACTAATTAATTAGGCTCCAGCTGTCAGAGATTGGGCTGCAGACACTGCCCAGCCTACCTGTTGTTACCAATCCAGCTAACTCCAAGCAGGAAAATTACAAGACCTTATCAAAACCAAGTTCAGGTCATTTCCCACATATGAAACAGAGCTGCAGCAACTTTTTAATGGCAAGTTGTGCCAAAGGTAAAACATGTTACAGTTGCTGACAGCAGAGTTTCATTTTTTCTTGCTCCTTCAAGCTAAAAGAGTTCATTACATTGACCTGCTCTCACAAACTTCCCTTTCAGTGACTTTGGGGTATGTGTGAGGTTCTGGAGCAGAGCTGGTGTAACCAAGCACAACTGCAGTTAGTGAGGTTGTTCCTTACTCAAGTGTCTCCCACACTGTTTATACATCAGCCTGGATGCTGCTTTTGCAATGTTTACACCAGAATGACTGAACCAGAGGGACTGGGAATGGATTTGTAGCACTACTCACACAGGGTTTCTATTTTGAAAATATCCCTTTGAAAATATTCCCACTGAAAACTTGGGTAAAATCCCAGTTTTCACTCTTACCTTCCACTTATTTTTTGGGGATGCTGATACTGTGAGCTTTACAGACTGCTGTTTTCTGAAGTATAGACCATAGGCATAGATCTCTCTTCATTTACAAGAAAATGTGCTGTATGTCCAATGTGTCATTCCACCGTGTTCCAGGAGAATACGCGGGATTTGATGAAACACAACCAACAGCTGAGTCAGGGGGGAAAGGAAAGGTTATTACTCATCTGAAAGAACAGTTCCACTTCAAGAAAGTAGTTATGATTGGAGATGGAGCTACAGACATGGAAGCCTGCCCCCCTGGTGTAAGTATGACAGAAATCCTAAATTCCTTTGGGGGGAGAGCGGGAAAGGAAAAGTGAGGTTTGAATTCTTCACAGGACTTCAGGGACTGATTAAAGGTGCTCAGTGGGAAGGTCTGGCACAGATCTGGTGCACATTTACCTGATATGACCCAGCAAGAGGGTTCATCTCACTGCACAGTGAGGAAATCTTTGCAGACATCAGCTCTGATAGGGTGAAATAATAAAAGAAATTAATAGAAAAACAACTTTTATAAATGATCTTAATTGCATCTCCCCTTTAACATCTTCACCCTTTCTCACCCATAGTGAGGGACAGCTGGTCCCTCACTGTTAAAACACGAGTGACCAAGGCAGCTCAGTATTTGCTTAATGCTTCACAGCTCCAGGCAAAAAAGCAGCAGTGGAAATTTTAAACCCTGCACTTTCACTGCAGGTGGTTTTCTGAGATGTAGAAATGATGATTGCTCCTGGTTAATGATTGAAGACGGGGTTAATGTTTGCTTTTGGTATCTGTCAAATGGGGTAAACAGAGGTAAGACAAACAGAAGAGGGATAATTGTGGGATGCTGATGCATGTTGCAGTGTTTACTCATTCTTGAAGAGAATTGCACCACATTTACATCAGATTTTCAGCAAAATCTCAGCTCTGAACAATCCTGAATCTACAAGGCACTGAGACAACCTTCCTATTGGAACAAAACTCCAATTAACAAAGTGCTGCAGAATTAACTGTTAATGAAGCCCTTGTTAGTGAATCTGAAAGGTGAATATGCAAAGTAAAACAGGGGAAGAGGTGAGGGGGGAATGCCATACTTTTAAAATCCAGTCTTAAAAGCAAACTGAATAGTTGAGAAGCTCCATTCCTTCCACGGGCCTGCACTAATCAATGTGCCTGTTTTTGTCATTTTCCAGGATTGTTTCATTGGGTTTGGAGGAAACGTAATCAGAAAGCAAGTAAAGGAGAAAGCAAAATGGTACATTACTCACTTTGACGAGTTGCTAAAGGAACTGGAAGAGCGATAAATTATACAGTAAAATAATCTATTTAACACCTGTAAATCCATTATACAATGCAATTAAACATTTATTTGTTTGCAAAGTTGTGTGCTGGAGTTTTTAATGATTCTGGGTGTTGGGTACCTTCATTCTTTGGCCTGAAACTCATGTGGCAAATGGCACCATTCAACTCAAATATGCTGTAATGGAAACTGTAAGACTTTTTAATATATCTTTCCCATGCTGGAAGAAATCAGTTTATTATTCACTCCCAAGTGAACACCAAAGGTAGAAAATAATAAGTTAAAAATACCAGAGTGGATTGGCCCCTGGCCAATTCTGCATATCTGTTGTTTCAGAATCACTGAAGTTATACCTCTGCTTATTTTGGGTGGCAAAAGAAGGGGGCCATAAAAAAGAACTTTGTCTAATCAAGAAGTAACAGTAATATAGTCTAAAAGGTGAACAGTATAAGAAGTACTTCTCACTGCACAGAATCTCAGAATTAGGTCAATCAGTGAGCAGATAGGTAGGAAACATCACTAAATATCTCTGATTTCACTAAAACATGGCTACAAGAGAACCTGAGGGAGAACTGTCACTTCACTGTTACTCAATCTCTCCAAAAGACATGAGTTGCATGTAAAGCTGAGACACTGTCCAAGAAACATATTTTCAGGCAAGTGATACAGTTGTTCCCAAACTTCATTAAAATACTCCAAACTAATCTCCAAAATGGTGATTTTGTAAAATGGCCACACTGTTTACTTAACTGTTTTATTTATTTAACAACCCACCCCCATCAGCCTATAACTGGAGGGAAGCTAATTCATCAACCTTTAAAAAAACAAATGGTCTACTGATTAAGGAAATTCTGTGAAACTTCAGTCTCTTCCTCTGCCTCAAAGGTGCATTAACCACCCCTAAACTGGGCTAGAAATAAGTCTGACCTGTTCTGAGCACTTCTCTTGAGCTTCACTAAGGAATCCCAGTTTCTTAAGGATACCTCCTTTGTGGTTGCAGTGTCTGATCCAAGAGAACACTCTTGGTAAATGCTGCCTTTTCATCAGCAGTTCCTGACAGCTCTTCTGAGTGTGGCTTTTTAACCAGCTTTGCTGACACATCATGGGACTTTTACTTCCCCATCTTCTAACAACCTCACCTGTGATAATGTGAACTGATGTGATTTGTACTTGAAAAAAAAAAAATCTCTGCAGGTTTTTATCTTCTGGGTGCTTGCAAAGAGTCCCAGGATTTTTCTAGAGACTGAAGATTAGTCTGAGTGTGCCAATTCTCCTTTATCCCACCACAGATTTCTAAATGGAATAGGAGAAGTGATGTCCCCACATTCCAAAAGCTCACATTGCCTAAGAATAATCAGGTTTTCACAATTAGTACTAGATTTCCTTAACTTAAATCAAGGTGCCATGAGACAGCTCCTGTCCAATTGTTAAAGCATCACCAGCAATTAAAACAAATACTGGTTTTGCCCATTCTCTGACATCACTGGGAAGGGTTTGGGGGAAAGAGGAGTTAACGAAGCCCCAGAGTGAGGGGTGACAGCTCTCAGTGATGCCACAGAATATTTTTGGCAAAAAAACTGAGGTGATAATTGCTTGAAGCTACAACAGCATTTAAATATTAGATAAGTAGAAGGGTTAAAAGAAAGCAAACCCAGAAACAAACCTCTGATGGCTTTTTAGAGAAGGCAGATATGTAACAGCCACACTGAGCATCTGCACACAGAGTTTAGAAAACTTCTGCCAAAACCAAGGCAGACAATGGCTGGCAGTGCTCCCCAGAACTTCTGGGACTATTAAAGATGGGCTCTTTTAAATTCTTCCTGAGAAGAGTCTCAGCCAGCTCCAAGGGCAGCTCCCGTACAATCCTGCTTTTGTTTAGTCAAGACTGCATGAGCAGAGCAACTATAAACTCCTTCTGCTCCCACTGTGCCCCTCTGCAAACCTACAATTATGAAGCAGAAATATTTGTTTGCTGCAGTTTTTCTACCGAACTAAAAGGCCACTAAAAAAATAAATCTTAACATGGAGCTGATCAGCTTGAGGTGCAGGCCCTGACCCTGCAAACACTGTGACATGGCTCAAGGCAGTGTGATTTCCCTAATGCCCCAGCCAGAAGCCATGCAGGGGCTCCGTGCCACAGGGATGTTAACATTCCCAGCAGGATCCTCTGCCAGTCGGAGCGCTATGGAAACATGGTGCTGTGCCAGGGATTTCACAACAGCTCTTTAGGTCAGACTGGTTTGGAAGAAAATACCACCCCCCTTCCACTGGGCAAATATCAAGGCTGACCTCTAGCCCAGGAGGTACCAGGAGGATTACTGAGCTGAGTGAGTGGCTCAGCTCTTTTGTCTGTGAAATAGTGGAAAAAACCCAGGAGGGAATAAAGCAGTGTGAGGGAAGTTCCAATGTTACAGCCAAGCTACTGATTTGCCTGAACATATCCCAGCACAACAGGGCAAAGTCTGGAGAGCAGCTCATGTCAGGCAAGTAATAGCTGGTCTCCTGACCACGAGCATGGGGAGGTACATGACTTTATGCAAAGCTTTCTAATGTGATTATTCAGCGAGGCTTAAAATTTAATTGCTTAAAATGATATATTCGATTTGCATGAGGGGACTTCTAAAAAAACCAGCTTTCAGTCTTCTCTAGGAAGGGCACAGGAGAACTAAATTGGAGTTTTAATTGTGTCTTCATTACAGTGAAGAGTTGATAATTATCAGAGACCCTTCCAGGCATTGTTTCCCACCTTCCAACCTCTAGAGAGTGACTTCAGTTGTGAACTCTACCAGTTTTGCTCTAAGAAATGCTGAAGTATTGCTCATCAAAGGGAAAAGACAGACTGGGCTTTGAATTAAGAGGGAAAATCACAACAGTGTTCACACAACAGGGAAAAAACCAACCTCAGGAAAGGCTCAGGCAAAGAAAAGCAAGGAAAGATTGGCATTACTTATCTATTGCATCATGTTCAGTGAGTTTACATAGTTATCTGTAAGTAAAATAACAGGAAATAATCTGTCTCTGATGGCAGCCAGAGCACAAGCATGAAGCTCAGAACAGGAGGCACATTCATAACACATTCCAGCACCACTAGTGGGAATTCAGATCATGGGGGGTGGGTAAGAGACCTGTGCTGTGTGATGTTACCCCACAGAACATCCAGTTATCCCTCTGATTTCTGACTCATGCAAAACTTCATGGTCCTTGAACAAGAGCTCTGCCAGACAGAATTTAATTCCTAGTGCTCCTAGCTGCAGGTGGGAAACAGGGATTGCACAGAATCCCAAAAACCTGCAGCTCCAAAACTGTTTTTTGCCGTTTGTCTCTGAGATTGGTCATTCTGAGGGGTTAGTTACAAGGATAATTCTCTAGGAACAAGAAATAGAGGAGGATACTGGGGGAAATAATAAGGACTGGAAGCTGATATTGTCATCCCTTTTCTCCTTTTGTAGCTAAACAGTAGCCCCAGAAGTCTGGAACAATGACAGCCCCAGATGACATGTCCTGCTCAGGGCTGGGTTACAAGAAGGATCAGCTCAAATGACTTTCCTTGGACCACTGAGCAAGCCAAGCTGAGAACTTTAAGCTGATGTAATACAGAATTTTACTCAGTAAAATCCTGTAATCAGTTGACAACAGGAGGAAAACATGAAAACAGATAAGAACCAGATCAAATAATGACTTTGTTCAAGATGGAATTCAAGCGAAGGGACAAGTGCAGTGTATTTCATGTGAGCAGAAAAGAGGAAACCAGACATGAAAAATGAAGCACAATTTGTGGAGAAAAATCAAAAGTCAAAGTAAGTTCTATTTATCATCACAGCACTTATGACCCCTAGAACACTCAGCAAAATGGGATGTGATGGAGAGACTGTAAATCCACTTTGGAGAAGGAGAGCAGAATACTGGGAAATGCTGCCCCTGACCCTGGGAAGTGATATTGGCTGGGCTGAAATATTCTGTGCAATTATTTGAGTTTTCCATAATAAACACTGCAAGAGGAGAGAAAACACAGGTGGTGCAATACATATAAGGTGCCAGCAAAATGTGAAAATTAAAAGGATTTTATTGACTGATATGTTCTTCCTGAAAACTTATTGAAATGTACAAACTGGACATTCAGTAACTGATTTGTACATTCAGTTATGTTACACTGATTCTTGTAGCCACTTGAAAGAGAGAATATTATTTTCACTGACAGGATGTTCACATCATTGCAGACACCAAAAGTGTTGATACATTCTAGACTAAAGTGAAACCAAAACAGAACTGGACATCATGGGACACCGAAATGCCAATTCCATCGACTCGACATGCGCCAGTCTCACACACCAATTCGGGAGTACCTACTGGACAGGGAGTGAAACACCCGACCAAGCATATGTCTGAAGTCACAATTGCTTATTAAATTAAACCCCTTTTCCCAGAGTTGTAAGGTATTTGTAGAGAGAAATGTTATTGAACTGAATTGATTCCCTGCAGAGTGTTCAGACAACCACGTCTTGGCAGTATTTCTTTGAAAACCGTGGGCCACGCTTCACAGAATTCACTTTGTGCGATGAGTTTCGACAGGTTTCAGAGTCCCTGCCAACCACAATTCCCTATTCTCTCTCCATAAGCCATCACCTGACACAGTATCATCCCCAATTAATGACTGCCTGTATGTAAATCCAGAGCTACTGACTGATTTCAGGCCTGCTCCAACAGCCAGGTGTAGTTCCGAGCTCCCCGAGGGACCCAGAGCTTCTGATTTCACAACTCCCACATTTGCTTTTAAAACCTGCAGTCACTAAAATGCTACAAAAAGGCCACAGCAATGGCAATGCTCCGTTCTGCTGCTGTTACTGAACACTGGGCAGTGCCTGTGTAGCAGGAGATATTAAATACTGTAGGTTATACCTCACCTGGGGAGCTGTCTCACAAAGAACTCCTGTCTTTGGATTTGTTTTCAACTAAATGACCTTTTAATTACAGTCCTGTGTATTTTCTCCCTCCTAGTACAATCCTAAGAGCAAAAAGGTCTTGGGTTCTGAAGAAAAGAGGTCTCTTTTATAAGCTCAATACAGTACTTTTATATTTCAGACTATGATATACAGTGTATACCATAAATTAAGACAAATACTTGTCACTTTATCTATGTAGGCACAAGTAAATCAGTGACTTTACTGAAGTGGAGAAATCTTCAACGGGATCATGATTCTGGATTCCATTTCCTGAATAAGGGGCACTGGAAAAAAAAAAAAAAAAGAGACAGGGTTTAATTTCACTAACAGAGATCATGAGCACACTCTGTTTGAACAGCTTTTATTGTCTTCAAACTACTCCCCCTTGCCAAGTCATCAGTAACACCAACATCCCTGTAACTGAAGCACAACAGTTTTGAGAACAAGTGATTTTAATAGAATCTCTCTGCTCCTTTGAAGACAAATATTTCTGTTCCTTTTCACCACAATGGAAGTTATCTTACATTTTTTCTGGTATGCTTCCTTTGAAACGCACTCTATGGAACACAAACCTGACATGCTTGGCATGCTTTCCTGAGTTTTGTTATGAAAGCTTTCTTTGATCTCTAAGATCTCCTGGCTTCTGGTTCCAAAGTCTAAATTCCCTTTTCCAAGGAATGCACTTAACAAGGTTCTCGCATTTCATTAAGTATTAGAGGTAATAATTTAATATAAACATAAATTTCACTTTTGGCTCCCCTAAATTTTTGGGCACAAGCATTTACATGAATCTCTTCTAGAGGAGTGCTTGTATAAAAATTTACTGTTAATGCAGTGATTTTCAAGTTTGCAAAATCAACAGCAAAATCCACTTTACAGATTAATGTAATGTTCCTCCTTTTCTTTAGAGCAGAAAAACTGACTCACAGACACACACACACTCCCCACTGAGATGCAAAACTTTTTACCACTGTGGGATGAGGAACAGAAAATGATGGCACACACCAAAGTCTGCCCCCAGCATTCCAGTGAAGTTAATAGGTTACCTGTGTAATAGACTAGTTCATCCCAGCCAGGTTTATGCCATGCAGCATTCCTTATATCTTCTCTGGTCTGAAGATCTTTGTAAGCTGGGCAGGGAAAACAAGCACAAAGCTTAGAAGTAACTCCTTTTCCTTCTGTGCAAGAATAGCTGCCTTAAAAAGTATTTTAGGGAATAATTAGGAGGCTGCAAACACTGGGAAGGAAAAGGCAGTTGCTCTCCATGAAAAGGAAAAGCTCCCAAACCAAGGCAAACAGAAGGAACTGGGGAAGAGAGAGAATGTCTCGGACACAGGTAAGATAAATAATGCGAAAGTACAGTTCTACATGAGTGGTGTCAGGTTTATAATGCTGGAATATAATATTCTGAATTGTCAGATATGAAGAACATCATATGAATATTCTGAATTGCCAGATATGAAATCTGCACATTTTCTAGCATCAATATTAGACTGAGATTCTTCAAGTCTGAAGCAATGCTTACAACTGAAAACAGCTGGGTGTTTGTGGAGGTTAATGCAGAGAGAAAGCCAAAACACCTCGATGCAGGAATGTAAATAAATGCTTGACTTTCCTTTCCGCAGGTGTGGTATATGTGATGCTTGAAATGAAACTGTAAAAACCTGATTTCAGCATGAATGGGGATGGCAGGACCTGGTGTGTCATGGTTATGGTACCATGAGAGCAAACAGGTAGTTCCTAATAAAAAAGGGACACGAGAAACTGTTGATGGAAACAGAACAAAACAGGAAATGTTCACTTCTGCTTGCTTGTTAAAGAATAAAGTTACCTACAAAAAAATTTGGAAAATCAAGTGTTGATGCAAAACAAAACAAAATAACCCCCCTTCTGAGATATTCCTTTGCCTTTTGTAAAATCTCCTGGGCAAAGTCCCCAGTCTGTGAGGGGCTGACTCGGTGAGAAAAAAAGCCAAGCACATGAATTTACCCCAAAGGTGATGAACCATATACAGCTGTCCAATTTGTGAGAAAAATCCTCCAACTGCTTCATTACTGTCCTGTCGGAAACGAATTGCACGAGCCCTAGAGAGGAGCAAAGCAGGCATTAGAACCAGCAGGGCTGGGGAGGAAATAAGTGATAAGTAAAAGGAAAACACAGTTGAAAGGAAGCTGAAATGCTGAGCAGCATTTGCAATATAATTCAGCAATTAAAAATAATAAAAAGTCTGCAATGCACTGATTTTTAGCACTAAGTAATGAAGATATGTATCTACATATCTTGTTAGAATGCATTAAAATTGGAGGTTTACACTTTCACTAGACTGTGCATTAATCATTTTTCAACAGCAGATTCAGTATAAAGATAATTGCTGGAGCAGTGTAAAGTGGCCTTTTTACAGCAGGTTCTTCTAAAGCTAAATCCTCAACTTTCAGTCATATATTTTTTGCCATTCATCTTCCACAGACTGGAATTTCCACAGGGTGGAATACAACTTTTTTATTCACACAGACCTCTGTACAAATAAGTGTTGTATAAATAAGATCAACATTTCTCTTAATTATAGATCTGCTGCATCTTATAAAACAGACTGGCTTCCAGTATAGATACATGCAGTTTGTATTCTAAATTCAGTTTGTTCAAATTACTGTAATTGAAAAAATTGTATCAATGACCATGACACATCTGAAAGTCCTCACCTTTGTCAAAATAATTGAAAATACTTCAAATTGTTTAACTATCAACCACTAGAATTGCACAGACAGTGAATGAAAATAGAAAGCAACTTGCACTGGTTTTAAGTAAGACAAAATCAGAAGCATATGATCAACAGAATAATATCTTAAGTGCTTTTAACCTATCTATTAAAATAGAGATGTAGCTTTTCAAGAAGCAACTTGACTTTTAAAGATTGAAAGAGCCAAGATTTAGCCCATTTAAACTGAAAGTGGTCTTGTGCAAGATGAACTTTATCTCACAGTTAACTGCCACACTTCCCCAAGAAGCGCTTTCTGCTGAAAATCAATGGTTTCTGCTACACTGCAGCAAACTAAAAGGGTTCTGTGAAGAAAAGCCAAATCACAGAGCCCACAATGTTGTTCATGCACAAACTTCCTCTTTCTTTCCTCAAAGGATAAATTAAGGGTCAAAGAACTGTCTTACAAGTTGTGCAAGTAGAGCAGCAGGTCATTCACTGGGGGATTGGCTTTGGTACCATCCTGCCACCTCCAGTCCATGGATTTTAAACACTCATCTCTCAAAGAGGAGAATTCAAGTGCTAAGGCAACACTCACCAGTAATTCCCCCACTCAATCATCGTTCCAGGCTACAAAAACAAAACAGAAAGTTAAAACTGCACTTTAAAGAAAAGTCAGGACACTCTGACAGCTTTCACAACATTTATGTATGGAAAAACACTCTGTATTAACAAAATCACTTCCTTCCAGTGATAAGCGTGTTAGAATAATCTGTAATTACTCTGTTTACTGACTGTGTTACCTCTTAGTCATCTGCCTCAAGCACCCAAACCAACCACAGGGTTTGCAGCCCTGCAGACATCAGTACCTTGTTGGAACCTGCCTTCATTTTGGACTCACACTTTGAGAGCAACAAGGACTCAGACACCAGCTCTGATAAGATCCAGATTTTTAAGACAAGGTCTGCTTTCCATCTGCATCGTGTAAACACCCTTTGAACGTTTTTAGGACAGCACAGAGCTTAAAAAAAAAAAAAACAAACACAAAAATTCAAACTTACTCTGAGTTGGTAGGATCTCAATTCATAAATATTAGGCCCATCTCTGGGAACGGGTTCATTCCAGAAACTGAACTCCAGCAGTAACTGGTTCTTGCGTGAGAGGAGCATGTTACCTCGTTCTTTGCGGAACTCTATGAATTCCTAAAAAACAATCACGTGATCCCTGTCAAATTGGGGTTTTCCTCAACAACAAAAAGCAGTACAGCCTAGGGTGGTACAGATTTTTTTTTTTTTTAATGCTGTTACAGGGTTTTAGGACAGTGAAATCCTTTCAACTGTAAAGACATCTGAATTCCCCTGACAGAGCTGAAAATTCCAAGGACAGTGTTGATAGAGCAGTAAGTGTGTTCCATAAAGCATTCAGGTATTAAACCTCAGTATTTCTGAATATGGAAAAATAATCCTTTTCCAAAGAGGTTTCTGAACTTGCACAGGAAAATGATGAGGCGCTGAAGTAAAAGTTGGTATCCAAACCTGCAGGTTTTTTTGTTCTGAGTAAAATAATCCCTTGCAACAAAATTAGTGCTTTTTACCTTATTTTGACGAAGTTTACTCATGACCTCATTGAGAGCTGGATAACCTCCTTCATATCTCCACAAATGAACTGAAATAGAGAAAAGGAACCTTTTTCAGGGATGTCACAGACCAGTGCTAAACCTCATGGAAAAATCAGAGTATAAAATGCTCTTCATACTACAGAATTACACAAAAATAGGAATCAGGTAGCAGGTTTAAAAATAGATTTTCATTAACAAAAGTACTACACATTGGGATATTTTAAGAATAATGGAATCATCTGCTTTTTGAAAAGGGTTCTCTTGGAAAATTTTGCAATTTACTCTGAAGATAACAGGGAGATTTCTGAAAGGGCTTTTTGTTGCCATGCTAGTAAGATGTGATGACTTGACATGACTGTTATTGAAATTAAGATTCAATTTAAGAGGATGACTTAATTCCAAAAACGTGCTTTATACCAATTGCATCTAAGAGCAGTAGAGGGGCAGACTTTTCAGTTCAGTAAATTACTCCAGCACAAAAGCAACACACTTTCTGTAGGACATGAAAAATGATGCAAATGTTATTTTTGAGGTAAACATTAATCAAAGCAGAAGATATCTGAACATATTAGAACTGTTACATTTGCTAGGATTTTCCCCATAAAAAGAATTTCAGAACATGTGTCTACACTGAGCTTTTCTCAAAGCATCCTGCCTTTAATAAATCAGAATAAATCCCTTTAATAAATCACAAAAAGATATATTTACAAGCACTTAATAGAGCAAGGCAATAATATCACCTCACAGAATCACAGAAGCTATTTTCTCTCCTCTAAAGCAGTTCTGTGCCTTTTCCAGGAGAGCACATGGGACTAATGTGAGGCTCTTCCCTGTGATAGCAGATTCACCCCCTGCTCCTGCTGCCTCACCCTCAGGGCGAATTTGATTGATCCACCTAATCCTAACACAGCCTGGGCACAGGTACTGAACAAGTCACACCCCATAATCTGCTTTATTGCACTGCTAGAACTGTCAGGGCAGGCTGGGGATGCAATTACAGATACAGTCTGTGTTAATATGTTACAAAAGCAGCAACTGTGAAATTCCCAATTCAATTGTCTTCACTCCCCAATTCCCCTTCAACTTCCCCAACTGTCTCTCAGACATTGTTTGGTTTATCTGCTGGTATTTCTCTGCTGTTATTCCTTTGCATTTTTTTCAGTGTCAATATTGCAATATGCTGTGAGTGCAGGGAAAATTATTGTGTGCATATTTTCCAATTACAAAGCACTGACACTGATCCTGGTGCAGCTCTAACCATGGAGCTACAAGACCTCTATGTATTTGTATTTGTGGCTTCCCATTCCTTCAATTCCCCAGGGTCTAGGACATTTTTCAGGTTTTCTCTCTGCACTAGACTTTTTGGAGTTCCCTCTGTAGCAGCTCTTCAGTGATTTCTAGTTCCAATGTTTTCAATCTGCACAGTTAGGCAGTACCCTTGTATGAACATGAACAGAAATACTTTTCATTTTCCCCAGTAAAGCCCGAGTTTATTTGTTAAGTTTACAATGCAGTGATTTTTTTCAGCTGGTTTGAATGACTTGCACTTCATTATCATACAGCAATTACAGCATGAGAGCCTGAGTAAAGCTTTCATACTGGCCAATAAGGGATAAATAAACTCTGGCTCTGCAAGCCTTTGCCTTTACCCTAAATATTCAGCAACACGATCTGTGCCCACGGAAAGGACCACATTTTACAAGCATTTCCCCCAAAACTGTTAATCTACCACCTGCAAAACATGAAAGTGTATTAACAATAGGACAAATTTTAGGGATTCAAGCTTTACCGTCAAACTCAGCACGACAAAAAGCAAGCACCGCAAATGTTAACACGGCCAATAACTGATGCACCACCCCCTTGCTGAACACATTGCCACGGGTTTTACTGTCAACAGAGATGATTTAAAGAGAAGAAACCTGCCAAGCACACGTTTCACTTGCATGGTTTTACATTCTGTTGTACTTCTATCTCCTACCAGCCTGATCTTGCTCTCCGTACCACGTGTTCCAAGTCCCCACCAGTGCACATGGGTAGTGTTTTTCTTCATGAATCTTTGGCAGCACCTCTTGACTTGAAAACAAGGAATACAGACACTAGGTTGCATTGCCTTCAGGGAGGCTACAGTTGATATGTATAACAAATCACCACACAGCATTATGCTATGAAAATTCACAAGCTCTACGTTTCAGAGGAGAAAGCTGAAATACCGAAATCTGCTACACAGGGGGGGAAAAGGTTGCTACAGCAGCGTGAAAAATTAAGGTCTGTTGTTACCATTAGACTGCAGACAAATACAAAGCATGGGAGGATTCTTTCGATGCAATAAATTATGTCTATCACCTAAAAGGTTAAACAACACATTAGGAAAACAAGTATCAGAAAATGCAGCCTAACTACAGGGGTGATTTGCTTGAGGAAAAGCTTTTCTTTTTCAAGGGAGAGGGGACACACAAAATTAGGGAAGCACAGTCTTCTGTACCAGTTACAATGCTATTAATGGCTGGGCTGAATGAATGAGTATTTTTATAGATGAAATGATGACTGTTGCTCACAGCCTTATTGCTTTCTACCATTTCAGAAAGTGGTCTCAGTTTGAGGCAACTTACCCACTAATGCATGCAGTGAAACTGCCTTAAAAATACCTCCAACACAACATTTCTGTTTTGACCTTTTCCAGTATTTCTAACATTTTTTCAAACTTTAGAAGAGGCCTATGTTAGCATAAGGAAATTAACTTTTACTGATTGCTGACTTGGCCAAGATAGCCTTCACTGCACTGTGCTTTGATGAGTAAGTCACTTAGTCTGGTTGAACTTTTATATTTTTCCCTGAATAATTACCCTTCTCACTCAGCTTGGCTCATCAGCAACGAGTCTCTGCACAGTATCAAATAATAAAAAGTAGGCTGGTCTGGGGCTGGGAGTCATTAGATATGAGTTTTCCTCTTGATTCTGCCACTGACTTTGCAGACAACCTTGAGTAAATCTCATTACCAATTTGTACTTCTAGACTTCCCACTACACAGTGTAAATAATATGATAAAATGACTCTCCAAGGACATTTTCAAGGATGTTTGACCATCAGTTCATTTTTTCAGAGCAGCATGAGATCCCAGACAGGCAGTTTTAAACAGGAATGATAAATTATTACATAACCCTACAATATATTGCTTCAAATTGCAGAAAAAAATACCACAGAATACCTGAGGAACACTATCTTTTTCCTTTTCAAAGATAACTGTCCCTAATTCCTCAGAAAGGGTCCTTAACCACAGTGATTCACAAAGTGCTCTTGTAATTGTCCTCACTACATTACAGTGGTTTTTTATTAGTACATGATGAGTAATCCTTAGTCTGATTTGATACAGAACTAACCTGTTCATCTTTTATTTAGGGAGAGGAAGGAGGGAAGTTCAGAGAGGTTTAGTTTCGTTTATTACTCCTTTCAAGTTTTCTCCTTCCCTGAAATACTTAAAATTTGCTTTGGAAAGAATAAATCTAACCACACATATTTAATCTATGTGCTGTCAGCAGTTTCTTTCTTTGCTATTGTCTTTTTCCTTGCAAACAGAAACCTCTGCTTTCACTCAAAATTTAGGCAGCTCATGAAATAATGCAGAGAAGTGGTTCCCTGTCTTGCATAATTGGACATGTTTATATTAAGCTTTTAAACAGAAAGCTGGTTGAATGCTAATTGTCCTTCCCTCTGTGTGTATTTATGTTTAAAAAAAAAGGTAAATAAACCTTGATTGAATATTATTCTAGTGGATTTCTGGAAAACAGTTCTGGGTTATCCAGCCCCATTTCAAAGCTGAACATAGGAAGGTGATAGATGAGACACTCATGGCTGTGCAGCCAACAAGTAACAGTGGGGGACATGGACTGGGACTTGTGAACTTCTTCCCTTCCCTCCAGCCCAGCTGGTGCTCACCAACACAATTAAAAAATTGGGGTATCATTATGCTGGGAATGCTTTATTTAACTGACAAGTTGGCCACTGTCAGGGAGAAAGCACTGCAGAGTGTCAGGCTCACTGCAAGTCCAAATTTAAACATTTGGTTCTTTAAAGGCAGCTGTTCTGGCTCCAGAAGGGTGATTATGTAGGCAAGAGGGAACTAATATTTCTGCAGTTTCATAAGGTAGTAAGTTAAAAATGTGATTAATATATTTATAATATGTATATAAGATGTATATACTTTTTTGGAAAACCTGTAACAGTAACCGTCCCTTTGGAAGAAATCACCCCAATGTAAATACTCTCTGCAAGGGTTTGTGTAACTCTTTAGGAGCAGATCTCAGTAACAGCACTTGTGGAAAAGGATATAAATCAGCTGAGAAAAAAAAGTCAAGCCTGTGGTTTTTAACATCTCAAAATTGTACTTCACTTTAATGCCGGTGTGTAGTTTTACTTACAGGTGATCTTCCCCTTCCTCCCTGTATGCAGACAATAATCACCCTCGGGACATTCCTACCTGGCAGCTGCAGTGGGACATGCTAACATTCCAGCTGCATGGATCAGTAATTTTAAGACCATTAAGGGAAGGGGAAAGAGCTGTTCCAACAAATGTCACCCAAGTTCTCACAACAGGCATCATCCTGAATTGTAGCTTAGGAAAACACCACCTCCAAGAGGGAAGGGAGGGGTGAACTGAGCACAGGATCTTTTGCCATCTCTTTCCAAGAATAACACGCTCTTTTTAATACTAAATCCTAAAAAAAGCAGAATTTTGCCACCTCCCCTCTAAATAACTACAATATCAGCCAAATTTCAGAGCAGCTTGTGATCAAATCAACATGTCTAAAACGTGCAAACATAACACACACACTTACCAAAGCTTGTTGTAGGCTTCTAGACATTCTGGTTTTACATTGTGAACTGAAACAACAACAGGACGTGAGACATGGGGGACCAGAATAAAGAACTGGCAACATTAAATACAAAAGCACCACTCACACTGGAGTTTGTACAGGCTGCTGGTCTCTCTTTTGGCCAAAAGGTTGGAGTGGGCATCTTTCCTTGGATCCACTTTGCGGACGAAGAGGGATTTTAACCAGCTGTCCTCGCGAGGTCTGTGAGCTGAGGATCCCAGTCCCCTGCACAGCAACAAGGATGTTTTACTGGCACCAAGGGAATTCCCACCACAAAGGGAACACAGGCACAGTCAAGTTTAATACAAACAGTATCATAACACACTGTTACATATATCTATTATTAAAAATTCCCACTTTGTGTTTTTTTTTTTTCCTAGCAAGGACAAGGCTGTTCACTCCCCGCTCAGATTTACCCTCTCCCAACCCATTTCACACACTATCCACGTTCATTCCCTCTGCACAGGACAGGGAATGACTGCTTTTGCTCCCTCTTTACCTACTTTTTAATCCCTTCTTAGCTCAGGGCTGGGTCTGTCACGATGTAGACAGACAGGAGTGAAAAAGAGCAAAAAAACACGCAGAAGGAAAACTGTGTACAGTGTAAATAGGAAGGAAACTGCCATATGTTCCTGTGTTGCTTAAATACAGCTCCACAAAAGGAAAAGTTAAATGGCATGTCTTTCAGGAGAAAAAAATAGCATGAAAGTCTAATTTGGGAGAAAAAAACCCACAACAAGTGGCAGGAAACAAACAGCCTGCAAATGCTTCAGTTCCAAATTCTGGCAGCTGCACCGCGTAGAGGTACCAGATCCACGCTCTTTGCACAACATTCACGTTTCCCTTTCTTTGAAACAGAAGAATATCACTGTCCTTTTTTTATCTTATCTTTATTCAGTTTCTGCAAGTACTCCTTTAAAATAATATCAGCTCCCTTTACATGGCAGAGCACACAAAACAACTGATAACTGTAATTTTTTGAGATGATGTGTTAAAGGAATTATTATTCTCTTTTTCAGATCAAGAGCCCTCAATCACCAAAAACTGTGCAGAAGGACAAGAAATCTGATTCTCTACCATGTCTGACAGGTGCACCCCAAGCTAAAATGTTCTTTTCTTCCATCTCATAAAATCACTTCCTTCAATTCACCTTTCTTTGATAGCCCTGCACCAGCCACTGTGGAGAAAACTAATTCCAACTCAATCTTCTCCTGAAATACTAAGATATTTCTCTGACATACTAAAAATGTGGTATTTATACCACATATATTTATTCATAAGCTGGAAATTTAAACCTTTTCTTGCCTCAAGATGTCAAATTTTCACCCTTAATTTCTGACTAGGAGAGCCAGAAGACAGCTATCAACCTTCAACCCAAAGCTGTCTTCCACATATCAAAAGTTTGTGACAATCATTCAAATTGGGGGGAAAAAAAAGTAGGGAAGGAAAAAAAATCTCAATTTCCTTTGGGAAAAATATCCTCATGGACACGCCTGTCTGCATTACACAAAAGTAGTTCACACTAGCAGTGTTTTACAACAACCAACCTTTTAATCCCAGTGTCTGAAAATAACACAATGAACTGGTTCACCCCGTGGAAGCAGGATGGAGGAAAGGAAAAGTATTCCACAGCAGAGGAACAACCACCAGAGAAGAACAGCTGCAGCTGAGATGACCTTCAGCGTTAAGGAGGAGGCTGTAAACACCTTCCTGGTGTATTTATTGAAAATGGTGCCTTCCCTGGCCCTGGGCAAACACACAAACATGTGGCTGTGCTGAAAGCCAAGCAGCTATTCCTGAGTGCAGGCATTTGAAGGGCATTCCATGATAAGGCTGTTGCTGGAGTGGAGCTATCTCTGATCTCAGCTGGAGCAGGCGAGGCACAGGTGACTGCAGTTGTGTTGTCACATCAAGTGCCACAGCAACACAAGCTGTCCCAGAGGACAGGAGGTAAAACCCACCTAATAAATCCAAGTTGTTTTAAAAAAATCCCTCAAAGTAAGCACTAAATGCTCAGTGGACACCAGAGCCAGAACTCAATTCCAGTACTGCAATACTCAATTTTCAGCTCAGACCTGCAAACCATCATCATTTCCTCCCCCTTATTAAGCAGAAATTAGCAACCCAATAATCCTCTTCTATGAGGATTAGTGTTTGCAGCAAACTTTAAGAGATAACTAACCAACAATGTTTTTTCTGTGAACCAGCTTTATCCACAGTGAGAGTAAGCTGGAGTTACAGGGATAACACTAAAGAGCAAAAAGCAAATTCCTTTGCTATTAGCAGAATCTCATGACTTGAACGTTAAACTGCACATAAAACTAGAGAGATAATTAATTACAATACAATGAAATGAGTAATACTTTACATTTATGTAAAATCTTTTACCCAACAGCTGTAAAGCTCTTCATGAGCATTGACTAACAAATCACAACTATCCACTAAATATACCTTAGTTAGAATAAAGGCAGAAACTAAGGTTATTAAAGTAGATATTCACTGCACCCACCTTGAGATGCAGGGGCCTGATTTTTAATCAATATCCTCAGAGAAGCCCTAAAATATCCCTGTCATTCTAGATACTCACAAATCAAGAAGCCCTGATTGCTGGTTCACTTGTGTGGGCAGAATGTACCCAAAATTAGCTCTGGAAGAGAAGGGAATGAATTCATGTCTTTGGACTGCCAGTTGTGAGCATCAACTTGACTTTGGTAGCAGGTTCTTATCCTCAAATATTAACTATGGGCTTACCTTTCTTGCTACAAAGATTGGGCTGTGAACATAAAAGGATAACACTGAATAGTTTGCTTAGATTAGATTAAAAATGTCAGTGAAAACACTTCTATCCCACTTAGTTTCTGCTTTAGCACAAAATATAACCTAGGTGGGAGATATCAGGTCAAGTATTTACATTTTGTAGTAACCCATGTCTGCCTGGAAGAGCAAAAAAAACAACTTGTCTTTCATTTGACAGTTTTTTGATCTGTGATCTAAACAAAGTTTATCTGAAACTAAAATAACCCCAAAACATGCACATAAAACCTCACAACATATACTTCCTACAGCCCTCCCTGTTCCTGTGTTAACCAGCTGCTTGCAGGGATGCTTTTAATCTTGCACAAGGGCTGCTGCCCATTCTGAGGGCTTGAGGCAGCAGCTTTCCCTGTTTCAAAGAAAGAGAGGAAAAAATGCGTAGATCCATCCCAGCTTGGGAACTCAGGCACTTCTGTGTCTCCAGCATCCTGGGAGCACATCCTGGAAGCTTCCTACACCCAAGGGGTGCCCCAGGAGCTCTGTGCCTGTGTCTGCACCTTGTGCCTGACCCTGCACACATCAGATGTGGCCATGTAAATCCCTGCACCCCAAAACCTGATGGATGTGCCTGTATGTGTGCCCCGACACCAGGGGGGGTGCACACACACCCCAGCTCCCACGGGAAGTATGGATACACAGACCTGGTTCCCAAGGGGGGCACACACACAAGGAGGGTCTGTGTGTGGCTGTGCACAAAGGCAGGAAGGTGCTGGGGTGCACAATCCTGCATCCCAACACTGGGAACACGTGGATGTTGGGCAGGGGTGCAGCAGCTGTGCATCCCGACAGGAGATGCTGCTGGTTGTGCACCCTGTTGCTCGGAGGAGCTGGGATACGGAGCAGCCACACAACCCAATTCCGGAGGGGTGTGGAGCATCCAGACACTTCAACCCCAGAAATACACGAATGCAGGGCGGCTGAGAACCCCGAAACACAGAGATACGGGATTGTGGGGTGCCTGTTCTCCCTGGTGTGTGTACAGGGGAGGAGTGTCCAAGCAGGAGAAAGGGGTCGGTGCAGGGCTGAGGTGTCGGTGCAGCAGAGGGATGGCAGTTCACGGGTGGGGTGTCAGTGCAGGGATGAGCTGTCAGTGCAGGGGAAGGGTGTCCATGCAGGACAGGGGGTCGGTGCAGGGGTGAGGTGTCAGTGCCGGGTTGAAGTGTCCGTGCAGGAGTGAGGGATCCGTGCAGGGGAGGTGCAGGGATGAGGTGTCCGTGCAGCGGAGGGGTGTCGGTGCATCCTGAGCCCGGGCATCGGGGGTGGCGGGCGCCCCGTCCCCAGCGGGTCAGCGGCGCGGCCATCATCCCACCCAGGGGCGGACTCGGAGGAGAGAAGAAAGGGGCCGGCCTTACGGCCCGTGACCTTGAGGGACATCCCGCCGAGTCGCACTCCCCGCCCCAGGCCCGGCCGCTGCCCCA
>VYXB01000140.1:88900-153338 GCA_013397135.1 Pachyramphus minor
CACTCGCGCCGCCATCTTGCTCCGGCCGCCTCCCTGCTGGGCCGGGGGCTGCGGCCACGCCCCCTGGCGGGGACCAGCCTGTGCGCATGCGCGACTGCCCCGGCTCGGGGTCTCCCTCATGGCCCCTCAGCTGTGGGGGGATCCGCTCCCGGGTTTAGAGGGGATCCAGAGTAGCGTGAGGGGCCCAGCCCCGGTTTGAGGGTCCCCCCCTGGTTCGAGAGAGACCCGAGGCCCCTGTTTTGGGGAGTTCCAGGCCTCTATTTGTTTAGGGGGGGGATCCAGACTAGTTGTGTGTGGTGCAGAGGGTCTCCCAACCCCCTATTTACAGGACCACAGCCCCGGTTTTGGGGAGTTTCCCAGCCCCAGCTTCGGGGTGATCACTGGCTGCAGTTTGGGGGGTTATCCAACCCCGTCTGGGGGTTAACCCCTCATCCCAGTTTGTGGGGGTGACCCCCAGCCCCAGGTTGGGGTGACCACTCTCACCTCAAAACTGCTAAGAGCGAGTCCAAGCGTTTCTTGAATCATGCAAAATCTTGTTCCTCATTCTCCTGCTATGTTTTCCCCACAACATGCAGTTAACGGGTCTTCTTCACACTCTGTTCAGCGACAGTCAAGGATAATTTCGTTGAACGGATGGCTTGTGATGGCATCAAATCCTTAAGTAACTTAAGGATAAACTGATAACTAGGCTAATACTTAAAGGGCAGTTCTAAAAGCATCAAGGCATTAAACATAGAAAAGTCAATGAGCAATCCTTATCTTTCCACATAGCACCTATAACATTTCTATAATATCATTGCACTTTCCCTTGCCATTTTATGATTTCTCTATCAGCACTCTTGTGAGAGTAATCCCAAAGATAACAAAGATGTGCTCTAACATTGCTGAAGTACAGTTGTTGTAGTGCCTCTTTTAAAGAGTTTAACCTACAGTTGCCATCACTCTATTAAATAACAGTCTGAAATGTAATTTGGTTTTAGTCACATTTTGATCTGACAGCATGTTGAGTTCTTGAGCAACCCTCCCAGAGCCCACCTGTACACTGGAAAAACTGATAATCTTCTGTGATTAATCAGTCTTAGGAAAAAAATGGCATTTTCACAGCTACTCAAGAGAAATCACAGGAAATGAAGTATTTGCTTCCCTAATTAGATGTAGATACAACTACAACCAAACAGGAAACTTTTCCTATTTCTTATAAATACTGCATTTAGTTATTAGAACACTCATATCCCACACACTGAGGGTCAAGTTCCTTTACTCCCTTCTTAGACACAACTTCAGTGTATTTGCTACAGTCCAGAGCCATGTTCTGCCCTAGGTCTGATTTCTCTCACTCTCTGCTTGGATGAAGTTTCATGTTTTACATTCACCTGGACAGGAGTCAAAGCGCAGGTTTCCTCCCCTTGGCTGAGGGCCTCCATCAGCCAGCTACAGTTACTGAGTAATTTACATAAACCTAAACCTCTGCAACAAACATCAATGAGAATAACCTACAGCTACTTGCTTAAGGCACCCCCTCAAACTCAGAGACCATGGTCACATTATTTTACACAGATATTTCAGTCAAGGTGTCTTGACATCCCATCCCACTGAACTGACACACAGGACAGCATGCGAGGACAAGCATTCAAAGAGAAGCATTTTTCTGGTTTGGAGCACTGAAGAAATTTTAAGTTTTTCATTCTTCCTGTCCTAAATAATTTGCTGAGTAAAATCAGACTTTTTTAGTGGTTTGTGGGCAGCCAAAACTGATTTTGTGCAGGCACAGAAAGCTAAAGGGCAAATGATTTACACAGTGGAAGACAACATAGCTGGTAGCTACTAATGCAAGATGGCTCAGTTTCTTTAAGGAAATTAAATTATTTTAGGTCAAAGGAACTCTGTTCAGATATGCCTTGTTTAGCTTCTAACCTTAAATGAAGACCAATGACACAAGCAGACACTTCAAAAAGCTTTCTCACAACTTTCATACCCCATACTCCTCTCCCACAGCTGCTGGGTTTTGAGGCAGATGCTCCTTTAGATCCAAAGGAGAAGTCAGGAACACAAGGCTGCTGCAACAGCTGCACAATCTCAGCTTGCTTTTTGTTCTGGAAGGCAGGACAACAGGACAAAATATCCCCAGAGCTGTATCAGGATAAAGTGATCTTTTATCATTAACTGCTATGGCCTTCCAACTCCATATTAAAGCATGCAGCAAATCAACTAAATAATCTCCTCAAAATTTGTTTTAATTAGCTTTTCTGATGGGACTAAGTCTAACTATCTTTACTTTTACTTTTTGGCTTTCTATTTTCACCAGCTTCTTTGTCGTGCTGGCAGTTCAAAGAGATCCAGCTCTCCCAGAAACTAAATACTCCCTTTGGACAAGTTACCAAGCCAACCATTCTAAGCTGCCCAAAGGTTTTATTCTCACCTTACTGCCACTAGAAAGGCAAGGGGCTGGGTTTTTGTTAGAGATTTTGGAAGTCAGAAGGCACTGCAATGTGGGATGAGTGACTAAGTGGAAATAAGGACACAAGCATATAGCTGGTTTTAAAATTCTACACTTCCTTTCAAAAGCTTTAATAGCGTTATCTCCAATAATCTTACAAACCACAAAAGACTGTCTGAAATACAGAACAACCAAATAATATAATGGCCCTCCCACCAAAATGAAACATTATACAGTTGTATTTTCCTTTCTGACACACAAGAGTCATTCCAGGAGGGCAGCTGGCTTTGGGAACTGTCACAGATTGTGGCAAAACTATAGGCAATAAAATGAAGTGTTAACACTAAACTTGCATTTCCTCTATATTTTCATTCAAAGCTCTGTGCTCATCAATCTGTATCATCTCTTTGCATAAGCAACTATATTTACTATTTATTTTGACAGATTTCACTGAAACATTTAACATACCACAGCAGGGCCTCGAACACCCCTGACAGAGAGAGAAAAACTGGAAGCCCTCTGCTTAAATATTTCACTCACTATTTGTCTGTTGAACAAACTTTCAGTTCCTGAAGTTTTTCACTTAGATAGGTAGTATCTGCCTCTGTCAGGTTTTCTGAATCTGACAGATTTTCCAGGAATCTGGTTCCTGCACAGGGTTTCCCTGTGATTGGATCTATGACATTTCCAACCTTGAACACAATTTCAGCCAGTTCGTGTTTCACGTGTTTGCTCCTTCGCTCAGGCAGAGCTTTCAGCAGAACAATGTCTCCAACAACACACTGCTGCATTGGATCGTGGGCAAAATAGGTTTTCCTTTTGTTAAAGAACTGTAAAGAAAAAAAAAAAAGAATTCCTGGCATTAGATTTCAAAGTTTCTTGCTCAATTAATTTTCCTTCACATAAAAATCTAGTATTTGTTCTTATTGGTACAGCAGAATTCAGAATCTTTCAAGAATTTTTCAAGAATTTAACAGGTTCTGCTGAAATGGGTTCCACAAGACCCATTATCCAATCCTGACTCTATCCTTAACCTTCTGCTCAAAAGTGAGTTATTCCACCTCTATGTACCACAGTTTCCCCATATAAAAATTGAGAAAATATTATTTTAACCTACTTGTTTGAAGTGCATTGACAAGGGATAAATACAAACTTGTACAGCACATCACAGCCCAGATACAAACACTAAGCAGTGTTACAATTATGTATACAGAAAAACAGCTATAAAACAGTAAAAGTAACTAACATAATGTCAAGTTTCCAAAGCATACTCCACATCAACATGAAAAATTAAACCTAAGTGTGAAACAACAAAAACTTACCTTCTCAGCTGAGATCAAATGAACTGCACTAACAAGGCACTTCAAAGAAATACATTTAGCAGACAATTTGTAAGTCCTCACCACACACTGCTTTTCATCCTTTGCAGTCAGCCCCACCACCAAATTCTCATACAAGTTCCTTAAGGAGTTCGCATGGCAGAGTCATAAAAAATTCTGAGTCAAATCAACAGAACATTCCCCCACACAATACAAAAACCACAAGCTGTTAACCAGCTGCTATTACCTTCAGTAAGTAGGGATCCAGCACAAGCCTTGTCACTCTCACTTTGGCAGTTTTCTGCATTTTGGTTCCTATTACTTTCCCTACTATCCATTTTGCATGGACAGCTCCACGTGGGACAGACATTGTTCAGTTATGGTCATCCAGTGCCTGGCAGCAAGCAAGGAAAGGTGCTATTTTAACAAAATAAAAACCATTACCAGTTCCTGATCAACACCAACATTTTCCCATTTCAGACTGACAGCTTAATTAGGTAGTTTTGTTGGAAAAGGGTAGATATGAACAGTTCCAAACTCCACATATTGCACCACCTCAGCCTTGTTTAACAATATAAGGGATATGAACATGTTCTCATTACCTGGGAAAGTTACTTCAGGACACCACTAAAAGCAGACATAACACCATAAGGATGAGACCCTATCCCAAAGCCCACAAAATTCCTTTGAGTCACACCAGTTCTCACACAACAGAAACGTGTAGCTGTGGAAGTTATTAATGTAACTCACACTCCAGCAGCTGTTTTGGCTGCAAACCTGTTCATCAGGTCCATGTGTGACCACAGTGCACCCAAACAGGGAGCAGCCTGGAGCTTTTACTCAGAGACATTTGCTGCTGTGCATCTCATTACTAGCTGAGCTGATGAAACCTAAGAAAGGTAATGAGCTTCTCAAGCCATAAGTGACATATCAAAGAGCTGCCTGACTTACAGTAAATGTAATCACTTCTGAGTTAGTTCTTCCCTGCAAGTAATTATACTCCACTACCTTATTTTAATTAGGGAGAGCTTTCTGTGCCACTCTTGCAAGCATCAGAGGCAAAAATCAATAGCTAAACACAGGAAGACTTGAGCCAACATTAAAACTGATGAAGACCAGCGACCTTTTCCTCTTCCATTCAAGTATACATTTTTAAGCACAACCAACACCCATGAAGTCTCCATCCACAGGTGAATTCCCTTACCACAACTTGCTTCCTTTGATGTTGCAACACATCCAAAGAAGAGTTTAGGGATAGAGGGGCACACGGGGTGAAACCAAGTAGAGATACCTGGGGCTGCTCTTACCACCCCTGACTCAGCCGTGCGCCCACAGGGCTTGTGGGGGGAGATAGTGCGGGGCTCTCCTGTCCCCCAGGGCTAAACACCACAGTTAGGCACGTACAGCACGGGCAGCACACACCGAGCACCGGCAGCTACCGGGATAAAAGAAGAAATTCAAGCAGACTGAGAGCTTTCAGCCCTCCCCCAGGCCCCACAGCGCTCCGCGACAGGCCCTGCCCCGCCAGCACGGCCAGGAGGCCTCACGGGCAGCCGGGCTCGGCTGAGCGGCTCGGAGAGCACCCAGAGAACTGCTCCAGCCCGAGAAAAGCCCCAAAAAACGCACTCCCCATCCCCTCTCACCGCCGTCGCTGCCGCCGCCGCGCCTCGGGGGCCTTAAAGAGACGGGCCCGGAACGGGCGGGGCCGCGCACGGAAGCGCCGCGCGGCAAAGGGGCGGGGCCAACGGCAAAGGGGAGGGACAAGAGGAGGAGATAGGCGGGGCCAACGGCAAAGGGGCGGGGCCAGAGGAGGAGATGGGCGCGGCCAGTGGTGGGTGGGGCCTGTCGGGGTATTTAAGGGTGCAGGCGGCTGCTCCGCCTCCCTCAGAGGCCGTGAGGGGAAGGTGTTAGAGGCGGTGGGTCTCTTTAGAGAGGGTGGTGAAGGGTCTGGAGGAGAAACCTTCTAAGGAGGACTTTGTTCAACCTGGAGAAGAGGAGGCTGAGGGGAGACTTCACTGGGGTCTTTGACATCCTCATCAGGGAAAGCAGAGAGGCAGGTGACCATCTCTGCTCTCTGTGACCGGTGACAGGACCAAAGTAAATGGTGTGAAGCTGAGCCAGGGGAGGTGTAGGGTGGATGTCAGGAAAAGGTTTTTTTAACCAAAGGGTGGTGGGGCACTGAACAGGCTCCCTAGGGCAGTGTTTGCGGCGCCAAGGCTGGCAGAGCTCAAGGAGTGTTTGGACAATGCTCTCAGGTACCTGGTGGGATTGTTGGGGTGTGCTGAGCAGGACTAGGGGTTGGAATTGATGATCCTTGATGGTCCCTTCTAACTCAGTATTCCATCATTCTTATGAACATCCAGTCTAACCATCAACCCAGTGTAACCCCTAAACCACATCACCCAGCCCTAGGTCCAGATGCCTCTTGAACACCTCCGGAGATGGTGACTACACCACCTCCCTGGACAATCTATTCCAAAGCCTGACCACCCTAACAGTGAAAAAAATGTTCTAATATCTAATCTGAATCTCCCCTGTCTCAGTTTAAGGCTGTTTCCTCTTATCCTCTCATTGCAGGTGTGGTAGAAGATACCCCACAGCCTGCAGCAGGCAGGTATTTGGCTGGAGGTGATGAGATGTGAGTGCTGAGGGACCCCTTTACATTGAATTTCAGGGATGCAGCTGACTGTTAGTGTTGCCTCTCTTTGTGGCACTGAGGTGTCCACACAGGAACAAGTTTCCTGCTCTTCCACCTGCTGTTAACTGATGTACATGAGTCAAATCTTGAAGGTTTTTCATGTAAATCTGGAATAATTATAGCAAACAGAAAGTAAGAGCTGTCCTGTTGTCCTTGCTATCCATAACCTGGAAGATATTTAGTTTCTGTAAATTTGTATGCAAAATGGAGGGCTGGAAAAAAACCTTAACCAAGCCACTTACAAACTGAATAATGGCAAAAAAAGGCTTTACTTTACCATTGCCTTTGAGATAATGTGCTCCCAATCTCTGTCCCTGTGACTTCAGGCTGAGGCCATCCCTTTTTTTTTATTTAAATGTATTAATTTATCCTTTTCTGCTGGTATTTTGGCTGCTACCCAGTTTTCAGCCTTGTTCTCTTTCGGTGTTAATGTCCCATCATCTCTCACCACAGGAAGAGGACAGGTAGGGAATTCTATTTATTTAACAGGACAACTCTGTGCAGCTTCCCTTCTAAAGGTGGCCGGTGTAGGGAGAACAGGCTGTTCTTTGTACAGCTGGAGACACTGTTGAAATAGTTTGATCAGATACTATCAAAGGAGTTATTTGGAAGTTCATTATCAGTTCTTACAGAGATCCAAGTCAAGACTCGTGGGCTTCTCTTTATTTTAGTGCCTCGTTACTTGAATTACAGTGGAGAGGAGCTGGGAGGAGCCCTGTTGGTGCAGGCAGGAAAAGGTTAAGAGCCGTTTGTATCACCTGGGAAAGCAATTCTTTGATTTTTCAGAGGGCGCTAACATGCTGTAGCTCATGGAAACAAAGGAAAGGGGATCAGGCATAAAAGTTGTTCTTGGATTTTATTCTCAGTGGCAGAACTTGTGAGGGCTGGATATTAATGTCTGCTGGAAAATACGGAGTTTTGGATTAAAAAGAATTTTTTTTTCCTTCTTCGTTCAAAAAATGATCTGTGAGGTAAGTCTTGATTCCAGCTGGTGACTTTAGATAACTTCTTTTTAGATTGAGGGGTAAGAAAAACCTTTCTCTTGCTGACCCATTTTAAAACTGAATTCTTTGCTTAAATTGTTCCTTGGGCAGGCAGCACAGGCAGGAGTGTGAGTCAACAACTGTAAAAAGCCCACAACGCTTTCCTGTGTTGTCTGCATTCAAATTGCTTGCATTAATTTCCGAGCTAAAGTATGGAAATTCAGGAACTGGGAGAAGCATAATGAGTCAGGGGAATTTGCGACTCAGAGTTGCAGTAAATATTTCAGTGATGACAGGAGTCTTTCAAACTGTAGTAGTGTCTATGTTAATGTGCTTTTGCAGCTGATGCTTCAAGCATCTTCTGGTGGTGGCTCTTGAAGTGCTTCCCAAGCCTTGTCTCCTTCATCCTCACTGCACTCCCAATGGTTTTGTATTTCCAGCTCCTCTAAGGACTTTGGTGACAGCTGGTTCAGTTGTTGCCCCAATGCATGTGCTGATCCTTAAGGGCAGATTGCTTTTGGGGGTGTAAGAGAGAGGTCTCGATTACCATTAATTCCTTGCCCATCTGTAGCTGAGACTGAAAAGTTCACACGCTAAAAAGAGCTGCTGATTTTTTGTGTGTGTGTGTGAAAACAACTGCTTTTTCACGGCAGTGGTCTGACCAAAGTGTGATGGGTGGGAACAGTTCACACACAGTTGTCACTGAGAGCAAGTGCCCTGTGAAGGGAAGTGTTTATATCCGGTGGAGAGCCCTGCAGAAACGATCCATTCACCTTGGAAGTAACAAACTGGACATAAAATGTACTCTCAACTCTTGGGCAGGTTAAGTACAGCTTGTTCCTTGACGTATTTCTCTGTGGCTGTCTCTAAGGTACTGAATTCTGGTGGAGTTATTGAACTTTTTTTTTGGGGGGAATGCTGATTTTATGTGTTTTTTTCTCTTTCCAGTTGTCAGTGAATGCTGTAAGTCAGTGGTATCTGATGTGAGCTTTATTTCCCACTGAGATAGAAGTGCAGCTCTGTGGTGTAACTCGCTGCCCACCTGGTGCTGTGATACAGATAAGCATCAGTCCCTGCAAGAGTTGCCTTGCCAGTTCTTCCTGCTCTTCCCTGCTGTTCCCAGTTTCCCTCGCACCCCCACATTTTGCTCAGGCCCTGGTTTCTCCTTGTCCATGAGGGACAAGACTATAATCCAGCCAGAGCTGTTGGATGTCACTTCTTTCATCTTGGACACAAACACACTGAAAGGCAGAGCTTGGGCTGTTTGGTCCCTGCACATTTTGTTCCTCATCGCTGCCTTTCTGTTCCCCTCATCACACAAAGCTTTTATCATCTCCCTATTGATGTTCACAAAGTGCAGGAGGAGCTGTGGATGTTCACAGCTTCTGAACTGTCTGTTCCCAGATTCTGGCTGGACAGGAATCCTTTATCCCCCCTGTCCTAGTTTGGATTAATATGTTCTTTGGAAAGGTTATGACACACTCTGATCTATCACATTCTGCTGCTTCTGCGCCTCAACCCTGTGGCAAGTGCAGAAATAATCCCTGGAGCCTGGTGTCAGAAACTCTATCTTGAAGCACACTGCACATGATTCACAGTTAAATGCTGTTGTTAACAGGGATTGCTTTTGCATTAAACAAAAGATTGCAAACCCAGATTTTCTCATTCGGCAAGATATGTCTTATTTGAAAAAGTTATTTTTCTAAAAACTGGCCTGTTAAGTGCTTTTGCTTCTGTTGTCAGTATCTGACATTCATTTAAGCTGCTCAGTGTGAATACCATTTCCAATTTCTTTACCAGTGCTATTGATTAAAATGCAGTTTACTTTTCTTGGGAAAATTTGATATTCAAAAATGTCTTTTCACTGTGAGTCAGAATGTACTTTTCCATGGAATAAAAATTCTGGAAAGAAAAAAAGCCCAGCTATTGGAAATGTTGAACAAATTATATTGTCATTTCAATCAGGTTATATAAGAAAAATGAAAGAACTTCAAAGTAAAAATGAAGGGTGCTGGTATTTTTCTCATATTTTGAGAAAATTATTACATTTCTTTTCAGTTGTTATATTTTATCTGTTCAGAGTTTTCCATATGAAACTCTCAGAATGTTCTGTACTGGCCCTAACTCCAAGTTCCTGTTTAATTCAATTGGCTGCTTCGAGTTACATATTAAAAATGAATTATGAACCTTTTTTTCTCCTTTGTCTTCAGCCACTTGTGTTTCTTTAGAACTGATAGAAAAAGGGACTATTTCCAATATTTTATAGTAGTCTGTAGTTCTTATAAATGATGTATCCCATGGTACAATTATTCACAGTAAGCCTCTGGTTTTGAAGAAAACGAGACAGCAAACACCTTTGGAATGCAACAGGTTAAAATTTAATTTTGCTGTGAGCTGTGTTGCATCTTGCAGATGAGAGATCAAGAAGTTACTGGGGTAATTCCTGCTCATTTGGATGCCCTCTCATGATGCTCTCAGTGTCAATATTGCTGTGGTCACATTACCACATGGCTGTGGTCAGTTTTTGGTTTTTAATATTCTTTTCCCTTTAATTGAAAGCACTTTTCTGTGCTAAGTAGAAAGGAGCTGAGCTGTGCTCAGTTGTGTGCACAGGGGTGTTGCCTAAATTATAGGGGAAACAAACTCTGTGGCAAAGGTCTGGTTTTCACTTGTTTAAATAAATAATCCCTGAGGAGAAAGGGGGTACCCTGGGGGTGATGGGATTTGGGTTGGGAATATTCAGGTGCTTCAGGTTGGAACCCTGAAGCACCACGGGTTACACTGAATTTGGGTGTGAAATGGCCTCTCCTTGGACTGGTGGTGGGCACTGGCAGAAGGACCAACTCAGGGGGAATACTTTGAGGGTTGTAGGTCCCTCCAGTCTTCAGGAGGGAGCAGATGCTGTCACACTGTTTTGGATAGAAATTCAGGAAGACAGAAATGCCATTCTGTGCTTTTCCAGCATCATATTATCCTTGTTATTCTTGATTTCTTTTTTTTTTTTTTTTTTCCTCAGTGTGCAATCTGTCTGCAAATTAATGAAGCCCATTATTTCTTGTCCCAACCACTGTGGTCATGAAGAGCAGATGTTATAATGTCTCACCACACCTGGCCTTTCTCTGTACTAACCAGTACTTTCATTTTACCACAGACAATTTTCTAGCCCTTGGATCTCTCCTCTGGACTCTTTCCAGTTAACACATCGTCTTTCCAGAAGTGTGTTGCCCCCAAACCAAACAAGACTGGCAGAAGCTCTACCAGAGCCAGCTGGAGGGAGAGGAGAACTCAACTACTCTCACTGGTGTCAGAAAGATGAATTTGCTCCTGAGCTTTGCTTCCCCTCTCTGAGTTGTGTCAAGCACTTGTTCTCACCTCTGCTGCTGATGTCCATATGATTTGGTAACTAACCCATGTGTTCTCTGCCTCAACTGCCCTACAATTTGAAAGGAAAAGCTTCCATATGTATTATACTGCCTATTTAGTTACTTAAAATTTCTGGATGAGGGGCAAAAAGCAAGTGGGAAATAATCAGTGCATTTGCAAGCCAATTTAGAGCTCTGCAGAAGCAAAGAAGGAGGCAAGATGTTTTATAAAATCCTGGAAGGTTCAGGCAAATGGAACGTTTCAGTTTAAACTAGAACTTTATTTTGGAAATTCTTAAGGAGAGGTTGGAATTCTGCCACACTGTAATAGTCTTATATTGCAGGAAACCAAGAATGCCTCAGTCTCTTGCACTATATAGTTCACAGATACTCACTGGGTTGTGCAAGTCTGAGCTGTTAATTTTATAAACTAAAAAGAAGAAAAAGCTTTACAGGCTGATTTTCTGTGCTCAGAAATAAACACCTGAGAACGGCCTCGTGCAGATTCATGCTGTCATTTAACCCCAGCTTTCAATATTGGGTTTGAATGTATCCACCAAAAGCCCTTATGGCTGTGGAAATAGCAGGTCTCATCAATATTTTGCATGGCATGCAGTTGATTGCATTTAGAACAGAAGATTTGTGAAGGAAGTTTCTATCAGCTTCCACAAAATTAAATTCATTTCACAAGAACTTCACTGGGAAAAATTCTGTTCTGAATAACTCATCACGGTGAGTTTGGTAGCCCAAGAGAACGTGGCAAATTCAGCTTAATTTCACTGCATGTATTCTTGGCATTTGTATCATTTCAGGGAGTTGAGATCTTATGTTATAAAGAAATCCAATAGGTTAATTGCTCAAGGAGCCATAACTGATAGAACAGTACTGTAGGAACCCAGAACTCAGACCAATTTGCCAAGGTCTGAGAAGAGACAGCAAGGACATTTTTTGAGCAACTTATTTGAAGGACCAGGCTAGTTTTAAATGTTGAACTGTATTTTTTGTTTCAATATTCTTCCTGTCTTGGACAAAGAAATACATATTTAAAGGTGATTTTATTCTGCATGTTTGAACTCATCCTACTTTGGGATCTAGCCAAGAAAATGTTGCTGAATTTCCATCCCTAAGTGTAATGCATGTTTGATTTCAGGTGTGGCTGTCCTCATAAACTGAAAAATATGTCCATCCGGGGCCTGAAGAAGAAACAGCCAAAGACTTTTAAAGTCAAAATTATAACAGTGGATGCTGAAATGGAGTTCAGCTGTGAGGTAAGAGTGTTGGAACGCTGGGAAGGTGGGGACTGACCTGTGTATTAGCAAGGCAGAAATTCTGGAAGTTCAGATTGTCAGTTCATGGATGGTCTTAAAACTGATCTATTATGGATTACTTAGTCTCAGATGTTTTCTTCTGTAAAACAGCTCAAACTGTTTCAGAATTTAAAGCTCTTTGCATGAAATCCCTGTGGCTGATACAGCAAAATTAGCAGTAGGCCTGTTTTCTTCATAAGCATTCAAGACATAATGCAGGCCTTGTTTGTAAGGATTCCTACTTCTCCATGAAATTATTTTTTTTTTATAAATGACACAAAACTTTAGGACGCTGCCAGCTTCAATGAAGAAATCTGCTTAAAGCTGGTGCTGAGATGTTACTTATAAAATAATTTATCAACTGATATCTTTGTGCTCAGTTGATCTGGGACATTCTCTTCAATTTGGTCAATAAACTCCAGTTTATTTCTTTAACTGCTGTGGCTGTTTGATATCTCTGGGCAAAGAGAAAAAGAATCAAATGAAAAAGCTGGCCTTTACTTCTATTAGTTGTGGCTATCTAGTAAATTGGTTAGAGAAATCGTGACTCGAAATATAGGAAGTGATCAATTGCTAAATAAACTGGGCTGCACTATCAAGGAGACAGAACTGTGCCTGATTAATTCCTAATCATCCAGCAAAAGCAAAACAAGGCATACAGTTATTTTGAGGAGTTACAAAACTGAGGTCCAATGGGACTGGCAATTTTAATGAGACTTGACTGTCTTGTGGGCCATTTAGCATGTCATTTACTGGGTCCCTCAGAGACAGAATAGAACAGTCACAAGCAGTGCACTTCTCTGACTTACAGATCTAGAGTTCCTGCAGGCAGAACTGTGAAAATACAGGATTTGGAAATTTTGGTTTAGAGATCAGAGTCCTGGTTAACAAATCCAGCTTAATGTATTCCTTCCTTTGCTATCTCTCCCTTCACCCCAGATATTGCTCTTTTGCTGGGATGGTTTCCAGCTTTCCGTTCAAATAGTACCTAAAAGTTCACTTTTTTTTTCCCCCCCATTAAGTTTTTAGTGGCTGACCCAGGCAATTAGACAAAACCATCTTTGTAACATATAGTCAAATTGATGAGACAGATGTACAGCCTCTGTGAAAAAAAAAGAGGCATCATGTCTGTGAATTTGGGACCTTTAATCAAAGTTTGCTCTCTATGGAGCCAGGCTACTAAATTGTTGCAGAAGACAGGCTGCTGCTCATTTAAATCAGAGGAGCATTAAGGCTTGGCCTGGTGCCACTGAAATACCTGAGGTGTGTGAAAGGTGGGTTTGCTTTCCTTGTTCAACATTCCTAACCTGTGCCCTGACACTGCTTAGATTTCCTCTGGCCTTCCCTCAGTCTCTCCAGTTTGTGTAAACTATTGAGTAATATTTTTTTTTACCAATATTAATAAAGCCTTGCTGTGTCCTAGGAAATCAATAGTACAATCCCCATCCCCTGTGCTCCTCAAGTTCTTGCTCTTGTGGCTAAATGACTCCAGTTGCTTTGTGGATGTGTCTCTGGAGGAGAAGGAGAGGAGGTAGAGCACAGTAACTCTTACACAGCAGTAAGAATATTTCACTGAAAATCTAAAGGTGAAATCAGAGTTCACGGGAGAAAGATGGAAAAATCATTGAATACATTAATGTAGTAATATTAATATGTCAAAGTACCTGTTTTTCTTGATTTTCTTTCTCCCTTTTAGATGAAGTGGAAGGGAAAGGACTTGTTTGACCTGGTGTGCCGAGCTCTTGGTTTAAGGGAGACTTGGTTCTTTGGCCTGCAGTACACAATTAAAGGAATGTGCACCTGGTTAAAGATGGACAAGAAGGTACAGGAAACAAAATATTACAGTGTGGCAGTTAGAAAAAGATTCACCTTTTGAAGCACAGGAGCTAAAGGAATGTGTTACGTGACAACTCATAATTTTACAGGGTAGAATTTTTAAGACTAAAATCGTATTATTTGGTCTGGTGGCTTCTATCCCATTTGACCTGGAGCATCAGACACTAATCACCACTGTATGCACTGATTGCTCTTAGATTAAAACTCAGCATTGCCCTTCCTGCTAAAATATGGGAAAGCTGCTTTAAGTGGATTGTGGGCTGCTTTCTGATTTTCCTTGGGAATATTAACTTAATACACTTATGTGTCATATTCGCTGCTGATTTTATTTTATCTGTAAACAGGTTTTAGATCAAGAAATCCCCAAAGAAGATCCCATTAGCTTTCATTTTTTGGCTAAATTCTACCCAGAGAAGGTAGAAGAGGAACTATTACAGGAAATTACCCAGCATTTATTCTTCCTTCAGGTCAGGAATAATTTTTAACCATGAATTCCTTCTGCATACCCCAGTCCTTTTGTATTGTCTCTGATCTTGTTGGCAGGTGTTACTCTCAATGATTTTGCTTGCTTTAGCTGTATCAGCATCTCTCTAAATATATTAATTTTATGAAACACAAACATCTCTCCTGACTGCTGTGGTTTTGTTCAGGTAAGCTGAATGTTTTGCCTTCTGCAGGTTTTTGTTCTCTTGTTGGCTTCTCTTACCCTTTGTGCTGGGAATTGGAGTTAAACTACTGAAACCTGTAGTTTCATGTAAAATGACCTTTACACCTACCAGTTTGGGTGATAATTCCACATCTGGATATTCTAGACTTAGTTTTGCTCACATAGTATATGTTAAAAAAATCCATGAAAGGCTGGAACCGCTTGAAGGACTGTGAGGCTTCTGCCCTAACAGGTCAGTGCTGAGAAGTATGAAGTGAAACCATCATTTTTATCAGTTTAAAAAGTTGTCTTGAGGACTGTGTCACTTGGTCTGCTCTGGCTGCAGATAAGGTGGATGAAGAGAGTCTTGACAGCTCCTTGTCACTGTCACCTTAGACCTGCTGGTGTAACCTCTTGTGTAACTATTCCCTAACCCTGTTCTTTCAAAATAAGCAGAATTACAAGAGGCCTGTTATCAGATGTCCATGGGCTGTGGGGGACTGACTGCACAGGCAATTGTGGAAGCAGTTGTGGAGGAGAGGGAAGGAATGGTAATAAGCAGTTGGGGACAATAAGCTTTTTCACCCATATCAGCAGCAGGTGGAACAAGACCTTTGCTACAGCCTATCCCTGAAACTTAAACTCGTGAGTTCCTAAAAATAGTCCTGGTGGTTTTGGGGAGATCCTCTTGTGCAGGACAGTAGAAAGCAAAACCACTAGAAAACAAGCTCTCACTGCCCTTCTTAAATCTTCATTTTGGATTGTAGAGGTAAAAGACCACAGAATTTGGCAGCCATTCTGAAACACAGGTTTGTTCATCTAGCAAGTTTTGAAAGGAACAGGCAGCAGACACAATTTCTCAGCTCCATTTAAAAGCAGATGAAGGAGCAAATTCTTGGAGCGTCACCAAAATAAAGATGCATCGCCCAGGGAAAGCCCTGCTGTGTCTCCACAGCTGTAGCAATGGGATACAGGCACTGAGGTTTGGATGGTCACTTGTTGGTCAGCTGTTTGTTCCAATGTCTGGGACACCCCCTTCTCTCCCAAGTGTCTCAGGGGTCCCTCTGGAAGTTTCAGCCTTCTGGTGTGGTGCTTTATTCCGGAGCTTTCAGCAGGATGTGTCTGTGCAGGTAGGTTGGGTGGATGGAATAAATTCAGTCTGCAGCTGTAGATAAACACAGTAAATACCCTTGTTCCCTGAGGAGGATGTGTTCATGAAATAATGGGAAAATGCTGCTGTTCTGAGGGTTAATACTCTAACCAGAACTTCATCCAGAACCCTTAACCACTTGGAAATTTGCTTATTAAGCTAATTTTGGAAACGAATGAGAGGGACAGAACTCTTTTCTTAGTCTTTTAATCCTGATTTTTTTTTCCACTGTCTTTTTTCTTTTCTGCTTGAACCTGCCTTGACTAGCAGATAGGCAATTAGCAAATTCTTGTCATTCCAAAGTAGGAAAACAAGACTGAAACAAATTTGAACTTGCAAAGTTTCCTGACTCTAAGAACTCAAGATCACACCTGGATGCTAATAGGAAAAACATGTACAGACATCTGGATGCTTACAGATTTCAGCTCTACTGACTATTCAGACCTTTGCAAATTAATGGGGCATAACAGCCTTTTGCAAAATTCCTGAATAAATGGAAATGACTGAAGCTAAATGTTGTCTGCTTAAAGATTAGGTAATTTGTTCCTTCTTTATGAAGTTTAACAAGAAGTCCTTGAAAAAAGAAATCTGATCAGAAAAAAAAAACCAAACCAGACACTGATGGGGGATTTATCTACACTGTTCTAAATTCTGGAACATGATATGCACCATGGAGTATGAAAGCTGGAGCTTTCCAAATTGGAAGAAAAGTCTTTTCGGTCTTTTCATTCTTTCCACTTTAACAGCTTAGAAAGAATTTTCCCTGTTCTAGAACTCAGGTTCATACACTGAACTCACCAGAGACTAAATTTAAAAGAAAAACTTTCTTGATGGTTCATTTCAGTTCACAGCACCTGCAGTGCCAGGGTGTATTTGTAAAGATTAGCTTGGTGCTATCACAAGTAATTTTTCCTTTTGCATAGCACACAGACTTAAACATTTCCAAAACTTCGTTGTCTTGTGCTTGTTATTCGGCTAAAAACATTACACCTGAGAGAAGGATTTGTGAAGATTAATTTCCCCTTCCCTCCTTAGGTTTTCAAATAAAAATTGCACAACTGATTTAAAATCAAACAAAACCTCACAAACAATTTATTACACCTCTGGTCTTGGTAGCACCACAGATTATTAAAATGAAAAGAATGTTAAAAGAACCCTTTACTATTTATACTGGGCTTTTATTTCAAGTCTCTATGGCTTTATTGTGATTAGACCACTGAAATGGAATAAATTAGTGCTCCATTAGCTTCCCTTTTTTAGGACTGCTTTATTTTCTCATTCTGGAAAGCTTGAGAAAATACCATTATGGTTTTAGTATGTCCATGGCAATACCAGTCAGTCCTGGGCAGTCTGGTCTAGTAGGTCCTAAGTGACCTCCAGAGCTCCCTTCCAACCTAAAATGTGATGTTTGACACGATCTAAAGCTAACTTTTGCAAAGCAGGAAGAAAATGAAAGATTGTTAAAAGAAATGAAGTGCAGACAATAAAATTAATGTTTTATAACATTTTCTTTTATAGGACTCCTTATATAACTGTGTGGAGATAGCTGACTGGCATTTTTGGTCTCATTAAATGCAATGTTAAGTAAAGGCTTCCTGTGTTCCTGGATGCCAATTTATTGTTGCTGTTATTAACTCATAGTGGTGATGTTTGGTGCCAAGTTATGGTCTGGGCATGTCTAGTTTCATTTCAAGCCTAACATGAGTCCTGATTTTGAGTTTCTTCAATTTGCTCCCTTTTTCTGTTGATTTAGGTTAAGAAACAAATACTGGATGAGGAAATCTATTGTTCACCAGAAGCAACAGTTTTACTGGCTTCTTATGCTGTCCAGGCCAAGGTTTGTGCAGAGAAGGTTTCTTTTATTGACTCTTAACTTTTTTTTAATCAACACATGTACATGGTGGTGTGTAAAACACAGCACTGTTAAAATTTTCCATGAAAGAAGTAGGTTATCCTGGGAGATACAGGCACAGCTAGAAAAACAAGCATTAGATGCCACTAAAAAACCTGAACTGTCTTTTCCTTTCTTGGCACAGTATGGTGACTACGACCCAAATTTTCACGAGCCAGGCTTTCTAGCCCATGATGAGCTTTTACCCAAAAGGGTAAGTCTTTATTTTATATGAAACAAAATCTTTCAATCTACTCTGGAATACAAATATCTCTGTGGATTAACCAAAGCATTAGAAACTGTGCAAAATGACTGAGCTGTGAACTGTATTGCTGCACTCACTTCGCTTGGGAGGGGCAGCACATGGATCCTCAAAGGAAACCAACCTTCTTCCTTTCTCTGCAGGTCCTCAGGCAGTACCAGCTGACAGCAGAGATGTGGGAAGAGAAGATCACTGCCTGGTATGCTGAGCACAGAGGTATTGCCAGGTACTGAGATCGTTGCATTCCTTGGAAATCCCACACATTTCAGTCACTGGTTATTTGCTGTCCACTGTGAACTTTGGCTCTTGTACAATGAGCAAAGAAATATTGGTCTCCCAGCTGTGTTAATTAATTTATCACTAAGGATAAAAGCACCAGCTCATCTGGGGTGAAAAGTGTCTTGTGTAGGGCTCCAAGTGCTTGTAAACTGGACTTGCTTTGAACTGAACAGAGAAGCTGAGGGCTCCTTCAGAGCTTCAGAACCTGCTACATCTGAAACAGGAGTCCTGCCTCCTAGTCCATGTGTGGCAGCAGAGAAAAGTTCCTGCAAAAAGCCTGAGTTGTGTTGAATCTGCAGGTAGCCTTGGGATTTTTGCATTTTCATTTAAGGCCATTTGTTGCCTGGAGTTGCTGATGTCTGCCCTGTGCAGGAGATGCCTTTCTGGAGCTGGATCACACCAGTCTCCTCCTAGAATAAAAACAATGAATCTGATATATTTTATACTTTTTGAGAACCATGGCTCAAAAGGGTGTCAGTGTACTTAGAAAGGAAGCAAAACAGTTAAGACACAGCATCATGACTTTTGGTGCTAATCCATGTGGACATTCAGCTACTTCAAGACATTCAACATGTCTGGAAAGTCAATTAAATGAGAAATAGGAGCTGCTGGCACCCAAAGGCAGCTTTTCTGAATATTTGGGCTCAATTTCTCTTTGGCTGTTCAAGAGGCTTTTTAGCACTATTTTTATTGAATATTTTCCTTAAGACTTATTGATGCCTCACCTTGAAGGGAGGAGAAAAGTGGGTGGAGAGACTCTCACCCTTCTTTGGCCTTAACCATAAGCTCTGTTTAGAGTTTGTTCAGGACTCATTTCTCAATGAACTCTATTTCCTGAAGGAAATATATTCATGTAATGGAAAACAATAGCAGGGTAGGTTTCCAAGACATAATAATGATGGAGTGGCAAAACTAACACAAGGATAAGACTGGACTTGAATTTTAATAAAGATTACACCATACATGAATCAAAATAGGTGCAACTTTACTGTGTTTTTTTTTTCTGTTGAGATGCTGTTTTTATTATCCTTTTTCTATTGTTGAGAGCAAGATGGCAAAATTAAAGTAAGTTTGTACAAGGGACCAGATTGCCTGCTCTTTTCTAAGTATGGAATGTAGAATCAGCCAGGAGAGAAAAGTTAGAAAGGAATCTTATAATCATGGCCTTATTCTCTAGGGATGAAGCTGAGATGAACTACCTGAAAATTGCCCAAGACTTGGAAATGTATGGTGTCAATTATTTTCCAATTGCTGTAAGTGCCTTATTTTAGCAGTTTTCAATTGCTGTAGATGATGGTGCTGTTCTTTTAAAATCCTCCAGGGAGTTTGGAACTGGGACTCCTGACTTCTGCTTTTCCCTGCTAATGGTGGGCTGTGTAGTGATTGTCCTGACTTTTACTTGCCTGCTAAAGGAGTTGGTGAATAAAACATTTAAGATGAATGTTTTACAATCAGACAAAGGTCTTGAGTAGCTCCAGATATGTAATAGGAAGAAGGAGAAATAGTTTGAGCTGCTGCAGTCAACCTAGAGGACTTGGTTTATCAGGTAGCAGTGACAACATTCACTACCTTTTGTAGAAATACCAATTTCCTAAAAACACAGATAAATATCAACGCATTGAAATAAGTGTGGTTCTTGTCTGTGGTTGTTTAATGTCACCATAAATGCCATTTACTGATATCTCTTGTTTTTTAGCAAAATAAGAACCACACAGATCTCCTGCTTGGAGTTGATGCCAAAGGTATTCATATCTACAGCATTAATAACAGGTTCTCTCCAAACAAGTCGTTTGAGTGGAGCGCTATTAGAAACATTTCCTATAGTGAGAAAGAGGTACGATGGCTTTGATGTGTTATTCTTTTTATATGGGTGTGGACTGGGATTCTTGGAACAGGCTGAAAGCTTTCTCTGTTTAAATAATTTGGGGGAGAAGGGGAAAATCCTGGGGAGCTTTGTTACCAAACTAAAAATAACAGACCTGCCTTTCACATGTGCTCGTAACCTCGGTTCCCTGAGGCACCGGGGGCTGCTCTGAGCTCTCACACTCTGTTCTGGGTCCCTCCCTGCTGTTTGTCCTTTGCAAAACAAGTGTGTTGATCTCTGAAAAAGATAGATATTACAAATGCCACCGTGACTGGCTTCCTCAGTTATCTCAGCAGGAATTCGATAATCCATAAAAACTTAATGCCGTTTTCCCCAGCAGAAAACCTCCTTGTAGCTGGGGTTTGAAGCGCAGTGGCAAGAGGAGACATGCAAGGAGAGATCCATGTTTTTCTGCCTGAACTCTGCCAGTGTGTCAGTGCATGATTTCAGGCTCCAGCACAACCCTACTATTGTGATTTCACTGTGATTTCAGAGCCCAGCTTTTACTTGTAGGAAGTACCGTGGGAGTGGGTACAATTTATTCTCATTACAAATCGTGGGCTACATGGAAGGCTATAATCAGAAAAACAAAATAATGAAAACTCCATTGGAACTGGCATACCTGGAGTTTGTCAGCCACAGGACAGCACAGCTCTTTCCATTTACTTTGGGCTTTTTGGAAAACATTGAGATGAGATTTGCTCTTCGGAGTTAGATGCATGTACATTACATCAGGCAGCCTTACAGGTCTTCTGCCTCCAAAGAGTTTTTGGTCCTTGATAACAATAAACTTCCCCTCAGGTCTGTGAATAAACTGTGTTAACTCACTGTTATTGGGAAATTGGGCAATCCTGTGCTAAATCTCTACTATATTTAGTGACACATCACAGCCTTGCTCCTCACGCTTGTTACCTGTGGGGTGAAATGAGCTGTAGGACCTTATGATCTGGGTGACTCAGGTGCCCTGGAATTACACATTACATTGCAAATGAGTTGTTGGAATGGAGTGCTGTCTAACTGTCCTGGTTCTGGAGAATACCATTCCTAAACCACCACACCAACCCACGAGTCACAGCAGACAGGATCTTAAAGAATGGAGCCATATTTTGTTATGCAGCCAACCCCACCACAAGGTATGAGGTGAGGCAGTTTGTGTGGTGGTTTAGGAATGGTATTCTCCAGAACCCGGCAGCACGAAAGCCCTTCATGGCCTCTGGGCACAGCTTGAGAGATGGACTGAAAAAGTGAGAAAGCAGGAGCTCCAGGACTGTTACCTGCTGGTCAGAGGAACAAGTCCTTTAGGCCCTTGATATTATACCTGCAGTGATTGGTATTCTGAGAGCTGTTTGGCATCTCCCTGACTGTATGAATGTGGCTGCTTCTGGGGATTAGTAATGTATTCTGTTTTCCTGACAACCAGTGCTTGTTCCAGAGTTCTTGTAGTGTGCAGTGCACAGGTGGTGTTATTATGAAAACCACATCCAAACTGGCACTGGGATGGGTCTGTGGGAGGCTTTATCCTCTAACAGAGCCCGCTATGGGAGCAGAGGAACTCATGCAACAACAGCCCTAGTTCTGTTTCTTTGGACCAAAACAATTTTGCACCACTCTCCCCACATTTGTGGCATAAATTTTTCCTTCCCTGGAGAGAAGTGGAGATGAGCTCAAGTATGCATTAGTATTAATAGTTTCAGCTTTATTTTCCTCCTTCTTACTGTGCTTCCTTTTTCTTTTTAATTTTGCCTGTATAGTTAACTATCAAACCTCTTGACAAAAAAGCAGAAGTCTTCAAGTTCTTTTCCTCTCAACTCAAAGTGAACAAATTGGTAAGTGTCCTGCTTTCCTTCTTTAAAGCTGAACCTGGTAATACTGGCTGATACCTGAGTGAGAAATACTGCTTGTGAAACCTTTGGAGAGCTAGGGAGTGCTGAATTTCAGCATGTTTTCTTGGGGATTGTTCTGTCTGGGAAGTCAGGAGAGTATCTCTGCCCTCTCTGGGAAGGGGAGATGGTGGGTGAAAAGTGAGATGTGAAAGAAGGCCCAAATCACAAAGGGAAAAAAGATACTGGAAGGGGAAGATGTAGTGTAAGGAAAAGTGAAAAGCCACTGCAGCAGCTGCCTGTGTGGGGTGGGATCAGCGGAGGATGAAGGACAGAAGGAACCTCTCAGCTTGTTATAAACTGATCTAAACTGTTATAGGAGCCTGTCCTGGGTGCTGATTTTCTTGGAAGGGAAGCAACTGCCAGCACTTGTGCTGAAATCTTGACTTGTCCTGTGAAGCCAGTGTGGGGCTCTTTGTCCCCCTGGCTGGGGCACAAGTACATCAAAATCACATTTGCTTTACCTTTCGTATCCAGATTTTCCAGTTGTGCATTGGAAACCATGACCTATTTATGAGGAGAAGAAAAGTGGACTCAATAGAGATCCAGCAAATGAAAGCACAAGCCAAGGAAGAAAAAGCTAGAAAAAAGGTAGGTTCTTTCTGCTCCTGTATTGTTGAAAACAGTGATTATTATTCCAGCTGGTGCCCTTGCTGCCCATGCCTTGCATCAGTGTGTGTGTGGGAGGTGAGAGAGTGCAGCAGGATTGGATGTGGGAACAGCTCCAGCGTGTACGTGGCACCTGAGGATGTCGGCGATGTTTGTGAGACTGAAGAGGTGATAGCAGAGATTTGGGGTATATAACAGATCAATCCAAGGGCTCTTCCAGCAGGCTGAAATAACCAGTATTACCTGCCAGAGGAGTTCAGTGCTGCAAAGTGCAAGCAGCTTCAGCACTGCATCTCTGGTGACTATCAGTGCCCCAGCCAGAGAGCAGCCTGTTCTTCACTGGATGCATTTGGGTTTTTTTTTGTCTTGTGGTTCCTATTCTGCTGCAAACCCACAAACGTGGTGTTGCTCCTCCTATTTCCAGATGGAGAATCAGAGGCTGGCCAGGGAGAAGCAGCTCCGGGAAGAAGCTGAGCGAGCCAAAGAAGAGCTGGAAAGGCGGCTTTTCCAGCTGGAAGATGAAGCCAGGCAGGCAAATGAGGCCCTGGTGAGTAGCACGTTAATCTGAATATTCTTGTGCTTGATGGGCTTTCTTGTTTGGGAAGGAGGGGTTTTTTTTTGTCTTGTGGTTCCTGTGAGACACCAGGCATTACAGCTCAGGCAAAGCTGGAGAGTTTCTGATCCCTGGTGGAAAGGGCATGCAGGAATACCTGGGAAAATGCTGCTCTGCCATAGTCTCCCTTTGCTGTGAGCCATTCACTCCCTATATTTGGCTCAAAGTGTTTTCTTCAGGCAAAGGGGAGAGAAAGGAAGCAACCTTGGAGATGAAATTGGGAGAAAGGGGCACAGTGCACTGGCAACTGAAGGGGCTGACTTCAATTTTTGGTTGATATCTTTGTCCAGCTCTAAGCACGTGTCTCTCTCTTGCTTTGTAGAGGGGAGAGGCAGGAAGTTCTGGAGCAGAGGAGGAACACCAGACCCTACAATTATATTTAATTTTTATTTAAGAAATAATATTTCATCACTTGATCTTTTGGGAAAAGATACTTTCTTCCTGCCTGTTTGCAGGGGTGATTTTGGAAATGCCAGACAAGGAACTAAGAAAAATTATTTCTTCTCAGCTGCGATCCCAGGAAGCAGCAGAGTTGCTGGCTGAGAAGGCTCAGATTGCAGAAGAAGAGGCAAAACTACTGGCCCAGAATGCTGCAGAAGCTGAGCAGGAGCGACAGAGGCTGGAGATCACAGCTCTGAAAACCAAGGAGGAGAAACGCCTGATGGAGCAGAAGATGCGGGAGGCAGAGCTGATTGCAGTGAAGCTGGTGAAGGAGTCTGACCGCAGGTGGGGTTTGCTTGACTGGGGCTGTGTGGTCTCAGCTGGGATGTCTGGGTGCAGAGAGTGCTGCTTTTCTTGCAGCTAAGCCCAGCAGGGAGGAATTGTTCCTGGAGTAACACTTGACAGCGACTAAGCCTCCTTTTATCTTGTTTGTTGCACCTGGTCCCAGTGGTTGTGAAGCAGACCAAGAAGATTACATGCAAAGCTTCAGAGATGTTTAGTAGCAAAGATCCAGGGTGCAGAAGCATTTTCTGTTCAGTGTTATCAAAAGAGCACTGGCTACCTAACTATCTAAATTTCCCAGTCTGTATACCTGTGAGTTAGGAGGCTGTTTTCCTTCATTATTAATACCAGGTGATAGTCTCTTGTATCCCATTCAGATCTTTGAGAAGTGTAAACCAGGCAAACTCGTGTAGAGTATAAACCACTCCAGTTGTTTGCATGTTCTATAACACTGTGCTGCCTGAAAATGCAGAGCAGGCCAGCACTGACAGAGGATGTTTAACCTTGTTATTAAGGGCCTTCTGCTTGTTTTAGGATACTGCCAAAAAGCTTTCCAAAATAAAGAGCAGATATGTTGCACCTCTCCCCACCTCAGGGAGGATCTCCGATGGCCTGGAGAATCTGTATCAGCAGGTCACAGCTTAGCCCATGGAAATGAGGAATAGGAAAAACATGTTAATTCAGCCAGTTTATGCAGGACTGTCTCTGACAGTGTGTGTCATGCTGTGTGCAGTTATTTCTCCACGTGACCATCCTACCACACATCTCTTGGGGTAAAGTTATTGCAGTAATGGACTTGTTCTCTGGAAGATAGTGAGGTGCAGAGCTCTGAAATCCATGTGTTGCTTTATACTGGAAATCATCAGCCATTCATGTCAGCATATTTATCTTTCAGAGCCAAGGAAGCAGAGCATCTGAAACAAGACCTGCATGAAGCCAGGGAGGCTGAAAGGAAGGCGAAGCAGAAACTCTTAGACATAACCAGGCCTAATTATCCTGTAAGTTTCTGCTCCACTGGGCACCTCTTCATCTTCAGAGACAGTCAGATGTTGATGGCATTTTTATAGCCCCCATCAAGCTGAGTAGGGACATTTCAGCATCCAAGTGGGGGACAAACACCTGCGGGACCAAGTGGTGCATAAACACAGTGTAGCGAGGATGGAAGTTGTGTTTGTTCAGGGCAGTGAGTCAGGTTGTAAAGACAGCCAAAATAGAAGTTAAAAATGGGACTGGTGTTGGGACTTAGGGAGCAGAGACTGTCTTGCCTTCATGCCTCATACTGACTCTGTGCCATTTCAATCAGGCAGGACTGTGTGGAGATGGTTGTACTAAACCAGCTGTGTCATCCTGGCATGGGAATTGCCCATGAGTGTCATTAGGCAAAGCAGATGGAGCTGTCTCCAGCAAGAAGGCAGCACTAAGGATGTGTGCCCCAGCCTTGCAGAGGATGGATTTCCATTCTCAGCCAGGATACATCTCTGCCCTTGGATCTGTGGGCTGGGGGCTTCAGCAGTTCAGCTGGGTACAGGGGAAGCATCTGTGTGTCTCAGAATCTTATGAAATGGCTCAGCTGGGCATTCTTGCAAGAGCTGGGAGGATAAACCCCAAACCAAACAATCAGATCTTTCTGACAGTGCTTGTGTTGCCTCTTTCAGCACGTGGCCAAGTACTCTCAGTACTCCCCAACTGACAGCAGAGAGGCCAACTTTGACAAAGGATCCATAAAGCTGGATTTGAAGGACATTGACCTCAAGAGACTGTCCTTTGAGATAGAGAGAGAAAGGTATCAGTATGCTTGTGGTGTAAGTAAATGAGAATGTTAATCATGGAAAGCATAGAAAGGAAAAAAGATCTCTGGGAATCACAGTTCATCCTTTTAATAACTTGGGATGGCCTCCTACTTGTACATATGGCCTTTTACTGAGCTGGTGTGGATGATATCTGTGTGAGACCAGCAATTTACACACAAAAAGAGTGTTCTGGTGGCATCAAACCATGCAAAGTCCAGAACCTTCTGTCTTGGGGAGCAGCATGTCAGGGACAAAGCACTTTGCTGAACTAACAGCAGCTGAGAGGAGGGAAGTTTCCCTCTAGTGCTGAAGTGTGGTATTGCTGTGGGCTAATCCAGCAGAGCCTTTTCCTCCCTTGGTCTGGAAGGAAATGCTCGGTCAGAAGCTAGGAAGTAAAATGAAGAAGGTGAACTTCCTTCTCAATGGGTCAGGGGAGCCAGACTGACATATGCCAGACTTAATTTTGCCTATCAAACTCCAAAATGAAACAGAGAACAGCTCTCCTCCTTCCACACACACCTGTTCTTGGGCTATGTGGTGTCACTGAGCTTTTTGTCTCCAATGTGTGAACTCAGGCTCGACTACTTAGAAAAGAGCAGAAAATTCGAAGATCGGCTGAAAGAGCTGAAGTCTGAAATCCACGCTTTGAAGCTGGAAGAAAAACAGTCTGGGCTTTACTCCCATTGGAACGAAGTCCTGGGCTCCTTGGATCGCTCCTTAGGGAACGTACGTACCCTAAATCCCTGCCCCTTCCCTCAGCATGATCCATAAAGGAGAACAGTGTGGGTGTGCCAAAGGTAGTTGCTGTATTTCAGCTCAAGGCTTTAGTGCCCTTGATAGTAAAACATCAGGAGCATGAACACAGAGGAGGAAAATTCATGTCAAAACAAAATCCAAGGCGTTTTTCCTGGGCATGATACAGGCACCATGAGCAAGAAATAATCACCTTATTTTACGGATTATGAAATCACAATAAGGGTTTAAGGTCTTGCAGCAAACTGAATTGTTGTAACTAACACATTTAAATGTGGTTCCCTATTCTCATTCATGTGCTTTGTGGTTGCTAAAGTCATAAAGTCTTGGTGTGTATTTTTTTTTTTTTTTTAAGGAATGAGGAACTAGACTCAGATTTTTGTCATAAGTTGCTTGTTATTTATACAAACATTTCTTCCAAAGCAGCGCAAGAATAGGGTTGGCTGTGTGTGCAAGTTGTTCCACATGTGGCAAAAATGGCTCTGAGTCAACAGTTTTAGAGAGAGAAGGGAGGCTTGGAAAAATTATGAGGAAAGATGGCCTTTATTTCCTGACTATTCATCTGATGTTCTTTTTGGCTTAATGAGTGTTGATATAGAGAGGGCATTAAATTTCCATGTGCTCTTTTCTTTTAAAGGCCCCATCATGGATGAAAACCTTCGAAGCTGGAGATTCATTGGATATAAATCTTCAAAGACCTTTCCCCGCTTACTTGTTAAACACTGCAAGCAGCTGGCCTTGTACCAACAAAATTCAGCACACAGTGCCAGTGGAAAAGTCATCTTCTCAAGCAAATTCATTGGTTGCCAACAGTGTGGGCACAGAAACCAGAAAACAGATTATAAAGGTAATCAGATTTATAAGCAAATTCCCAAATGTTGACTAAAAGTTTAGAGTTTGGAGAGAATGGCTGGTTGTTGGGACCTGGTTTGTCCAGCTCTATCACAGCCTCTCAGATGACAAGTCACTGCAAGGCTGTTGCAATGATTTTGGAGACCCTGTGCTGGCACATCATTTGGGAATGTTTATAACTTGAGGCCACCTGTTTTAGCTCACTTATGATCTAAGCTGGAATGCAGAGCTGTAAGCCTTGGTAAATGAAGCAGAGATGCCCAAACACAGTAGGAGGATCTGTGTTAAATTTTATATGTATCAGCCAGGCTTGGAAATGAGAAATGTGCCCCCAGGTACAGAGAGCTTAAAACATGCTGTGCCTGTCTTCTGGTTTTAAAAGGCAGAGAGGAAGATACCAATAAATACCCAGACTTCCAACAGATCAATTCTCTTCCATGTCTTCCCTGGCAAAGAGTCCTGAAGAGCTAAGAGCTGGGTTTTATGAAAAAAACAACCAGCTTTTAGATATCACTGGACTGGAGAAGCAAAAAGGGTGCGTGGTCTTGAACAGTGGGAAAGAAATCAGCTTTGTGTAGGGAATGCTATTTGTGCAAGATATTGGGAATGAAGAAAGCTTGATGTATTTGCTGCTGGTTTATATGAACAAAACTGAGGGAGTTTAGGATCAGTTAGAAGCTCTAGTATAGAACACTCAGTACCTCAGTCTTCAGAGTTGTGTGATGAGAAGGCTCCAAAGGGAGTTACTTTAAGGAGGAACTAATTTTGCCTCTTGGATTTGCCTGCAGGTTCAGCAGCATGACTCGGATGTCATCTACATTTGAAGCCTCTCGTTTCCTTGCCAGACTGGTAGGACTGGTGGCCTTCTTTTTGGCTGCTGTAGAATGGACCCATATGAGGACACTTGGGCAGCTCTGTCTGTAAGGGACATGGCACTGTGCTCAGAGAGGTGCCATTCAGCCTCCAGGCAGAGGCATCAGCTGGGAGCACTAAAACTGCCCCTGTAAAACATGACTAGTGTCTCTGGGTACAATGGTAAACATGCAAACCCAGAGGAGTGTTGTTTACTACTCATGCACTTTTGAAGAGACACTTTACACTTTGCTAAATCCTCCTCCCCCAGGTGTTTTCACACACTGACTTATCAGTGTGGTGCTGTACTGCTGGAGGAAGGATGTGAGGCAGCAAGTGCCCAGGAGGTGTTTGGGATGAGAAAATTGTACACAAGCTTGGTGTTTACCTACACAATAGACTAATTATGTTTTTGGTCTGGTCCATGGGACACAACTCCCACTGAGATACTCAACATTTTAGTGTTTGCCTGGCAAATATTTTCCTTTTCCTCCCCAAACATTTCTTGGATCACTTAATTGATTTGCATTTCTCTGTGAGAAATCTCAGCTTTTAATTCCAGATGTAGAAGTGGGCATCTTCAGATACCTCTCATTCCTGGGGGAATCCTTTGTTTGGAATGCAAAGCTTCTGCTCTTACAGTCTCTAACTAGATGAAGCACTTGCTGTTGCTTTTGCTGCTCGAGCAAACTTTGCATACATTAACTGCCTTCCCAGTTCTGTGTAACACAGCTCCCAAATTAGACAAAGACAAAAGATGCTGTTGGTGTCTGCTGAAGTTGGACTTGTTTCTGATGGAGAAATGCACGCAGCAAATTGCCTCATTGGTAAAACCCACTTGCATTTTCCAGGTTTGTGTGTGTTTAAGTGTCTGTTCCACCATAAATCTTCACTCTGAGGGCTTGTGGGGAAGCAGACAATGTGCAGCTGCAGCTAAAGTAGTAGCATGTGACATGTGATGTAAAAATGAATGTTAATGTTGCTAAATATCTTGTTCTGAAAGCTAAGAGTAAAAAAAAAAATAAAATAAAAAAAGTTCAATAAAAAGCTTCAATTTCCACTTGCTAGTAACAGCTTTGAAGGGAATGTTGTGTCAATATTCCTACACCATTAACAAGGCAGGTTTGAAGAACAAACACATCTCTGTGCAGATCTGCACCAGGCTGAGCACAGTGGGGGATGGCAGCTGCAGCTGAGTGTGTTCACAGCCCTGGGAGCAATTGCTGCCTTGGGTGGCTGGGATGGGGTGTGTTAATTCTCTCTCAGCTCTATCTGGCACATGATGTTTGCAGACTCCTGGCTGTTCCATCGTTTCTGAGCTGTCTGCAGAAGCCTCATGTGTGAGAGGGAGAAAGATGCCAGAAGGATGAGGCAGATGCTGTCGAGGTCTCAGGATTGGGAAGGGAGCACTGGCAAGGATTTGAGACAGTCAACCATGTCCTATATCAGATAGGAGATGGTCCTGGAGGGAAACAGCACAAAGCAACTCTGAGCATGGGGAGGAGTGCTGGGATTTCCCTGGTTCTTCTTTTCCTGTTCCCTCTTTTTTTTTGCATGTGTCTTGCCACAGATTACTGAGTTTGTGCCCTCATCCTTCACACGTGCCTGGGCTTCCTTTTGCTGTTGCATCTGAGCTGCATCATGGCATAGGGCACAGAGGGAGAGAACTGCTCTGTGTGCACCATTGATTTATTTCTTTGGACTTGGTCCTGTATTTCACAGTGAAGGAAAGGACAAGGTCACCCTGCTGCCAGCTGGCTCACACGTGTTCTTGCTGTGCATTGCTCATTTGGAGCACCCTGTTCCTGCAAACTTAATGGATGCTGGAATGATTTAGATGGGGCAAGAGGAGCTGGGATATACCACAGTTGGAATCAGATGCATTGCAACGAGAAGTGACACTGGAGTGTTAGTTTAAAACCTGAATAAATATTTGCAGCAATTAAACTTCATAAGTTGGTGCTTCTGATGCTCATATTCACTTGCAGTATTGACCAGTGGATCTGAGATTGTCCTTCAGCTGATGGAAGTGTGAGAAGCCTGAGCCCTGGTTTCCCCCAAAATAGGGAAGAGAACACAGTTCTAATCAGTAATTACAGGATTTGTCATCCTGAAGAGTGAGGTGTTTATCTGATGATGCTGTCAGCTCACAAAAACCCAACTCACAGCTGCCTGGTGAGGACCTGAGGACCAGCAGGCAGCAGATGGTGCTGTGATGCTGCTCTGTGCACAGCTCAGACGTGCTCAGAAAGACCTGGCTGGGAAACCCTGCATCACTCCTTGGGAATCTCTGCCAATTCCTGTGTTCCCACACTACCATGAGCTTGCTCGTGTTCTGTTCCTGGAGTTTAACTTGACATCATTCTTGATGGGGATTCAAAAATTGCAAACACTATATTCCGAGAAGTGATTATTGCATGCACAGCTTGGTCCCGTGGGCATGAGCCAGCTCCCCAAATCTCAAAAAAAGTCCTCTAATGGTTCTGACACCTCATTGTCATTGTCAGACTGTGGAAATGGCCTCCTGAGTGGATTCCATCCATGACTGCCAGGAGCATGTGGGACCTCAGGGCTCCTGTGCTATGTGATATTTTTATTAATGCTATTCGTAACAAGCATTGGCCTGTTCAATTTGCAGAGCGTGGAAGAATCATGGTGTTTAGTGCAAAGAGGGTGAGAGAGGCCTGAGAACAGTCTAACAAGGGTCACTGAACAATTTCAGCCTTTGTTTTCATGCTGGAAAGGACATGATGTTCTGGTCTCAAACTACAGCAAAAAAAAAGAAAGAAAAATGCTGCAGCAGTGAGGAAATGCTGGGAGATCACCTGGGGAGTGAGGAATTCTGTTCCTAGAGTGAGTGTTGAGTGTTGATCTTCTGTGTGGAAGTTGATGACTCTCCTCAGCCTTGTTTTCTGTATTTCTCTGAAAAACCACTTGCTCTTACTCCAGGGGCCTTTCCTTCCCCTCACAGAAACCTGAGATGGGAAGCAGTTACTTTTGCTCATCCAGGATGCTCCTGAGCTGAGTTGTGGGAGTGAGCAAATGCTGTTCAGACCTTAGAGACAGCACATCCTCTCCTGGGACCTGTCTCTTAAAGACCAGCCACTTCACATTCCACTCACCCAGATGATCCAGGGTTGACCTGGCTCTGGAATGTGGACAGCACTGCCCACGTGGATCATCCCTGAGTCATCTTGACCTTTTCCTCCCTGTGGTGCTGCTGCTGCTGTTAATCCATCTACCAGCAGCAGGATGAGTTCACATCTCACATTCACAGACTACTGTTGCAGAACTGCACACAAAGCAAGCTCCTTCCTCTTTCTCCTTGCAGACAGGCTGTCATCCCTGTGTCTGTGTTGCTCCTTTTCTTCTCTCCAACCTCGTGCCCTCTGAGCCAGCAAGGTCTATTGGCTCTTGTGCTCAAGGTACTTGTTCTCTTTTGCTGGGGGCAGCTGCCAACTGCCTGTGTCCTTCCCAGAGCATCCCTGGCACTTGTGCTCCAACCTCAGGAGTGTGCATGGAGCTCTGAGCTGGCACCCTTCATTTACCTTTGTCACCTGTGCTCCCAGCCTGCTGCTCTTGATGTTGGGGACTCTGGTGGGGATGCAGTCCTGGCATGGGGACAGCTGTGCTGAGTCCTTGGTGGCAAAAAATCACAGGTCAAACTGTTTTTCTCACACAGCTCTACGGGCAAAAGACAGGCCCAGGTGCAAGACTCAGCTATGGTTTGTTATTTCTGGTTCTCTGCACTCTCTGAACTCTTTTCCCACCTTCCTGCAAGGCATTTTCAGGAGTAGCAGGGTCAGCTTTTTGAAGGGGCTCTGGGCACAGAGGGGAGCCCACCCTGGGACTGCACTGAGGCATTTAGCCCAGGGTAGAAGGCAGATTTCACACCAAAGAGCACTTTGAATCGGGAGTGATACCTCTCCTGGGAGGAGAAGGCTTTGTCATGCTGAATTACACCCAGCAGGGTTCAGACATGGAGTCTGCAGGAAGGAACTGGCTCTTAAAAGGATGGGAAAGGGCTAATGGTGGCCATTACCTCCAGACTTGGTCCTAAAAGCAAAGCAGAGATGTGGCAGGGGCCGTAATCCAGAGTGCTCTCACTGAGGAATTTACAGAAGGAAAAATCAGTCCCCTTCAGCTGAAAAGTGGGAGAGAGTATCCAAAGAGCCAGTTTTGTGGCTGGGCTGTGGAATTGGGGGATGCTGTGGGTGTTGGGGTTCACAGACCAGGGGGGATAGAAGACAGAGATCATTAAGTAATCCCCCCTACAAGTGTGAGTCAATCCTACATCCTGTGGTCAAAAAGGAAAGGGATACAAGCTGAGCCCAGAATTAATCTTGTACCAGTAAATTCGAAAGGGAGATTCAAGAGAAAGAGGAAGTCAATAGAAAAAGCCTGAAAATTTAAAATAGTGTCATAAAAATCTTCCAACTCAGCAGTGAGGGAACCCAGGAAGCTCTGAAAGACTTGCAGGAGGTGATCAGAGAGAAGTATGTGGAAGAAACTGAAACCAAAGAAATAGAAACCCCTTATGATCCCAAAGGAGATTTGTTGTGCTTAGGCACTGCAGAGATGTTGGCATGTTCCTGGGGATGTGGCAGCAAGGCTGGAATGCTGGGATAGGTACATACAGGGAAAGTGAAGAGTAAAATGTTAGTTATAAATATTTAGGTTTGTTTTAAAACTAAATTTACTTCTGGGGAGCTGGAGCAGCAAGAAGTCAGCTTAAGAGATCCCACCTCCAGTCTGGATGGATTCTGGATAGTGCTGGTTGCACAGCAGGACTGATATCCATGCAAGCGTGGTTGGTTTTTGTCTGCCCTGCTTGGGTCAGAAACCTGCATGACAAAATTCTCCCCTGTGGAAACCCATCTGTTGGTATTCCCAGTTTGCAGCCTTGTGTCCCCACGCCAGCAGTGCCCAGTGCACCTCCTTCCAGCCTGGGGCTGACTCTGGTGTCTTCACATGGATCAGTCCCTCATTTTCCCAACCCCTCAACCCAAACTCTTCACATGTGACCCTTCTCATGCTGTTTAACATCAGGGTCTTGGCAGAGTCCTGTGATGTGTATCCTGGGTCCTTCCCTGCCCCAGACATTTCCAGCTGACAGGCTCCCAAACTGGAATGGCCATTGCTGCTGTCCCTGGTTCCCAGCAGAATGATCACACAGTCTGCTCTGCTGACTTGAATCCCTTCTCTGTTACTCCAGTCCTCAAGGTCATTATAATCTTTCTCTGTGATATCCTGGCCTGTTCTAGATTGATGATGCCATCTCATTTTGCCTCATCAGCACATTTCCTTTGCCTTCTCCTGCTTTTTGTGCCAAGATCATTAAGGCAAATGTTAAGCAGACTAATTTTTGAGGCAGAAACTCGAGGAACTGTGTGGGTAACCCCCCTTTCAGCTGAAGCAATTACCCTGCTCCTTTCAGGCAGCTCTTCACCAAATTTACTTTTCAAATGCCAGTCACATCTTCTCTGCCTTATCTAATAATTTACGATGTGGCATCATTTCAAGTGCCTTCCTGAAGCTCAGACAAGAAGATCTACTGAATTTCCTTCATCACAAATATCTCTGAACTTATAAAAGGAAGCTATTAGGTTAATATTGGTGTGCGTCAGGATATTTAAACTATGTCAAGGTAATAAATTAAAACAAAGATAGTATCAGCTATGTTGATTCTTTTGGTGGATTTTTGATTTTTTTTGGGGTATTTGATGGTGGATTCAGCGTGAGAATAATGTTGATAACACACTGATATTTTAGTTGTTCTTAAGTAGTGTTTACCCTGGCCAAGGACTTGAGGGGCTGCACAAAAAGCTGTGAGGGAGCATGGCTGGGACAGCTGACCTGAGCTGGCCAAAGGGATATTCCACCCCATAAAACATCATGCCCAGAAGGGCCAGTGGGAGTTTGGGGATGGGGTTTGGCCTCAGTCAGCACCTGATGAGCAGCTGGATTGTGCATTGCTTGTTCTTGCTGCGTTTTCTCTCTCTTTTAAATGACTATTATCGTTATATTTTACTTTGTTTCAATTATTAAACCATTTTTATCTCAACTCACAAGTGTTACTCTTGATTCTCCTCCCCATCCCACCGGGGTGGGGGGAAGTGGGTGAGTGGCTGAGCCCAGTGGCCAGTTGGGCTTAGACCATGACAGTACTGCTCAGGGCCCCAGATGAATTGTCACCTCCATCCCACATATCCTTCTGCTGGAAGCACCAGCTGGAGCAGCAGGACCAGACTCTGCTTCATCAGTCTGTGGGTCCCTTCTGCCACATCAGGCCTCCAGCAGGGAGGCATCAAAACTGACTCTTCATTAACAGACACGCTGATATAATTTAAATTATCTTTATTTTAGTGTATTATTTTGACATAATATAAATTATTTTTGTGCCTTATTTTTTTCCCTCTTTTTTTTAGAAAAACAATATTTAATTTAACTTAAATAAGTTAAATAAAACAATTTTCACTCTTGAAGGGAGGCTGCAGGTCAGGGGCTCTCTTGTGTGTGCCTGAGGCTGGAGGCCAGACAGGGGTGGATGGTGACAGCGAGGAAGGGTCAGTTCTTTGAGGTCTGGAAGTGCTTCAGGCGCTCCTGAACCCAGGGTTCCTGGGGATCCACACAGAGCTGCTTCCCCTTCTTGGTGACCACTCTGCCAGGAGAAAAAACCTGTGTTGAGGTTCTGCACAGAGGCCGCGAGGTGCCCGCGCTGGATCCCACCAGCAGCACCCTGAGTGTCCCTGGCCATGTCCCCAAGTCCCTGCTGGCCACCCCGAGCCCCTGACAGTGGTGGGTACTCACATCACCCCTGGGTTGGTGCAGCTGCTGCTGGTGGTGAAGATGGTGCTGATGAGGCGTAGAGGGATGGGACGCGGTTGGTAGGTGATGCAGCAGGAGGTGGGGACGCCGTCTGTGAGGGCAGAGGGACAGACAGACAGCTCTGGTGAGACCCCAGCTACAGCACAGGCTCTGGTCCCGTTGAAACATGGTGTTCCCCCAAGGATTTGCCATCTTCCACCTGCCCCTTGTGTCCTATTCCCTGGCAGTGGCTCCCCAGGAGAACCCTGGCCCCAACCCTCCATCCCACACTGTGACACAGTCTCCTGCCCCCACCCCTCCCCACAGTCCCACGAGGGTCCCGCTGACGGGGATGGGGCCCTCCAGCTCCTGTGGAGCGATGTCCCCTCCAGCCCCGGGAGGACACAGCAGCTCTGGACTCACCAAGATGGGCCTCGGATGGGGAGCAGGAGAACACGAGGAGCAGAGTGAGCAGGGTGGCTGCCAGGACCTTCATGGTGCTGCGGGGCCGAGGGCTCTGTGAGCAGGGCTGGAGCTGGGGAGGCTGCAGGGCTCTCTCTGCACGATGCTCCACCACTGTGGCCATGCTCTCCTTTTATCCCTGTGCGCTGGGCGGGCGCAGGGTTTCAAGGAAAGAAAGTGAGTGCATCATACTGGGGAAATTATGTCAGGATTGGGCAGTTTTGCTGAGCTGGAAAAGGAAAGGAAACCGCAGAAGGGGAAGGGACTGCTGGCCACGAGGCTGCAAGTTTCAAGAGGCTCCTTGGATGCCTGGTAGGGACTGGTTGGAGCCCAAATGCTGACAGTGACTCTGCCACTGCTGCAAGGGCTGCACAGGCCATGAGGCATCTTGGGCTTGTGGAGCTGCACAGCCAGAGCTCTGATGTCAATCCCAGAGCCAGAGCTCTGATCCCAAGCAGGCAGCTGTGAAGGATCAACAGCAAGCCCTGGGCAGGGATGTGCCCTGCAGCAGCCCCAGCAGCATCACTGTGTTGGGGGCTGTGGAGAGAGTCCCTGGATGGAGACCCCAGTCCAGCTCAGGGGTCCTGGCATGGGCACCCCCAGCCACTGCTGCTATTGCTGGCAGAAATCCACTGCCGGGAGTCAGATCCCAACTTCTGCGCAGGTTTGCCACAAATACCAGTTCTTGCCCTGCTGCACCACAGGGATTCAGAGTTGTCTCTGTCACCATGCATTGCACATCCCCACTGATAGCTCTAGGTCTTGCTTGGACACGTAGGGAAGGAAAGATCATATAGGAACAAGGTTGTGTTGAGTCACTGTGGGTCTCATATTTGTCCATTTTTGCTGGTATTATTCTCTGATGCTGCTCCATGGTGCCATGAAAGGTTTGTTTCCTTGTCTCCCAGCTACCACACAAACCCCTGGCTTCCCCTGGCCTTTCTGCTGACCCTGGCTCAAGCATGACTAATTCCTACTGCCCTGATTCAGGGCAAAAGTCCCACTCACAGGAACCCTGAGCAATGCCAGTGCTTGTCCTCCCATTCCCACCTCCCAGCACCAGCAAACCTTCCCCAGCCAACAGGTGCTGCCCGAGGGGTGCATTGCTCCCAGGTAGGTGGGAATGGATGTAAATCCTCCCCTGGAGTGGGTCAGGAGGAGCTGGGCAGTGCTGATCTGGCCTCTAGTGGAAGAACCAATCCAGCTGTTCCAGCTGTTCCAGCTCCCTTCTCCAAGTGCCCGGGTTTCAGCTGCTTCTGTTTCAGCCGCTCTCTGTGTGGGGTTAGAGAGGAATAAATCCTTTGTATTTAACAGTGACCAGGGTTTTCACCTGTGGCATTTGAGAAGGGCTTGGAGGAGAGGTGGTACCTGCTGTAAAAGCTCCTGCTTACCCCATGTCCCTGGATGCACAAAGGCAGAAGGAGGAGACTCAGTTCCTTGGAGGAATGGAGATCTGCATGAGTTTTTTTCTGTCAAGGCCATGGCAGAGACACTGAGTGGTTTCTCTTAAGCTCAAAGCATCCACTGTGTGCAGAGGAATCCCAAGTTCAGGGCCAGCCAACAGAAGCTTTTTGTGTTTCCATGAACCTCTGCCTGTAAACCCTCACGTGTCCCACAGGGAGCTGCTCCAGACTCTGCCCTGCAGCCACCCCATTCTGGCACCTCTCCTGCCCTCACCAGAGCCAGCTCTGCTTGCTGCATGGAGGAGAAGTGGGAGGGAGGACAACAGTGTGCCACAGGCTTTTATGATGAAGGAAACCAGAAATTTTTGTCTGGGTCAACCACAGGATGAAGATGCTGAGCTACCTCAACACAGGGTGGGTTTTTTCTGGGGAGGCAGCCCCAAGCCAGGGATGAGCTGGGTTTGGACAGGAGAACTGAGTCAGGGGCCAACAGCCAGGGATGAGCAATGGCAGTGGACAAGATTGGCTTGGTGGGAGCCTCTTTGCTTGCCCAGGCAGAGTGAAAAAGGGTGGGATGGGCAAGAGAGTAGCACTGGGAAACCATAAGTACCAGGAGGGTGGTAAGGGATATCCCCCACTCAGGAAATATTAGAAACTGAAATCAGGGCAGTGATAAATACAATGATCTGTGGGCACTGGCTTCAGCAGCTACCAGAGGAAGATTTGTCATCCGGCAGGAACCGCAGGAAATCTCACAATCACAAAGATTATTTCTGATGCAAAAGGCAGAAATATTTCCTCTTTGCTGCAGAAGTGACTGGCCAAACTTTCAGTTCTCCATTTAGATGAGGGCCGGATGGGACTTCTTACTGGATGCTGATGAAATACTTTCCATTATAACTGGAAATCGAGGACATTTCAATGAATAGTTTGTGTTTAAAGAATTAAATATAAGGAACTTGTGTAAAGGGAGAGTGAAGAAATGACTTACAGTTTTATTTCCCCTGCCATGGAAGATCCTTGTAAGCAGGGCAGGAAACACAGGAAACCAGAAACTTCAGCTTTGCAAATGTAAATTTGAAAAATAAAAGAGAGGCAAAGCCTATTAGTTAAGAAGGGGAGTAAACAGCCAAAGGTGCCATATCTTTTTGGCTTGTCTTTGCCTAAACAAGACAAGAGGTTATGGTCAAGTACTCAACACAATAAAATTTGGTGCACCCAGGTGAGAAAAGGGAAAAGAGAGCAAATAAGTAAGGAAGAGGTAGGTAAGGCAGGTGTAATCAAACAAAAACGCCCCAAAGATATCCCTGACTTCCTCCTGAGCCAGGCTGTGGCCACCAGATTAGCAGGAAAAACTCATATGGAGTGGGAGAAGTACCAGAAAGCCAGAGGTGAGCAGATATGGCACTAGTCTTGCATGACCTGATGCTTTTGGCAATGCCTTGCATGGGCCTCCCAAAGAAAATGAGGGAATTCAAGCCTCAAAACCACTTCACCCTCTGGGGTCGTGGTTAAAAGAGCAGAGGGAGAATCCTCACTGACTGAGGGCAGAGCAGGACAAGTGGGGGCACGGGAGAGAGCAGCCTGGAACAGCAGGGACAGTGTGAGGCCAGAGCTGAGCCCCAGGTTTGCTCAGCCCTGGGCTGAGGAACCTGCCTCTTGGGGCTGCACATTTCGAGAAATAAGGGATAAGAGAAGAGTGGGAAAAGAGCAGCAAGAAATTCCCCTGTCCAGACAGGGCAGGGGGCCAATGCCAGGGGGTTCATCCAGACTAGGAGGCAAGGGATGACCTCCATCCTGCAGTGTAAGAGCACAGCATTGCCTCTGGTCCCCAGGCCTGCTGAGGGAAGCTCAGATGCTGCCTCAGCCTGCAGCCAACCTTAGGGAAGTGTCTCCAGCTCTGCAGAGAGTTTTCCCTGAGGACAAACCTCCTGCTGCTGGCAGCAGGCTGCATTTCTGACCCTGAGTCAGGGCAGAGGGATGTTCTCAGCACCTCTTTCAAAAGAGGCTTCCAGACACCAGGAGCCCTCCACTTGACAGCACTAATGGGATGACAGCAGCCTCTGCCTGCCTGAGGCAGGAGGAAACCACAAGCAGAAAGAAATGAAAGAAACTGCCAGCAGCACCATCCCATTCAAGAGAAAGCCATGTGACATTATGCAACATCCATCTGGGAAGTGACACTCATTGATAAAAATTATGCAAAGGGGTCCCGTGGCTTGGGATTACAAGGAGAACCCGGGTCAGCTGCCAGCCTCACCCTGCACAGAGCTGTCACTGACCCTGGAGTGTATTGTTTTAAGAGAGTAACTCAGCATTCAAAGTGGAATTCCCAACCCAGTCCCCACTGATACATTTTTAAATTCCAATTCCCAAATACCCCTTCCCCTCTCCAAGGATCCTGTGCTATGCTCTGCACAAGGAGTCACAACCCAAGACAGGGAGTTTTCTGTGGTCCTGGATCAAAGACAGCTCCTCTCCCTCCAGTTTAAGTCCCATGGGGATTGTGGCAGATGACTGGGCCCAAGGTCATTTGCCTGCACAGAAACACCCTAAGATATAGGGGGGCAGATATATGGCAGATATATGGCAACAACTCTGGTAATGTGTATAAAGGTGTCTTTAACAGCAAAGCATGTCCCAGCTCATCAAAAAGATGATTCAAGTGAGTCACAAGCTAACAGGGAAGTAGATAACACAGCATTCTTCTGGAGAAACTGGCTGCTCATGGCTTGGATGGGTGCCCTGTTCACTGGGTGACAAACTGGCTGATGGCTGGGCCCAGAGAGTGGTGGGAATGGAGTGACATCCAGCTGGGGATGGTCACCAGTGGTGTTCCCCAGGGATCAGACCTTGGACAGTGGAGCTGGGGAAGGGTCTGAAGAGCCAGGAGCAGCTGAGGGGGCTCAACCTGGAGAAAAGGAGGCTCAGGGGGACCTTCTCTCTCTCTCTCTCTCTCAATCCCTGAGAGCAGGTTGTAGCCAAGTGGGGATTGGACTCTTCTCCCAGGTAACAAGTGACAGGACAAGAGGAAATGGCCTCAAGTGGCACCAGTGGAGGTTTGGATTGGATATTAGGGGAAAACTCTTCACTGAAAGGGTTGTCAGCACTGGCATTGGCTGCCCAGGGCAGTGGTGGAGTCACCATCCCTGAAGGGGTTTAAAAGACTTCCCAACTTCTCCCCAGGTGTGCCACAAATACCCCTTCTCCCCCTGCTCCACTGGTCACAGCAGGGACACAGAGTTAGCTCCAAAGTTCACTGGCCAGTGTCCTGATGGGAACCAGATGGATGAAGGATACTCCAGCCTCCATGCACTTGCTGGAAACCTGCCCAAAAGCATCTGCATGTTCAATTTCTTATTCTCTTTAAGGAATTTATTGACACGAGTGACAGGCCTGATAAAGTTCAATTTCTGTTGTTTTCCACCCCCATTGCCACCGTGGGTGGATGGGTTCTGGGGGCTGCAGGAGGAATTTTTCCATGAGACAAAGGGATTTCCAGGGACCTGGAGGATCAGCCTCATGGATGGCTCTCTCCAGGGGCCTGCCCAGGTCTGGAGGACAGTGCTAAACCTCCCGGTTAATTAATGACACAAGAACATACAGATAATTATGTGAGACAAATAAATAGAGCATATGGGGAAGGCAGCTTCATATGGAGGTGTTGATTGACTTCTTTTCCTTCAGGTACTTCTGGAACCAGCTCGCCTTTGGGTCCACACAGACCATCCCCTTCTGCAGCTCCAGACTTTGGGGGAAAGAATATCCTGTGTTAGCTTGGGAGTGGGGGATGGATCCCTGCCAGCCTGGAGGTGCCTGCAGCATCCTGCCCCCCACTTTCCCTGGAAGTGCTGAGTTTTGGCAATCTCTGCAATTTTGGCTTCCTTCATGTTTTTCTGTCTGGCAGCTGAAATAGGGGGATTTTGGGGCTATTTGGGATTAAGCAGCGAGGAGGGAAGGGAATGCGAAGAGCCAGGTTGGAGCATCCCCACCCATAGAACCCTCTGCAGGGTGACTTGTTCTGGGGGCTTCCCAAAGGCAGAACAACTGGTAGGAAAGGTGAGTGAGTGAGGGTGAGGAGTGGGATGCCCAGGAGGAAGGCGGGGTGGGAGCCAGGGTTACTCACATCACAGCCTTGCGGGAGCAGAGGGAAGGTGTGTTCTGGTGGCTCTTGATTTTGGATGCAGGGATTTTCCGCCATATGAACATGTCTTTGTGGCAGCACATGGCATTGGACCTGCGGACTAAGAGCAGACAAGAGGTTTTAGTGCTCTCCCATGCCTGGGGTGAGGGGTGTGGGTGCTGCCCTGGGGACTCTCCGGCTCCCTCGTGCTACAAGGTGTCTCCTCTTGCATCCTCAGTGGTGCTGTTTTCCCCCAGGGAAGGAGCCCCCCATCCCTCTGCCTGTGGGGGGTTTGCTCAGCAGGGCTCCCCAGCTGGGGCTCTGGGGCTGAAGCCATCCCCAGCCTGTTTTTGCTCATTTTGAACAAGCCCAGGACAGCCCTATGCTGGGGCAGTTGGTGATGCCCCTCAGCCTCCCAGTCCCGTGAGGAAGCAGGAGCTGAACTCTCATCCCCCTCCCAAATCCCATCAGTGGAGGGTCTGGGGGAGCTGCAGGGAAAGGCTCAGTGTCGGTACTTACGGGACATGCCCTGGCTTCCAGTCCAGGGAGCTGCCAGCAGCAGGGTGAGCAGGGCCAAGGAGCAGATATTCATGTCCAACACAGGGCTCAGGCAGCACTGGCAGAAGGCAGCTCTCTCTGTTTCAGGCCACTGAGAGCTACCTGCACCTCCTGCCTGCACCCTGGCATGATATATAACCCCTGCCAGGCGTTCCATGACAGCTCTGGACTCTTTCCCCACGGAAAGAACCACCTGGTAAAGGGCAAGTGGTGCAGGGAAATTCCTTCTCCCAGCGCTTTTGGCCACTGAGATACCCGAGGGCTGTTGGAAAGTGTGGCGAGCCACTGATGATGTGCCAGGGCTGGGTGTCTATTTTGAGTCTGGTTATCACCACCAGCAAACCACACAGGATGATACTCACACTTGAAAAAGCCCTGTGAGAGTTTCTTTTCAAAAACCACCCATTGCCATCAGTTCTGATGCCTCTCTTGTAATTTTGCACTGGGTGAGTGGCTTGGTAGGGGCTGGATTTGCCCCAGCCCACCCTGAGACCCACTGCTGGCTGCCCATCATGGTGCCCGTCCCTGTCTCTGTGTCCATTCTGTGGCACACTGTGATTTGGTTGTCAGTGGGGCTCCAACCAGGCATCCTTGAGGGGCTCCTCTGATAGAATTTGGACTATGGGCTTTCCCTCAGGCTGGTGGACGAGGCACAGAGGAAGCCCCCTCCTCACGGGCTGTGCCCCCCTGTTGCTGCTCTCCATGGTGCTTCCCCAAAGCACAGACGTGGTTTGGCCCCACGCTCACCCCGGACATCCTCACAGAGACATGGCTGTGGCTTCAGCTCTTCCTGGCTCCATACTGATCCCAGCACCTGGCTGGGAAAGCCAGCAGCAGGATCTGCCCACTCCCAACACATTCACACAGACAGATGTTTGCACATGTGAGATCACGTTTAATTCTGTTCAGCGCGTCGTACAAAAAATAGCGGTGGAGCTGCTCCCTCTGAACCCCTCGGCTGCTGCCAGGCTGGCAGGAGCAGCCTCTCTGCCATGGAGTTCATGGGGACTGGCAGAGGATCCAGACCTGAGCGTCCCACAGGGTCAGCACACTCCATCCTGGTGGGATGCTGGGGTTGGTAAAAGCCCTTTGCCTTCAGGGACATAGGGAGGGTCATCCCAGCGTGGTGGGGAGGGTGACCCCAATGAGCTGCTCTGTCCCAATGTGTCCCCACAGCCACCTCTGCAAAGGGGTCTGACACACAGTGCCCCCCATGGAGAGGAGTCCATGCTGCCTCTGGCCACCCCACTAGCTGGGGATGGAGAAGGAGCTGACTTGGAAGCTCTGCTGGTACCTCTTCACCCACGCCCTGCTAGCCTGGGTGCAGATCTCCTTCCCGTTCCTCACTCTGAAACTGGGGCAGAGAGAAGATGAGGTTAGTGGGGTGGTTCTACAGGGACCCCAGTGATGAGTTTCCTAGAGGAGACACAGAAGGTCAGGATTGGACCCACCAAAGCAAGGCAAGGGTCTGACAGGATCTAGAGGGGCTTTACCCCCAGGGTGGATTTAGGGTACTCACATCACAGCCTGGTGTGGGCACTCAGGGCTGGTGGGGTAACAGGCAACGACGTTGTCTCTCCTGATCCTTCTTGTCTGGAAGTTGAAGCAGCATTTATCTGGCATGGCTGGAGCTCCTGGAGGGACAGCACAAGCTTGGCTTAGCCTGGAGACCCCCACCTCCCACCTCAGCCATCCAGCTGTGGGAATGGCAGCTCTTTGGGAAGAGCCTACTTGCTTCCCATGCACGAGGCAAACCCATCCCCACAGTCCCAGGGTCTGTCCCTGTCCCCCATCCCATGGGGATCATGGTGCTCACTCTGAGCCAGGCTCTGCCAGCACAGCATGGTGAGGAGGAGGAGGGTGCAGACCACGCTGGTTGCCTTCACCATGGTGGATTGTGGCAGGGCTGCTCCGTGTGCTGGGGCTGGGGCTGCTCCTGTGCCGGGGTCGGTGCTGCCCGGCTGCTTTTATGGGGAGCAGGGGCCTGGCTTCCCCCAGGGCCAGCAGCTGTGTGAGCAGGGGGAGGACTTGGTCCCTCGCCACATCCCAAAGCACAGAGGGTAAGTGATACTGATCCCCTCCCAGCACAACCCTGGGAAAAGAAAAATCTGCTCCCAGGACACACTTCTGGCATCCAGTGGGCTTGGGATTTTTTCCTGAGCTCCTGCCTCCAGCGTTAGGGCGGATGGACAGGCTGTTCCCAAAGTTTGGCTCTGCACCCTTATTCCCTGGGCAGGCTGTGTGCCCCATGGCAGGACCCCAGGATAGATGAGAGGGCTGGGGATCTCCCTTGGATGAGACCAGGGGCAGGCACAGCATCCAGTAGCATCCCCAGCAGCCCCACACTCCCAACAGTCCATGTCCTCCCCCTGCACCGTGAAATTTTGTATCCTATCACTTTGCATCCCGGTCCGGGGGACTGACAGTCAAATGTGCCCCTCCAGAAAGAAATAAAAAAGCCACAGAGAAAGTAAACCCACAGAGAAGCAGCTTATGTTTGGTTGCATCAGGCACAGAAACATCTCTGTGCTGGTTTTGGGGGTGTTTGGGGCCCATGAGTACAGGGGGAGGACGGGCAGGTGGCTCCACTTCCCTCCACTTGGTGCCAAAGCTGCAGCTCATGTTCTTGGCCCTGCTGAGCTGGGAAAGGCAGAGGCCAGTTTGGGGCTTCCCTGGTGGATTTTGCCTGGCTGCAGCTGTCACAAACCCCCTTCTCCCCCCAGCCCCTGCAAGTCCCAGGGCACATCCCAGCTGCCGGCAGCTGGCGGATGGTGGGAAGCAGGGGGGAGATGCAGACACACATCCCCTCCAGCCTGGCTGTCCGGGCAGCCACATCCCACCACATGGGGCTGGGAATGCCAATGGCACCCTGTGGCATTTCGGACCCCTTGGGCTGTACTGCAGCCCTGATGTGGAGAAGACATGGGGTGCTGATCCAGCCTCCATGGTGGGACCACACCTAACCTTCCATTTGCTCTTCTCCAAAGCCATTTCCCAGAAATCAGCCTCAGTTTGCTTGGGGTGGATTGTGGGGTAATACTGAGGAAGTGGGGTAGGGTGATGCCCCAGGCCTGCCAGGTGCAGACAAGGGGCTTTGTGTTTGTCTGGCAGAGCAGAGCACCTTCCATCATCGCCCAAACTCCCAGTTAATCTCTCCTCAGGGAGCAGAGGAAAGTGGATGAGAACTGGTTCTGGTCCGGCACAGCTGCCTGGCGCGCCTTTCCCTTGCTGGATCCATCCTTTACCTCATTATTAGTCTGGGAAAAAACCCTTTTAAAGACTCTTAGGCAAAATACTGGGATGCAGCAGGCCAAAGAAGCCCAGGAATGACTTTCCCAGCATCCCTCTGCCCTGCCCTCAGACATTGGTGTTGGCCCTGTGAGATGAGTGGACCCTGAGGATGGGGGATTTTGGAGCATGTGATCTGGGCTGAAAAACACCCATTTCCTCCCTTTTCCCCCTTGTTTCACGGGACTTCTTGCCAGCATTCCCAACTCTGGCTCCACGCTTGGCTGCAGAGGTGTTGGGAACAGATGGGACAGATCCTGCTCCTGCACAGGGGGAGATGGCAAATCTGGGGGCTGGCAGAGGCATTTAGGACCCCACTGGGGGCTGAGCTTTCATTGCCCCTTCCCAAAAAATTTGCAGGTGCTCCAAATCTCCCACTTCTGGGTGGGATGAGGGCATCCTGGTGGATGCTGCAGCCCCGTGGCTGCCCCGTGCAGGCTTTGCTCCCCACTGCTCCTCACCCCTGAACAGAAAGCAGAGCAGGGAAGCTCTGACAGGAGCGTCGGTGCTTTAATCACCCTCCGTGCTCGGAACCAGCCTCGCCGAGCTCCGCAGCGCTGGGGCTGCCAGAGGGAGCTGCTGGGCACACCGGGACACCCGCTCGGCAGCACAGCCCCCCTGGCAGCGCCGCTCGGCCGCGTGTGCAGACGCTTTATTGATGCTGCGGCACTTCTCGTTTCAGCTGATCAATAACCCCGCGGGAGGAAGATCTGAGTGCAGCGCCCGCGGGATGGGGCGGCTGCTGCAGCTGGGGCAGCCAAAGTCACGACCGTGATCAAGGCAGCTTTTGCCAGGTCAGGTCTGCTTCCATAAAGGATTCGTTTGATTTATTCTTCTCCCTTTTAAGTCTTGGTCAGATCAGCTTTTCCATTCTCTTGCCGGGGCTGACGCTGAGATAACCACTAAATTCACACCCTCTGTGTGCTGTTTCCTTTTTTAAAGTCCTTGTCCCCCAGGACTTCCCCAGCTGCTTGAAGAGATGGGTTATATTGGGATGGGTCACCCACTCCTGTCCCCAGGAAAAGGTGGCTCATAATCCTCCCCTGCCACCCACATCCCTGCAGAGCCCAGCTGGCTCCTGCCCATCACTTCCCCCAGAAGCAGTGGAGGTATTTTTTTTTTTATTCTAAAGCTGGAAAACCCAGTGGGCACCTGCATCTCATCCCCAAAGCTGCTCACTCGGGTGGGAGCAGGTTGTGCAGCCCCTGAGGCATCACCTGGTACCCTGAGGCTGTAGGGATGGGCCCATCTCCTGCTGTTGGAAGATGCAAATATATAGAAATAAGATGGAATGGGTGCTGCTATCCTTCTCCAGGGGAGATTTCATCAGGAAAGGCAAGGCTATCCCCCAGTTTCAGCCATGGGAGCAATGTTGGACATGCCACAGATGTTGCTGCAAGAAGCTGCAGCCACATTCCCAGGCTTGGACCAGGCTGTCTCACCCTCACCCACCTAACCCGGGCACAGGGAAGGGCTGGCAGTGATGTACCCCATCTGTAGGAACTGGGAACCCAGCAAAACAAATGGCATTGTGTGGCTTTGATGTAGATCTCTTGACTTTGGAGTCCTGGCTGGTGGCTGGGCCAGGGCAGCCCCTCCACTGCCCAACTGACAGTGCCCTACATCCCACTGGCCCAGTCACAGGGAAAGCAGCCCCAAAGGGAAGGGTTTTCAACCCAAAGCAGTGTGTGTGTGTGTGTGGAGGGGAGGGGGTGGTGTGCTCAGAACACCCATGGCAGAGCTGATCCCACAGGTGAAAAGCTCTTGTCAGGGATGGCAATCTCTCTCCCCATCACCTGAGGGAAGGGACTTTGTGGTACCCATGTTGTGCTGTTCAGGAGACTTGTCCCTCAGCATTTCATCCTCTCTCAGCTGTCCCAAGCTGAACTGTCTGCCTTCCTCGATGTATCTGTCATGTTCTGACTGACTCATTTCCCGTGTCCTTTGGCCCAGCATCCTGACAGCCCCCACACAGGGACCAGCCCTGGCTCAAAACCTGACTTCACACCAAACTCCTCTGCTTGAGATTGAGATCAGAGCTGGGCTGCTCAAGCTGAGTGATCTCTCCCCTCTGCTCCCCAACCCCGCCTTTGAAACCCCAGACTTGAAAATAAACCCACAACCCCATCTAACTCCCGACCTGCACCCTGATTTCTGCAGGTTACACATGTCTAATGGTTTCCCAGCAGCCTGGAAGGCACCATCCAGGTGGGAAAAAAAAGAAGGAAACCTAAAAAACCAAGAAACATGATCAAAGAATCCTCTGCATCCAGGAGCTGAGGGCAAAAGTAATTAAAAAAGTCCACACTAGGGAGTGGCTGGGCTCTCTGGATTTTCTCCAGGGACAAGACCCAAAGCTAAGCAGTGCTGCCAGGATGCAGGAGGCAGTGAGGGGTAACAGGGATCAGCATCTCCAGGGCATGGGGGATTCTGTTGCACCCCCCTGATTCCCCCCACGGCCTGGCCCTGGGTCCCTGTGGTGTTTTCCCAGCTATCAGCAGCTATGATCTGCCTTTGTGGCCTTGGTGACTGTTAGTTTTCACACATATTTTCTGACACCACCTGACCAGGGAGGAAAAGACACCCCACGGGAGATGAATTTGTTTCCTCCAGCCCACCCCAGGGTGTTTTCCTGGTGTATCCTACACCTGGCATCGCTCCAAGCTGGTGGGAGCAGCAGCCCTGCCATGGACACCCTTTCCCCTCAGCGTGAGTTGCTTTTGGGAATTTACTTAAAATACTTCAACAAATATTTCCTGGTCTGGCTGTGGGAAGGACCTTTCTCCTGCTGTCCCGACGAGTTTGCTGCGGGGAGAATTCAAAGTGAGAAACATGGGATGTGGTGCTTCCATGGGGATGGGGGGGGGATGTGGGGAGATGATGGGGAGGAGCACTGGCTGTGCAGAGCTGGGTCCCACCGGTCTTTGTCATTTCTGGGACCCCAGGGCTTGCTCGGGGTTCGTGGCAGTGGCTGAGCCATGAGCTGGGTGAGGTGCCAGCCCGTGGGGGACACGAGCAGGGTTTGGGGTGCCTGCCTGGGGCGCGACAGCAGTGGAGGGATCTGTGCGTCCCTCCAAGCCTTGGATGATGTTTTCCCTCTGTTCGGCACAAGATGTCAGTGCTGCCCAAGGAAAGGCTGTCAGAGCTGTTCCACCTGCCCAGGCCATGGTGCTCTTTCTTCTGGGGTCCCCGGCCCTGGGTGCTGCACCCAGGCCCCGGACGTGCCTCAGGGACCCACCGCGGCTTCTCCTGACTGATGGAGGTGCACTGAGGGCAGCAGGTCTTACCCAGCCCTGTGGCCTTGGGTTCTTCCCCTTTGGAGACACCACGAGGCTCTCAGACATCCCCAGCACCATGGGAATCATCTGGGGAGAAAGCCAGGAGGCCAGAAGAGAAAGGTGGAAGGTATTCAGCCTCATCTCCACATGCCATGGCACTGCCATCGCTGCTGCTGGCCATCCTCATCCTCCCAGAGGTGTGCAGGGCATGGAGAGCAGCTCTCACAGGTCTGGCATTCCTTGGGGAGGGATGGGAAACTCCTTGTGGAGAAAAAAATTAGGAAAGTGGATAGAGAAGGAAGAGCAGCTGGGGATGAAAGAACTGAAACCCTTTACCAGCAACACATGGAAAAGGGAGAAAAAAACTCAGAAGAATGTTGACAAGTCTGGAGACTTCTGGGACCTTGGGTGACCAGAAAAATAACACATCAAAGACCCCACGTATGCCCGAAGACAGATATAAACTCTGAGCCAAATGTTCTATGAATATTTAACTACCATCAATATTTAATTAGCAGATAGAGAGAGATTAAGAGCAAAGGGATCCATCCTCCATGTTTGCTCCAGCCCCTCTCTGTGGGTGCAGGGGGGCTCGTGGTGCTGGTGGAGGGCACAGGGCTGCCTGCAGTCACCCTTGGGGACAAGATTGGGGGGAACAGGGGTCCTGAAGGAAGGGAAGGAGCCCCTTGAAAGGAAAGGCTCTGTTTTCCCAACCCCCTGAAGTGGGGCTGGGTGGGCGAGGAGAGGGGTAACTTGTGCATGCCATCCAACAAAAATGTGCAAAAAGTCATTCTGGAGGTTCAGGGTGCTCCAAAAGGAGCATCTTCGCCCACCAGCATAAAGGGTTTTGACGAACTGGCAACAACCAAGGGCAGCAAATGGAGCTGGAGAGTGCAGAGGGTGGGTCAAGATCCAAGCTCCCAGGCTTTCCCAGGGGACAGGAGGAGCTTTCCAGGAGTGTAGCTCTACTGGGGGCTGCTCTGGGGGGGCGAGGGCAGAGGGGCTGGCTGGCCTTGGCGTGGGGGCATTGGAGGTGCCTTCTCCCCCTGCTCTGGACCCATCCAGCTTTAAGTCCATGTTTGTCCTCCTGTGGGCTTGAAATCCCCCTCCTGCCTCAGTGCCTGTTAAACCCTCTGCCTCTTGGGGACAGAGAGGTGCCTGCTTACCCTCCCTGGCTGCCCCCTGGGTTGTCCCTCCCCTGCCCACTCAGTTCAGCTTCACTAATGCTTTGCCCGCGGTGTTTAAGCCATATGGGCCGAGTGTCTAATCCACTATTAATCCCTAATGACTAATCCTTTTAGGTGACAGCAGTGGCAGGAGGGGAGGGGATGTGTGCCACTGTGGTCTCTCTCTCCTGGCCTGTGTCCTCATGTTCCCTGTGTCAGGGGATGCCTCAGCAGCCCCCAGCCTCCAGCCTGGCCACGTGCATCCCACCCTTTGCCACAGGCTCATCCTGGGCTACTGTGGGTGGATGCTGGTAGAGAATTGAGGATTGGGACAGCTTGTCTCTTCCTCACCCCTCATCCAGGGATGCCTGGTGCTTTGGGCCCCCCTCTCCCTTTCTTTCAGGTGATTTCCCTCACTGGGAGCTGCCTTGGCTGGAGGGAACTGGAAAGCCAAGCCATGATGGGTTTTCCTTGCCTGCTGGGCCAGGCACAGGCAGGATCTGGGGGATGTGGGACAGGGATGTTGCAGAATGTTTGCAGACACCAAAGTGCCTCAAAAGCTTTTCCCAGCCCCTTCCCACCCAAACTATTGCTTGTGCAAGCGAAGCACCTTGTGGGTGCAACCCTGAGGGTGTCTGGATCTGGGCTTTTGGTCTGGACCAGGTCTTGGAGATGAGGATGTGGGGCTGGGGTTGGGATGAACCCTCTGCACTGCCTTGTCCCCTCTCTCAAAACCAGTGCTGGTCCCTACAGCCTATGGCAGCCAGCCAGTGAGTCATGGTGCTGTGTCCTCTTGCATCTGGGGAAATCCTGGTGGTTTTACCATTCCAACCTGGTCCTCTGGCATCTCCTGAACTGTGGATGCAGTGAAACAGGGGATATTTCATGCCTTCTGATGGCTGCTGAAACCACTTTGGCAGATGCTTTGCCAGCAGCTGAAGAGGGTGTTATTTTCCCCTCTTCTTTTTGGTGGATTCGATTTTGATCTTGATTTTGGTTGATTTTCTCCCTGCCACAGCATCCAGGGCAGAACTGGACCCTGGGTGAGCAGCAGGAGCCAGTTGGGAAAGAAACAGGCTCAGGGGGGTCCCCACCTTCCATCCCCCAAGCAATGCAGAGCCCAGGAGGTTCTCAGAGAATCAAACCACCCCAGTGTGGGTGTCTTTAACCACCACCAATCCAAGCCCAGCCGGCACAGGGCCCGACAGCCCCTCACACCCCGCAGCAGCGCTGTCACCCCGCAGCCATCCCTGTCCCCGGGAGGGCTGGGATTGCACCGGGTCACTGGTGTATGAAATTGCTCCTGGCTGCCAGGGGAAGCCACGAGGGGCTGCTCTGGCCTCCTCGGCGTGGGGACCTGCCGGGCCCCGTGCGGCGGCTGCAGTTTCCATATCTGGGCCATTCACCACTCGAGACTTTTAGCGCCCGGAGCAACGGCATGTACTGCTGATGAGTTCTTTCTGCTCCAGTAATTACAGTGAGGAATTTGTCAGAACGAGCTTTCTAAAACCTTCTTGTCTTGTTCTGATTTTACCTGGAGTGTAAAAAGTCATTAGTACAGTAAAACAGAGGCTGTGCTAAGCCAGCAAGCCACCCGGATAACGCAGGTTACGTCCGCTAGGCGCTCAATATGCACCCCAAAAAAAAAGAAAAAAAAAAAAAAAAGAGGAAAAGGGAGAAGGAAAAAAAATAATTAAAATTGCTGGCTTTCTCTTTTATCCAGATGGAGTTTTCCATGATTGAAATTAGCAGGATGAGGAGGGAAGCGGAGAAGGTGGCAGTTCTGTGGGCTGAGCATGGCGGGATGTACTGATGTCTCGTCTTCCCTTGGTGTCTGTGTTGCTGGCTGACAGGCACTAAATGCCCATCCCCCGTCCCCTTTGGGCTGGGCCAGCCCTGCTGTTTGGGGGAATTCATGTTTCACCCTCACCCCCACTTTCAGGAGCTTCTCCCCTGCCTGCAAACACCAGCCCAGGTTCATCGGGTACCTGTGCCAGGGTTTGCAGTGGCTCCTGCCAGCCCCAACCCACGGCCTGGGGCTGTGCTGTCCCTGCACAACAAAACCACAGGAAAACTCCCCCGATGATGCCCTGGATCGCCTGGGGCTGCCCTGAGCATCCTGCTGCAAGGATCCTGCTGCAAGGCATTGAGCCCAGGGTGGGGAAAACCCCTTCTGATCCCATCGTGGCCTGAAAATAGCATCAGTTGTGGTTTCAAAGCCTCCCGGCCCCTTCGGGCTCCAGTTTCAGGGATATTAACAGATGTCAGGGAGAGTCTGGGGAACTCAGGCTTGAAATGAGCCAGGAAAAAAAAATCATATCAATAGCACACAAAAAAAAAAGGAACTGAGGACAGGAGGAGTAGTGAAGCTGGTGTCAGTACCCTCCCTGCTGTTTTTGGCAGGGAGCTGCAGCCCCTGTTCTCCTACAGGGTGAGTGGAGCTCTGCCCACAGAGCTCCAGCCCCTCCAGGGGAGATGGAATGGGTGTGATGAGACACAGGTTTGGGTTTTTTTTGTAAGCTTTCCAGCAAAACACTAACCAGAATTCAGCAAAATAGACAATGGGGGGAAGAGGATTTCTCTTACAGAACTCTCCTTGGTCTGCCTCCATGGGATGATGCCTGGCTGGGCACCACATCCATCCCTGATGCTGCTTCATCTCTGTTCTTCCTGAAACCAGGTGGGAAATTCCAGCCTCACAGCTTTTGGTGTTTTTTTTGTTAATAGGAAGGTTTGAAAAAATTAGACATTTCTGTCTTGGGCTCTAATCAAAGCATTTTGGGGTTGTATTTAATTAAGTGATAACTTTGTAGGGGCTGAAAAGAAAGATTTTGGTGGGGGCTGCTTGGATTTCAGGTATTTCCAGGATCCCTGAAGACAACTTTTCAGGGAAGAAGGAATTGCAAGGCAGAGCATCTCTCTCTGCCAATGAGAAACCCAAACCATCAGATTTCCTCCCTTCTTATTTACTTCCATGAGCAACTTGGCCAAGTTCAATCAAGTTTGAAACAGTTTGATGTAACCAGATCCGTCTTTAGGGCCCAGAAATCCTGAGGAATGGGAGAACATTTCATCCCCAGCGTGAAATCCTGGAGACACAGTGACTCCCAGGTGCCAGGCACGTATTTGGTTGCTTAGCTGGGTATCTGGGGAATGATGTTTATAAAGCCAGGCAGCAGATTAATCCCCCCACACAATAAAACTCAGCTTCTGCTTTCCCCCTTCCTTCTCCTCTCTTGAGCAATTTTGGGTGCGTTTTTCACTTTTTTTTTTTTTTTGCACCCCAGCTCCACACACCTGAAGGGCCCCAGAGTGCAATTTGCAGCCCTTCTGGTTAATATTGATGCTTCCCTCTTTCAGCAATGTGATAGCCCATCTCTGTGCACCCTGGAAAGGCTCCCTGCCTCCTGCTCTGCTCCCAGGGTAAATGGCAGGTGAATGAGATTAGGAGCTGTGAGCGAGCGCCATCCAAGAGCCTTAACCAGCAATTCCCAGAAATGCCAGGGAAATAATTCAATATCATTTATGCGATGCCGCCCTGCCGGAGTCAGGCTCGGACCACAGCTCTCTCAGAGGGGATCCTTAATTCCACCCCTACCGTGATTAGGCTCCAAACAGGATGTTGGAAGCAATAAATGGACCGATTTGGGAAAGCAGTGGTGATGGGAAGGGTCTGTTTGCTTCGCTTTCCTCCCCAGGCTCCCCTTTCACTGCTGCTGGGTGTCCCCAAATGGCACCTGAGAATTCCCTCCCCCCCAGGCCTGGCTGTCACCCTGCGGTGGTGGCGAGGCCATGGAGACAGGTCAGAGAGTTTGGGGTGACAGTAAATCTGCCTGTGGTTCCAGTGCTGGAGAAGAACAGCAGTGCTCATGCAGCTACTATTTTTATTTTGCTGAAAACCTGGCAGTTTTGGGCTGGCAGAAGGAAACGAGACACTTGTTCAAGGTCAGGCTCCAGCAGCTTTGGCCAAAGAACAGAAAAATAACCCCATGTGGGTGATTCAAAGCATCCGACCCTGAGGTCCCGGAGGGGGATTTTCTTTCCTCTCTTTGCCCAAACCCAGAGCCAGAATCCAGTTGCAGTCACGGAGAAGCGTGAGGGGCACTCTGCCACTCCCTGCTCTCCAAGCCTCTGGCTTGGTCCTCACCTGGTTTTTCTGCTCCTTTTTCTATCCCCAGCCCCTGCTTCCAGCCTTTTGGCCACTGCAGTGCTGCCCTTGATGCTCCTCTTCCCCACTCCATCACGAGGATGAGGAGGGTCTGAGGATGCTGCAGGGTAGAGCATCCCTCAGGAATGAGCACAGGGCTGATTTGAGACATTGGTTTGCTGTGAGTGCTGCAGTTCACTCCCTAAAAGAGGCACAGATATCACCTGTCAAGCCCATAACCTGGGATTCTGTCAGGAGGAAAGGCAATTCAGCTATTTGCCAGAGGATAATCCCTGTCACTTGTAGCAGCTGGCCAGAGCAGGATCCGAAAGTTGCCTTGGTGGGATACACCCATCCCATCCCATCCCATCCCATCCCATCCCATCCCATCCCATCCCACTCCTGTGCCACCCAAACACATGCCTGTTCCTCAGGGACACACGTCCTCCCCAGTGCATCCCACCCCACTGAAGAACTGGTTTTACTGGGCTGGGCCAGGATTTCTCCACCTTCCCAGATCCTTTGGCATCCTGCATGAAGCAGTGGCAGTGGGAGAAGGGAGTTAAAATGGCTGGAAAATGCTTTTAACGAGCCTTAAAGCCACTCTGCATCCTCATGTTGTTTCCAGTAATAAAGTTGGGTTATTACAAAAATCTATTGCCATCAAAAGCTGCTGATAAACCTCCAACCCATCCTCTGTGAGGTTTAATATTCCTCCTGGAGAGCTTTCCCTTTGCTGTGGCTCCAGGCCCTTATCTGCCATCACTCACCTGGATGGCTGTGCTGGGATCAGATTGGATTTGCCATTTTGGGGTGTTTGGTTTCTGATTTGTGGGATTCTGGTCTTGGTGTGCTGGAGCTATTGGATCCCACTGGGATGGAAAGGACCCATATGGAGGGGGACAAGTGGGGAGATGCTGTGCTCCTGAGAGGGGCTGGTGGCAGAGCACTGGGAAATGGGATTTTTTTCCCCCAGGTTTCTGGCAGAAAAGTGGGAGAGTAGAAATCTGCTCTAAAAGTTCACTTTTAGAAAGTGGGGGAGTAGAAATCTGCTTTGGGATGGTTGGAATCTACTGCTTCTCCCTTGGTCAGAGGAATAAGGAAATGAAAAAGGACAAGGTAAGGAGGAATAAGGACTAAGAAATGAGGAATAAGGAATCAGGAATAAGAAAGAAAAAATAAGAATAAAGAATAAGGCTTAAAGAATAGGGAAAAAGGGATAGGGATACGGAATAGGGAATAGGGAAGAAGGAGTGAGGAACATGGAATAAGGAATAGGGAATAAGGAATAAGAATAAAGAATAAAGAATAAAGAATAAGGCATAAGGAATAGGGCACAAGGAATGTGAAATAAGGAATAGATAATAAGGAATAAAGAATAGGATATAAGCAATAAAAAATAAGGATCAAGGAATAAGGAAATAAGGAATAAGGACTAGGATAGGGTCGATTCCTGGTCCCAAGCTCCGACTCCAGCCCCAAGGACTGGGACCACCTGCTGTCACAGACCCTGAACAGCGAATCATCCTCCTTGTCACCAGGTTTTGCGGCTGGTCACGCAGGGGATGCTGCCGGAACTGCCGCTCCCTTCCCGCCTGGGTAAGCGGGAGTCTGGGACGGAGGCTTAAGTGACAAATTGCCTGCTTTTTAGTGGGATTAAAAATAGCCGTCGGGCTCCTGGGATGGCACTACCGCTCGGGCAGATCTGGCTCGGGGCCGGGCTGATAACGCTGGCGCCGGCGTGTTTTCCAGGGAGCTCCGGGAGGCAGATGGGAGACGGCGAGTCGGGGGTCCCGGGGGGAGCGGGGCTCACCCTGGGCCAGCACCAGCATCGATCTGTTAATTGCTGCTGCTAATTGCTGTTAAAGCCACGGGGCCTCGGGGGCTGCTCCCCCAGCTTGGGCTACAGCCCATGGGGAGGACTGGCAGGGCTGGTGGGGACCTTTCCACTCTCCCTTTGGGGGTGGGAAGGATTTATCTCCGGGTTTAACCAGCACCGGCACATCTGCAGGGACCCAGCACTCAAACCATGGCTCTGCACTGGGGAGAGGCTCGTTTGGGGTTCCTCTGCTCAGCTTGGGGTCCCTCTGCTCAGCCACAGCTGTCTGGGGGGGCTTTTCCACAGGAGCAGACAGTCTGGTTGCTTGGGGGGATGTCTTGGAGGGGACATATTGGTTGGTCAGGGCAGTTTGTAACAGTGGTTTGTGTGTCCTGGCTGTCATGAAACCCTAAATCAGTGCTGCTCCCCTAAAATGCTCCTTCAGGCAGAGTTGGAACCAGGGATGGGAACAGCAGGAATGTGGGAGAGGAGGAAGCCCCAGGGGGGACTGCAGTGGGACCCCCAGCCATGGGATGTGGTGGAAGGGCTCAGCCCCTCCTTTGCTGCCCTTTTGTGGCCTTCTGGAAATGACCCAAAAAGCAAAACCATTTTGACCTGTGCACAGGGGCAACCAGTGGCAAAGGGAAGGGAGGTGACAAAGGGCACCCTGTAAGTCAGTGGCAGGGGTTCAGTCGTTTTGGCAGCCTCTTTTGACTTTGAAAAGCACAATCCCAGGCTGGGGAAATGCAGCCCATGCCCTGGTAGTCCCTGAGTGAATGGGGGAACCCTCACTCTCCACACCCAGCTCTGGGAGAGGAAGATGAGGCTGAGGAAGGATGTGATCATCCATCAGACACCCCCCTCCTCCCAAAGGTTCAAAAAGGGCTGCAGACATCAGAAAAACCATCCCCACACCCAGCCCCATTAGCAGGTCGATGGAAAGGATGCATCAGACAAGTCACCGAAGACATCGAGGGCTTTAATTGAGATGTGACCACCTGTAGCCAAATACTGAATCATCTTTGGCCAGACACCATCAAGGGCACGAGTGTTCTGTTGAAAAACCACTCAGCTCTGATAGAAATTGTTGCTTGAAACCTTAAACACCAGATTCTGCCAGAAAATTGTGATTCTTTCCCTCCCTCTTCCCCGAGACATCCCAACAACTATCCCACTGGAGAATCCTCCCTCTCTCCTGGCCATTCCCCACCATCCCCCTCCATGTGTGGACTTTCCAGGGGTTTTATTTTATTTTAAAGAGCAGAGAAATGACGTTGAAGGAGGCTCTTTTGATCCCAGTGCTGTAATTATTCCAGACTCCAGCAATGGCCGTGGTTCAAATGCTATTTTCCCCGACGCCTCCCAGTCCTGTGTGGTGGCTCCTTTCCGTCGGCCTGTGGTTCCAGAGGCTCAGTGCAGGTGATTGGAGATGAAGACAAAGCCCTTTGCATGGGTTTCCCAGCAGGTTTTTGCATCCTGCAAATGCCCAGGAGCACACTGAGGGGTATTCCTGCTTGCTTAGGGTATATTTTGGGTGAGACCCTGTTTCTGCTGTCTCCAGGGCTGCTGCTGCCCACTCCCTGCCAGCTCCAGCCTGCGGTGCAGGCAGCAGGTTGCTGTTGGCCATGGAGAGTAAACCAAGGAGCTGAACCCAGCTCCTGCTCCTACCTCTGCCTTCCCACTGCATTTTCCACCCCCGAATCACAGCAGCCCGTCCTCACTCCCGATCTGCCTCCTCCATCCCCACCCCGGGGCTGATGAAGGGGTTAATCCACTTTGCACAAAACCAGATGGGAAGATGTTTGCTGCTGAATGAGCCTCCTGAAAAATTCATGGTGCTAAATGGTCTTCCAGGGGGTTCTTCCCCTCCAGGAGGGATGGGAGTAGCCCAAATCCCAGCTGGGAGTTACTAATGGCAGGAAGGAAAGGGTTTTGCTGGACCCTGCTCCAGCTGGGATCCTGTACCCCCAGGACACCCTGGCCATTACCAGGGTGGTCATTAGGCAGTGCTGGGGCTGACCCAGATGAATTAGCAGCTGCTCCATGGTTGTCCCACTGGACACGCCGGCCGAGCAGGCGCTGGGGATGGAGCTCCAAGCTCTGGGATAAAAGCCAAGCTCCGGTTTCGCCTCCTGAGGCTGGTGGGCGGGGAAGGTTTCAGCTTGCCAGGGTGAGCAGGTGCCCTATCTGCCTGCAGCAGAGCCCCGACAGCTTCCTGGGAGCCTCTGGAGGGAATTCGGGATGTGTTCGGTTACTCCTTGCTTGCAATTACTACTCCAGCTCTCTGGCAGCCCTGGAGGGAGATCCCCTGGGGAAGTGTCTGCTGGTGTGAAACCACATCCCGTGGGAGGAGGCACAGAGGGAGCACGGGGGAAACCCCCCTCCTGCTGCTGGGGTCTGGTGTTTTGGAGACGCTTGGGTGGTTTTTGGGGTGCAGCAGAGTGCTGGCTTGGGCAGCGGGTGTCCTGGAGGGAGATGTGGCCCCGGAGCTGCCACCACCCCGTGCCCGGGAGCAAACTCATCCTCGGAAAACAAGCCAGGCTGTGGGATGCTCAACTGGTCGCAGCCCTTCTCCCAGCACCGCCCCCGTCCCCGACGAGCGCTGTTGTGACAGGTCCAGTGAAGGGAAAAGGGAGGCCCTGCTCCCTGTCGGGGCCTCTCTGCTCGGCCGGGGAGGGGCCTCAGCCCCGGCCAGGTGGTGCCGGGGGAGGGTGGAGGGGCCCCCTGGTAGGGGGGTCCTCACCTGGAAAGGTGACGGTGGCCATGGACAGAGAGGGGACATGAGATGGGGGAGCATCTGTGGGAGGAGGCAGAGAAAGGGAGTATGGGAGGGATTGAGGGGAGGATGGTGGGAAGAAGGGACAGAGATGGGTGGAGGGAGGGTTGGAGGGGTAGAGGATTGGTGAGGGATGGAGGAATGGATGGGTGGGGTGGATGAGCAGAGAGAGGGTATAGAGGGATGGTTGGATGGATAGATGGATGTGGGGTGGATGGGGATGCAGTGGACACAGGGCTGAGCATCTCAGGAGCAGGGGAACAGGCCAAACAGCCTTTTTCATGCAATTCCTAGCTGAATCCACTCTGGAGATGACCATCCCCTTCCTGGGAGGGAGCTACAGGGTGGCAGGATGCTGAGGACCCTCTGCTCTGTACACACCTCACTGAGCACATCTCATCTGACTTGGGGCTGCCCAGAACATTCCTGTACCTCTCACCCTGCAAATCAACCAAACTTCAGACCAACACTTCCCACAGATTACCTGGGATATGACAGGCCAGAGCCTGGAGAGGGGTGGAGAAAACAGCTTGGAGTTCCTGTGCTCCAGAGGGGGCTTGGCCAGGAGCTGTTTGGTGTGATGGACACCAGGGCCATGCCCTGTGTTGTGCTCAGTGAACTCATCCCAACAACACCATTAAGGGCTGCACAGCCCCCAATTCCCCCCACACCCACAGTCCCTGATCTGATTAGGGACCCAGGGAGGCCTAAAAGCCTCTGGAAAATCAAACTGCCTGAGCCAAGCCAAGCGAGGGGGCAACTGGGAAACCAAAGCAAATGGGCTCTTCTCCTCTTAAGTGCTTTTCTCTGTCTGTCTTTCCATCTGGGCCAGAGGGGCAGGGAAGGGGGTGGAGATGGAGTGGAAAGGTGAGTCAGGGCAGTTGGGTGTCCCTTGAGGAGAGCATGGGGATGCTCTGGGGACCCATCTTGGGGACAGGGCTTCTATGTGCCCTCCTGCACCCCTGCAAGGTCCCAAACTGTACAGTGTGTGGAATGAGGCTGGAAAAAAAGAGATTCTGCATTTTTTAATATGTTTATGTATTTGGGAACCCAGCCATCCCAAAACCCCTGAGGTCAGGATGCAAAACTTGCTTTTCTTTAAGGCAGAACCTGTTGCCTTTGGTTTCCCAGAATCTGCTGCTGCCTCGCTCACCTCAAGAGCTTGATATTTGATGTAGGTGCTGCAAATCCTCTCAACCCCTCCAAAATAACACTAAAATGATGTGCTGGTCCTCCCTGTGCTGCTCCCCACATCTAACAGCCCCCAGCATTGGGTGCCCAGGGCCTCAGTGCTGCTGTCAGCCCAGAGGAGCAGCTTTTGAACTCATCCAGTGCCTAAACCCTCCTCCAAATCTCCACTTCTTTTTTTTCTTTATTTTTTTGGAAAAAAACCTAAACCCAAACCAAACAGCAAGACATGAAAAGAAACACTATTGTTGGCCTCCCTGGCTGCCAAGATAACCGCCCCCTCCTAACGAGCTGCTGTAATTAGGTGCTTTGAATCCCTGACGCTGGGAGAAACATCGTGTTCATCAATTCTCATGCGAGGATGTTGGGATGCTCTGTTTAAATCAGGGTGTTTTGGATGCAGTGGATGCTGTCACACGAGCATGAAACACAGCCCAGCACCTGGACACAGGGATTTACACATCGGTCCTGCCCTGCAAGGGAAACCCAATCTTTGGCATTTGCCTCTTTTTTTTTTTTATCTCTCAGAAATAAAGGAGAAAAAAAAAAGGAAATGGAGAAATTTCCCCATGTAATAACATTTTTTCGGAATGAAAGGGGAAAAATGTCACTGCTGGTCTATTGAGATGTTCCCCTTTGAACCGCTGAGGCCACAGGGTTTCCCTCTCATGGGGCCCTTTCATCCCCCTTTATTCTCCCATGCTGAGCCCCAACAACTTTGATAATGTTGACTTGTTATATCAGATAAAATATTAAAGTCCTATGTTATAGCCTGGAATTAATATTTTAATAGAACGTAAAAATCGAGGCGAAGACGAATCCAAACAGTAAAATTGAAATGAAACATTTTTATCTCGCAAGAAGGAAAGGGCTCGACGCGACTGCTTTGATTCACCCTTCCGCTGCTTTTATAGGCTATTAAAATATTCATTTTAATATTATAAATATTGCATTCGATATCTAATGTGCCGTTACACTGTTTGGGGCACCCAAAAGTCAAAACAATTTGCTGGTCGTGGGTAGCACGGGGTGGGCTCGGGACCTGCAGCATCTCGGTGGTGAAGTATCTGAGCCCATTTCTTGCTCTTCCCACCCATTTTCCTCCACCAGCATCACCCTGGGAAGAAGGAGATCCATGGGAACAAGTGATGGAGACAGTCCCCAAATGGGCAGAGACAAGGAGAACATCAAGACAGAGCCATGGATCCACGAAACAAGCCATGAACCTGGCGAGGAATCCAATTAATTACAATAAAAGGCCTTTTTTTCCCATTGCCTTAGAAATAATAATATTAAATTAATTTATGGCAATTACTAGACTTCTATATTTATGTCATTATCAGGACTATATAAGGAAAGGCGGATGATGCAAATGTATTTCGGGCACTGCTCTGGAAGGGAGGGAATTGATATATATTTTTAATCACGTTCCAGGATCAGCCATTCAACTCCCACACAAAATTAGCTGTCGGGCTGGGGTGTGATGCTCCAGCCATTAACAAGGCAGCCACCATTGGAGAGAGCTGCTTGCAGGCAAGGAGCTTCCCTGCCTGAATCAATCTTTATTGGAAAATAATGGGAAAACTGGAGGCTTGGAGTGAGGGTTTTACTGTCCTGGGGCGTTCCCAGGGCATTTTTGTTCTGATTCTTTCTGGTTTATAGGTAATTTATCTTCGTTGGAGGGTCCTTGGGGTCACAGCGCGAAAGAAACAGCCCAGAGTGTTCCTGCAGGTGCAGACCTCAGTCCTGGCTCTTGGCTTTTGTTTTTGTGGGGTTTGGTGTGTGTTGTCCCATGTCAATGCATCCAGAGCGGGGTTTGCACGCCAGGAGCCCTCCCTGTGCTTCATGCTTCCATCTTATCACAGCAGGACCCTTGCACAACCCTTGGAGACAAAGAGTGGAGCTGGAGGAAGCTCAGATGTGTCTTGGTGGGCATCATCCCTGTGGGTGCCTCAGAAAGGGAAAGGTGGGTCCCTCCTGGACCACTTTTTTCACCCCCTTCACAGCAGCCCCTGTGCCTGCTGCCCGCCTGCCTTGGTGGTTTGGCTCTGCCACGACACCTCCACAGAGGCTCCCACAGGGATTAGGGCCGGATTTGGTGATTAGCACCTCCCGGGCACTGTTATCCCAGCGATTAGTGCTGCCTCCGGGATTACTGGCAGGTGAAACGCCGGCCAGGGATTACCGGGAGAGGCCGGGCTGTCCCGGCACCGCGGTGCTTTCTGCCCGACCTGGCACTAATTCTCTCGCTTGGAGTTTGCTCCCACAGCCGGGATTTATCCACACGGAAACTGCCTCCGGGGTTTGCACCCCAAAATCCTTCTCTGTGTAGGGGCTCAAGGGGCTGTTGTGATTTGGGTGGATGTGGTACTTTCGGGAATGAAGCCAGCCCCCATCCTACCTGGAAATCCCGTTATGTTTTTTAGGATAACTCCTTGGGAAATCCTTCCTTGTGCTTTTCAGTGCATCATATGTCTAAAAAAGCAGGAGATTCTCAGGTGGCTCCCCATAAAGATGGGACCTACACTGGAGTCACATTTTGGCCTTCCTGGGCTCAGCTCCTGCTAAAAGAACAGGATTTATCTCCAGCATCTCCCCAATGCAAGTTGCAATCCTGGCTTTGATCCACTCTGGGGAAAGAGAGATCACAGCTGCCCACCCCAGCCCCTCCGCCTGCCAGAGCTGGAGTCATAAATAAAATCCAGCTGGGGTAAAAATACTTATTTCTGTAACAGCTGAAAAATATCTCAGCAGTGGTGCCAAGAACCTGCCAGAGGCGCCGCGGGAACGCAGGAGGGATTGCACCCAAACATCCCTCTTTAAAAGCTCTCATCCATCAGTGGGAAAAGGATCCCAAGATGGAGAAGGATGCAGCATGGTCCTGTCATCATCCCATTTCCCAACCCTGGGGTCCATTTTGGAGTGGGGAAACTCAGGCTGTGCCCCATCGCCCTCTGGGCAGGCTGGGAGAGGCAAATCATGGCCCGGCCGCTGCTTTGCTCTGTCTAATGCTCCTCCATCCCCGGGGATCCAGCCCGTGAGTCAGCCCTCCCCTTCCCAAAGCAATCGGGAGATTGGCTTATAAATCATGGGATTTTTATGAAAACAAGCAGTGAGTGCTGGGCGGTGGCACGGGGCCGCTCCCGCAGCCAGGCCTTTTCCAGTCATCAGAAACAGTGCTCAGCCCTTCCTGCAGAACTCCGGGTGGTGGCTCCTGGGGCACGTCCCATCTCCCTGCTCTCCTTCGCCCTGGCCCCTCTGCCATTCCTCAGCATCCTTTGCAAAGACCTCCCAGCAGCACCCAGAGGTGCTGGGGGTGTCCAAGGGCTCGGTCCAGGGTCCGTCCTCCCCCCTTGGCACAGCCGGGCTGTCGCTTCTTGGGGGCATCTTCAGCTTCTGTCACCGCTCAAGGTCAATCCTATTAATTGCCATGAATTATTTTGGCATTAATGGAGATGTCTTATGCACTTCCACTGTAAATGAGGCTGCCAGGATGAACGTGCTGGCCAATATTTCCTGGTGAAGGGAGACGGGGAAATATTCGGCAGCAGAGGGGGTGAAGGCTCCGAAGTGGTCACGGGGTTGGTGGGGGCAGGAAAACCCACCTTTGGCTGGGGTGGCTGAACCAGCCATGGTAGATGGTCACAGGAGCAATGAAGGGAATGTGATGTGTGTGTAGGCTGTGATGGGGACTCAATTCCCAAATACCCACACATCCCTACTGGCCACCGTGTGGTTGAGGGGAGTGTGGCATTCCCGGGGTGTGAAGGCAGCGTTGCTCCCCAAAAACCCAACTCTCCCATTGCTCCATAGCAACAAGCCAGGACAAGGGGAATCCCTCCCCATCCATGCTGAAAACATCTCTGGTCTCTGCAAGAGATGATCCCTGGATGTGCAGGGGACCAGGCAGCCCACGAGGGACAGGGGCAAGGGGGTGACTGGTTCCCCCATCCCTGGGGGGCACAGGGGGTCCCCAGACACACAGAGCCACGTGTGGGGGCTGTAGCCTGTGTCCCTAATGCTGCAGGGAGCGGGGTGACAAGGCTGCTACCCGTGGGTGGCACTAGCAGAGAGGGCTGGGGGGGTCAGGAATCAGGGGCCTGATCTCAGCAGGGATGGGGCAGGGACCCCCAGGGTGGTGAGAAATGACCAAACCCTTCTGTCCCTCTCTGTCACGGGGATGACGAGGTATGTTCTCCCTGCTCTGCACTTCTTGCCCTCCTTTAGGGGTCCTAAGCCCCCATTTTTCTGGACCCCCTTGCATTGCAGCGGTGTCGGTGCAGGGCCCCCAGGGGAGGGCAGGGTCGGGCAGCCCCCCCGCCGCACCCAGGGGTGCTGGGGCGGGGAGTGGGGGGGTGCTGGGAAATGGCTCGGGGGGATCGGGAAGAGGAGGGTGGGCGCTGCATCGCATCGCGCTGCACCAGCGGGGACCTCCTCGCCCGAAGAGGAGGGGGAGGAGGAGGAGGAGGAGGAGGATGTTACCTCCCCCTGCCGCCCTCCCCTCGCTGGCACCCACCGGAGCCCGATGCGGCTCCGGCCGGGCGAGCGGCCACCGGAGCGCCCAGCGGGGCCCCCCCGGCTCGGCTCGGCACGGCACAGGCGGGGGGGGCTCGGAGCGGGGCCAGGGGCACGACCCCCCTCAACTTGCCGCTTTGCACAGGGCTCCTGCACCCCCTCTTTCCTTCCGTCTGCGGGCAGGAGGGGGTGCACCCCCTCTTTAATCCGAAGAGGGAGGACAGAGGAGGTGGGGACCCCCCTCCTTTCCACCCTCATGGCGGGGTCCCTCCGCTTCCAGCCCTGCCGGGGGGGCAGCGACTGAACCCCGGGGTCCCCCCCCAAACTTTGCCTTCGGATGCGGGGACTCCGCCGCCGAGCTGCTCCTGCCAACGATTAATCGCATCTGCCTGGGATTAATTATTCACCCAGCTCTGGGTTGTGTTTTTTTTGTTACGTTCTTGTTGTTTTGGGGTGTTTTTCTTCCCTTTATTTTTTTTTTCCTTGGGGGGAGCGCTTTAATTCAGCTTTTTTTCCTCCCCTTTTATTTTTTTTTCCCTTTTTTCCTTTGGAAGAACAGCGCTTGGAATTCTTATTTTTATTCTTGTGCAGCGGGGCTGGCGACCCGCACCCTGCAGCATCATCCTCCATCAGCACATCGGTGCTGGTTTTTTCCCCGGGAGGGGGTTACACGTGCTCTTCTCCCCCCGCTGCCGGCTCCTGAGGAGGAAGAGGAGGAGGAAGAGGAGGGGGACCCGCCCCCGCCGGCTGGGCGCTCCCCCGGCCGCCCTGCAGGCACTGGGGGGGGGTTGCGGCAGGTTTG
>VYXB01000140.1:153406-203328 GCA_013397135.1 Pachyramphus minor
TTTTTTTGCCACGGGGTCCCCCCGGTTTTCTGGCTGCCCCCCACCTTGCAATGGCCTCTCCGGAGAAGATGCTCCCCGGGCCGGCCGCGCTGCTCTGCTGCCTCTGCTCCCTGCTGCTCCCCGGTAAGTGCGGGCACCGGGGGAGCTGGGGGGGCAATATATATATGTTACATGTCTGTCTGCAACACGGGAGGGAGGTTTGCACCATCTGCCCCCGCCAGGGGCAGCCCCTGCCCGTCCGTGCCCAGCTGGGACCCCCCCTCTCACAGCCACCCCTTCCCCTGGTTCTCTATGTCCACCCCCCCGCCCCAAGCGAAATGGGTGAAGATTAGAGTTTATTCCCGGCTTAATAAAATGACAGCTTGTGTTTGCGAGCGCTTGCCGAGGGTTGTGTGCCGGGGCAGGGAGCGGGGTGGCAGGGGGACACATGGGGCGAGGGGGCTTCGCCTCCCCCCCCACCAGCCCCCCCTGCCCCTTGTCTCCTTAATGCAGAGCTGCTTTAGCGGGAGGATCAGGGGCTTTATCCGCTATTATCCACTCGCTTATCCCCCGGACCCGCACCCAGACACTTTCCCAGTCTGCGCTGAGTTGCTGGGCAAGCTCTGCCGAGGTGGCATCGTTTTGGGATGCAGGGGATGGGGGTGCAGCCCCTGCTGTCCCTCTCTTTCGTTCTGATCTCCCCACCTATAGGTTTGGGGGGCCCCCGCTGCCTGCACCCACTTGCCCTGAGTTGCATCAATTCACTGCCGTGCCGTGGCCGAGCTGTGGTGACATCCTGGCCTGCCCTGGTGACAGCCCTGGGGACGCCAGCACCTGCTGCTGGGGGCTTTTATTGGCGAGCGAGGCCAAAGAGGGGTCATGCACCCCGAGGGATGTGGTTTCCATGAATGATTTCTATGGATGCTTTCCATTTCAAACCAAGCCCCACAGATGCCCCAGCCAGAGCCACTTTCCCCGGCAGCCAGCTTGGGGCAGAGAGCAGGGGGCTGCTTGCAGTGTGGGGGGTCACCCAGACCCCTCCTGCCAGCTTGGCTCTGCCCTCAGGCTCGGAGTGTCCTGGGGGCTGTGCTGCCCAGCTCAAACGATCCCCCCAGGAGCTGGAGGGGATCCCTGGACCGTGCCTGGCTCCATGTTGCTCCGGCAGCCCGTGGCCAAGGCACTTCTGGGGCTCAGGCAGGGCTTTGTTGGTATCTGCAACCCCTGAGGGTCTTTGAGGAGCTTGGGGAGCTGCTCACCCACGGTGGTGGAGTAAGGAGAAGGGGGGATGTTGGGAGCATTGCAGGGAGCTGGCAGGGGGTTTCTACGCTGGAAATTGTGACCCTGGCAGAGGAGCAGAGATCTCCAGGCTGTTAAGCCACAACTTTACGTAGCATCCTTTCAGGGGGGCAGGTGCTGCCTCCCTGTACCCTGAGACTGATTATTTCCTGGAGTGCTGCCCCGGCGGGATTTCCTGGCAGAGCTTCCCTCCTCTTTGGGACCACCAGGTCAGGAGTCTGCAGGCAGGGGGCTGGCATCCGGTGGGGAAGTGGGATCTCCCACTCCCCAATTTGCCTGGATAGGATCCAACTGTCTGGGTTGGTGGTGCTGCTGAGGGCGGCTGTTGGCTGTGGGAAATATCCCTGTGCACGCGATGATCCGTCAGGAACGGCCACTGGTGCAGGGGCTGGATGTGACCCCCTCACTCCCCATCCCCTCCTGGGCATTTCTGATTCCCCAGTTGCTGCTGGGACACCACGAGCCCGGTGGGTCAGGCCTTGGGGTTTAGGCCAGGGCAGAATGTGGCCCCTGGGCTGGGGGTGCGGTGGGTGGTGGGTCCCCGTGGCAGCAATGCCGGGGTGAAGTGGGTGAGGGTGGCCTGTGCCAGGGCTGGCTGTGCTGCCACGGGGGGATGCCTGTGCTGGTGAAGTGAGGAGCCTCTGCCAGGAGTTTTTAGGCTCTTTTCAGGATGCACAGCTGCCCTCTCAGCTTTGGCCTTTCCTGGACAAATAAAGGTCTCGGAGGGAGCCGGAAAAAGAGTCTGAGAGCTCCTAATTCTCCAGCGTTTCTTACAAATTGCTCAGGCTGGCAGCGGGGTCAGCCGGCGGTGAAGCAGCACCCTGCTCTCCTGCTTGGAGTATTTTATTCCCTTTTCCCTTGTTTTTTATTTAAGAGCAGCCCTTCGTGCCAGCCTCCCTCCTGCTGCGCTCCCCTGCCGGCCCCGGGAGCTGCTTGGCCGAGGCCCCAGATCAGCTGCTTACAGAAAGGGGGTGTTTTTTTTGGCATCTCCTGGGTGGGATGGCCCCAGGGTGGCCTGAAGGGCTCACAGGATGGATGGAGGGATGGACACACAGAGCCCTGGGCCATGGGGTGGTGGGGGATGCTGGTGGTGTCTGCTCAGCACAGTTGTACTGCGGAGCTGTTGGGACCTGTTGGGATGCGGCACGGGAGGATTTACCCACGGGTTTGTGCAAGGACTTGTGCTGTCCATGGGGCTGAGCCTGGGCTCCTTCATCTTCTCTCTGCTCCCTGCTGAGCCTTGTCCCTGCAGTGTGCCTCAGTTTCCTCTCTCCCAAAGCAGTGCTTGCCCAGAGGCAGAGGTCTGGGGGTGCAGTGGTCCAGGTTTCTGGGGTTATTCAGCATCTGTCCCAGTGTGCAGGGCAGGCTTTGGGTCCTGCCCTGGATCCCACAGCCCCAGCACCTCCATCCCACTGCTGATGGGGTTGGGACTGTACCACTGTTCCTATATATCCCATTGCTTGCTCCCACCACAGGCAAGTCCCAGGTGTGGGGCTGGTGGTGAAGGATGATGCTGCAGATGGTCCATGGCTCCATCCCTGCTGGGGTCTCCAGCCAGTGCACCCCAAGCCTGGCAGGGGGGTACACACCAACCCCCATCCCCATTTCCTCTGCGCATCTCCCAGCTCCAGGGCTCTCAGACCAGCAGGTGGAGATGTGCCATAACTCGCTGTGGAACCGGGAACATACACCCGATGTCTGCTCATTTAACACCCCAACCAGGAACATACCCTGCAAACATACACTGGGAACATACACCTGCTGTTTGCTCGTTTAACAGCTCCCACCCTGGTCATGCTGGCGGGGTCAGAGCAGCTGAGCACCCCTGGCTCCATCCAGGAGCAGAGAAAGGGCAGTAGGATCTTTCCTTGCCCTGGCAGGCAGGTGAGAGGACAGGATCTGGCCTCTGAGCTGACTTAAACCTGGCACAAGTTTTACCTTTGGTGCTGCAGAAAAGAGGGATATGCAAGGACACCCCTTTTGACTCCATTGTGTCCTTGCATGACCCCAGCACCCAGTCCATCTTCCCCCAACCCCAATACCTTAAATCTCAGCAGGATGTCCTGGGACACAGCGGTGTGAAGTTGGACACCTCACTGGGAAATTGTCTTTTCTTCTACCCCGTTTGTCCTCTTGGTGTTGCTGAGGAAAAGGGAGAAGGATGAAGGATGCTGTTGGTAGCATGATGGAAATCCTCTGAGCAATGGTTTTGGTGAGCAGCAGTTGCAGGACTTGGTTCTGGGAATTTCAAGGCGCCTCGATGCCCTCGTCCAGCCCTTTCCTTTTGTGTGTGCATGTGGCTGTGTGTGCACACTGGGGGAAACTGAGGCAGGGTATGGGGTGGCAGCAACCCCCTGACTGGGGATTGCTCAGCAATTTTCGGAAACCTGGCTATTTTTAGGTTTTTTTTTAAGTGCTACTGTTTAAATCACTCCACCATGACTGGCTGCTGAGGTTCCTCTTCCAGCTTCTCTGCATCCTATAAAAGAGGAAGAAAGGAAAAACCAACACGGGCCGGGATCCCTGCAGAGCATCCCCAACATTCCAGCAGCACATCCCAGCTCCATCCCATATTGTGGAGGTAGTCAGCAGGATGTGGATTCATCCTGGGCAGATGATGGGTGAGGGAAGGGATGCTTAGACAGCATAACCTGATTTTTTTTTTTGGCTGCTGCAATTGCCTGGCCAGCACAGCCCGTGCTGGGCGTGCGGAGGAGTCGCTGAGCTGCCGGGGTGTTCCCCTCCCGCGTGGCGCCTGTCGCTGCCGCCGTACGAGCATCCCATCCATCTGGAAAAGGTCACCCTTGCTAATCTAATCAGAACCTTTTATTATTAAATACATGGCTCTGCTAATGAGCAGCCCCCCGGGCAGGGGGGGAGGTGGCTGCTCCTGGGGTGGGACACGCTGTGGTGGGGCTGGGGACCCCCAGTGGTGCCGCTGGTCTCCCTGGGGAGTTTGTTCATGTGTGATGAACACATGAGGAAGAGAAATGGTTCAATGGGGTGAAGTGAGGCGGGTCCTGGTGCCCCTTGCCAAGGGGGAAGGAGGTTGGAGCTCACTTCCCTTGCAAACTGGGAGACACAGGGTCCTCCAGCCACATTTGATGGTGGCCCAGCGATCCTCACCCTGCGGAAGCACCAGCCAAGATGGTGGGTTTATGGGCTGTCACTTCTTCCACAGATGTCCCAGGTTGGGGATGCAGAGGTTGTTCCTCAGGATGTGGCTCTCCTGGGGACCACTCCCTTCATTTTCCCTAAGCTGTTTCCTGACCTGTTGCTGCTCCCACATCCCTGGGGCCCACATCCCTCACCCTGGCTGGGTGCTGAACCCCTCATCGCTGCTCTGGCCTCCTGTGGGGGACATCATCAGCAAGGCAATTCACAGTCCTCTGATGAAGCCACTGGCTCCTGCTGGTGAGCATTTTCCCATTGCTCAGATAATATTTGCCATCCCTGCTTTCTCACTGGGTCTGGAAGAAGCCCAAGCTGGGTGCTGCTGGGGTGGCTGTGCCCCCGCTGGCCCCTGCGGGAGTCACAGGGGCAGGTTTGCCCTGGTGAAACGGGCTGAGCTCTTCCCCAGGACTGGCAAAACATGAGAATGAATTAATTTTGAATTTATTTTTCTTTGAGGAAAAGCTTTTGGTGTTTTCCCTCTGGAAGATAAATAAGATTGAGAATGCAATACCGGCCGCTGCCAGCTCGGTGCGGCTGCTGGATGTGCTCGGGTACCAGCGGGAGGGGAGGGGATGTGTTCCAGCCGTGTGTGTTTGATGCTGGGTGGCAAAGTCATGAGCTGGTACCTGTTCCCAGCCCTGCTTTTGGGACTGCTGGGGCTCTGGGGTTGCTGCTGGCCCCCAGCCCTTGTTGCTGAAGGCTGAGGCTGGGTTTATCTGTGGCTCCTCGCGTTCCTTGGGTGCCTCTGGAGTTGAATCCGGCTCCGAGCGCAGCCTGACACACGTCACCAGGGGGAACTAAATTAATCAGTGTCTAATCAGTCTGAAACGTGTTGCTTGGCACAGCCTGGGGGGGCATATTCAGTGTTCAGATTTGGAGGGTGCTGGGAGGATGTTCCTGTTCCTGACCATGGTGGGAGGAGATGGAGAGGGAACAGGGATGGTCTCAGCAATACACATGGGAGTGTCATTGCATTGCTTCTGCCCCAACACTGTGTTGCTGGGGGCTTCTCCCTTGGGGGCTGCTGTCCCATATCCCATCCCTGCTTCCCCAGGGCACTCCCCTGCCAGTCCTCCCACTTTTGGATCCCCAGGGGGGTTATTTGGGAAAACCATCTGTGCCCACCTGCTGCTGGTGGGCTGCTCCCAGCTCCCAGCATGGGGGGAACCTGGCATGGGGGTCACCCAGCCCAGGACCCACCTGGGGGCTCAGGGCCTGCCCACTTTATCCCAGAATAGCTCCCCTCCCATTGCCTGTTGGAGCCCCTGAGCAACTCTATGGATATTCATAGTCAGCCACTTCCCTGTCCTTTTTTTCCCCCCACTTTTAATTAATTTCTTCATTTTTCTTCCTCCTCTGTAAAGGCCTGCTCCTCCCCGTCCCCCAGCCTGTCCCTTGCCGTGATTTGTGGAAATTGCTCTAAAGTAGCTGCCACGTAAAAGCCTTGCTGGCTCTGGGGATTTATGGCAGGCTGTGCCTCTGCACAGCACATCCCATTTAGGCCTTATTTATTTATTCCTTTAGGTCTCTTGCTTTTTTTTTTCTTTTCTGTTTATTCCCTCTTATTAATTTCCTGGGGGAAGTTCATAGCTTGGCACTGCAGCCTGTTGTGGTGCTGGGATGGGTCCCGAAATAGAGGTTGTGTGCTGGCCTTGGACTGAGTCCCACCAGTGTTATGGTATTTTACTGCTCCTGGTGATGGAGAAACCAGGCTGGGCCTTTGGGAGGAGGACCTAAAAGAAAGGAGAATCTGGCAGTGCCCCCCAGGCATGAGCACAACCCTGCATTAGACACCAGAGAATCCACCCTTAAGCCAGTGCTGCTGCTCACAGGAAGGCTCGAGACACATATCCTGTCCAACACCCACTCAATTCCTACCCTAGGCTGATTTTGGGAAGCCTGGAGCAGTTTAACCACCCTGTTGTCAGTACCATGGGGATTCCCAGCCCTGTCACCCCATCACCACTGTATCCATGGGCAGAGCTGAGGGCCTGGAGCATCCCTGCATCCCGCCCTTCCCGCAGCCACAGCTGGGGTATCTCACTGCCACGCGCCTGGGGAAGGTGATTTCGTGTTTGTAACAATTATTCACTTAATTGAGTTCCAATTAGCTGGGACTGGAGGTGGAGGCTCTCGGTGCATCAGAGGGAAGGGAGAGCTTGTTGTCTTTTATGTCGCCAAAAACAATTTTCAAGGCTCAGGCTGCAGGTAACATTTCAAAGGTTTCCACGAGGGGCCTCCCTGTATTGTCTAATTTTGGCTTGTACTTTATTTCTGGCTTTTTTTTTTCCCTGGGAGTGTGCAGTGGAGCAGGACTTGTGTTGGGGCTGAGTTTTGAGTGGAATGGAGGCATGGAGGGTTCTGTTTCCGCTTTTGGTTGCTTTTTAGGGTGTTTGGATGTGCTGACCCCACTTGGTGGGAGTGTAGAGCATCAGGGATTGGTGCTGTGGGGTGAGGAGGGAGAAGGATGGGGGCAATGCCTGTTCCCAGGACACATAGGGGGATGTCATGTGAGCCTGACCCTTCCCTGGGAGATTGGGCTGCCTCTAGCTGGAGCATCCAGATGTGGGAACATCCAGGTGTAGAACATCCCTGGGAGCTCCAGATGTGGCACATCCCTGGTATTTGGGGCTGCTCCTGTCCACGTTTCCCCTTTGTGCTTGGCCCTGATGAACGTGGTGGCAAAACCTGAACCACCAGGTTTTGGGGTTGTGAAGCCTCCGCTGGGATCCACAGGCTTGAAACAAAAACAGCAGGTGGGAGTTCCATGCCAGTGGCCCAGTGGGGAATATCCAGGCTGGGCTTCCTCCTCAGGGGCTGTGGGGTTTTGCTGTGGTCCCCTTGGTGTCGGTGTTTTGGGTGGGTCCATCACCCCCCTGACTCGTCTGGGTGCAGCGGCGTGTCCTGCCCTCATCTCCCTGATTCAGGGGGAGGGTTAAGGTTAGGGTAGGATCAGTGGGGTAGGTACCAATCCCTGCTGTGGGATTGGATCTGGGGAAAGTGGGAGCACTGGTGACCCTGGCATTGCTGGCAGTGCCTGTGGCTGGGAGAAGCAGCATCCTCTGCCTGTGTTTGCAGAGAACCAGAGATGGTGGCTGTGCCCTGGGCTGAGGTTTGCAGGGTCCCAGGACCCGTGACCAGGGTCTTGGGTCATGGTTGAAATCCCACTGGCCTTTTCATCCCGTGGTTGGGAATCACAGTGACTGGTGTACACCAAAACCTCTCCAAAGGCATCCTGAGCCAGGCTGGAAGCCAGTGTGGATCCCCCTGCTAGGGACAGTAACACGCTCCCTGCCATCCCTCCCCGTGTATTCAGGGAGGGTTTTAACCCCATGTCAGCTCAAGTCACTGCTTTATGGACAACTCTCCAGCTTGCTCCAAGGTGGGAGCACCATGGAAGCCCAAGCCAGGAGAGCTTGGACTGGTGTCTCACCTCACTGGTATTTTGGCATCTCCCTCAGAGCTGCGCCCAGTCCATTGATTCACGGAGCCCCCAGTGCCGCCTGCGATCACCCAGGAGAGGTTTTAACCCTCCTACCGTGACCTCAAACCTTCCCTCCCTCTTCTCCAGTGGTTTTCCTATATGTTTTTCCCCTCATAAGTGGGGATATACTACGGGGAGCCCCCCGCTGTGTCCCACAGGATAAGCCAGGATAAAGATCCCCCCTGGAGCGTGGCTAAAGTGATCCCTATGGCAGACAGCTGGGGCTGGGGCTAAGCTGGGGCTCAGCACTGGCTATTGGTTCTGGATAAGGGGAAGAGGAGGAGGGTCTTCAGCCTTGGGATAACAGGTGGGAGCAGGGATGGATCCGATGAGGCTACAGTGGGGGCAGGATGGAGGGGCTGAACTCCCCCCGTGCCCTGTTTTCTGGGGATTCAGGGCAGCAAGGGAAGGCTGCTGGTGTTCCCCTCCAGCCATAGCTACGTCCAGTCTGTCCTTCAGCCTCCTTTCCCATGTGTCTGTCAGTCTGCCTGACCCTGCACCCCTGAGCAGGGATGTGGATCGCGGTGGTGACCAAACCCCCATGGTGGGGCCCTGCTGAGCAGAGCGGGGGCTTTTGGTGCTGCTTTTTGCAGCAGCGAGACCCCTCGGCCTGGGGAGGGTGGTCTGGATCTTAAGGCAGGGCTGGAGGGTGCTGCCACTGTCCCCACGTGCCCTCCTGGGCGGGCAGAGCGGCTTGGCCCATCTGGCCGTGTGTCTGCAGCTGGTGCGGGGCACATCTGGCCGGGCAGATGTGGGGGCTCAACAAAGGGGTCACCAGCAGTTGTGTGTTTACATCTCCATCTCTCCTGCCTCTCCCTGACATGGGTTGCAGGTCAATCTGGCTTCCCACGGGCTGCTGTGGGGTGGGAGGGATGTGACACACGGGAGGTTCGTCTCATCCCGCTGTGGGGCTGAGGTGGCTCCTCAGCCTGGGAGGTCTGGGAAGCCCCCAGGCCAGTCAGAGTCTGGCCAGGCATGGAGATCTGCTTTTTTGGCTTGCAGTGCTGAGCTGCGAGGGTGGAAGGACCATATGGTCCCCTCTGTGCCGGCCTAATAAACCCGGAATGCAGGTCAGGTGCTGCAAATCCCATTAACCACAGCAGTGGGGCTGCAGAGCAGGGCTTAACCCTTCTGTCCCCCCAACCCCAGCCAGAGGGTGGACGTGAGAGCCACCTTCCCTCATGGGGAGTGGCTGGAAACCAGGGCAGGGTCTGGGGACAGTGGTGTGGGGGCTGGAGTCTCATCAGCTGTCTTGCTTTTCTGTCCATCCTTCCTATTTCCTTCCTTCCATCCATCTTTCTTCCATCTTTTTAGCTTCCTTCCCTTCCTTCCTGCCTTTCCTCCCTTCTCCTGAGCTACTGTGCTCTCCATCCATCCTTCTATCCATACATTCTTCCACTCATCACCTCTTCTCCCTCATCCTTGAGCTCTTCTCTTGCTGTCCAGCTATTTCTGATCCACCTCTCTCCTTCAATCCATCCCTGCAGCCTCCATTCTCCCTGCTGGTTTCTGTATCCCTATCCACCCTTTTTTCCGTGCTATCTAGCCAGCAGCTGCATCCAGCTCCATGCATGTCCTGCCTCTCTTCTCCTTCCCTCACCACCCTGGTGCTGAGGCTTGGGCTGGGCTGGGCTGTGATTCCCCCATCCTGGCACCCACCCCAGGCTGGGTTAGACCCTCTCCTGGCAGGATGAGTTTATGGCCCAGGAAAGGAGGCTCCGGCCCTGTCCCCCTCCCAGCAACATATTATAGCATCGTTTAAATGCATTTTGTCTGCAGAAGGAAATCGCTTCTCTGGGTGCCGGCAATTTGCCGGCGCTGAAGTAATCGTGGCCAGCCCATTGATCTCCATCCCAGCTTGTCCTCGTCCCTTCCCCTGTCTGGCATGGCCAGCAGGGTGCTGGGCTTGGTGACAGGGTCACCCCAAGTGTCCCCATCCCAGCAGGGTTTGGCACCACGGCGCCGTGTCCGAGTCGAGCAGGGTGCCCAGCACGTGGCTGAGAGGGGCAGCACACAACAACCCCTGTTGGCCATCAGAGAATCCCCGTGGCAAGGAGCAAAAAGCTGCTTTCTGGGGGTCTCTGCCACCAGCCAAACTGCAGCCAAAGCCAGCTGCTTTAGCTCTGCCAGCTGTGGTGGGTGACAGTGGTTGCCCCTCGCTGCAGGTGCTTGGTGTCGCTGGAGGGGACACAGAGGTTCTCATGTCCCCAACTCCAGGGACAGGTGGTGACTCCAGGCATTTTGCACCACCCCAAGGGTAGGTTTTGCATGGGGCTGTTCTGGGCGTTGAGTTGGTTGGGTTTTGTGTGGGTTTTCTTTGTGAAGTGACCTGATCCTTCCGCAAACCCCAGTGGTTTTTAAGGGATAGAGACTGATGCTGTTTCAGTGAGTGGGTTGAACAAAGCCCTGTGCCTCCATCAGTCCTGTTGGAGCTGTGCCCAAGCTGTCCCGCTCATGTTGCTCCAGCTGGTGGATCCTTTTCCACAAATAATCTCATGCCTTGGAAAAAATCCCTTTTCCTAGTTGTTGGGGATGGCAGGGATGATGCAAACCTTCATGTTTCGCAGGAGAAAACAACCTCCGTGAGCCAGAGGAGCAGAAAACCCCTCGCTGCTGGTTATTGCTGATCAGAGGGGCACCCATGGGTGTTTTCCCAGGCTCAGCACCTCTCCTGCAGCTCCTGGCTCTCTAGGGGATGGGAGAACAGATAAGGCAAGTGGGATGGGGTGACAGAGGCTGGAGCTGTGCCCATGGTGGTGCTGACACGGTGGTGGTTTTTGTCTCTCCCCAGCATTTGCCCAGCCCAGGGGAATTCTGTTCTGGTTCTTGGACAACTTTCATCCCAGGAGATGTAGCTGTGGATGCTGCCTGTCCCATATCAAGTGCTAATCCTTTTATGAGCCCTGTAAGCTGCTTAACTCCCCTGTGCCCCGCAACAGAGAGTGTCCTGAGTGGGCTGGGGGTTCCTGCGTCCCCTTCAGCCCTGGGGAGCTTGTCTGAGGCCATTCTCCCAGCTGGAAAAAGCCTCAGGGTCCTGGCACGCTCCAAAGCCCCTGTCAGGAAGGGGGCTGAGTCATTCCCAGGAGCTGAGCCGTCACATCCGCACCTTTCCCCGCCGTTTGACACGGGCAATTTGGGCTCCGCCGCTCGGGAGCCACTTGGGAGCGGTTGCAATCAGCGTTGGGAATGGGGCTGCGGGGGGCTGGCGGAGAGCCGAGGGCAGTGGGGGGGTTCCCAGGCCTCCTGGGAATTCCTGGCAGCTGATGGAGAATGCAAAGACCTTGAGATGTCTTCCAGGCTCCCACGGCTGCCAGCGCAGCGCGTGCCGTCAGCCGGCGCCGCACCGGCCGCCTTTCGCAGGATCTGCTTTAGCAGGAACATCTCCATGGGTTTTCTCTCCACTTGCTGGCCATGGCAGTGGGAGAACTGGCTCCCTCTGAGGGGCTCAGGCAGCTCAGACCCTTGGGAGTGCATGGCTGGCAGTGGCTGCCTGCTCTGCCAGTAGTGGAGTTACTCTCCTTTTTAAGGCAAAACGATCAAAAGGAAGGACAAGACGGATTTCTGAAGGGCCCTCACACCTGGGCACTGCTGAGGTTTGCACAAGGTGGCACCGACATCATCTGCATCAGTTTCCCACCAGGTCATGTCTGATTTAACCACCTTCCTTGTGTGACCTGGGTGCTAAAAGGAGGAGGGAAGCCTTGATGATAGATACATGGTGGGATCTGCCAGCCAAAAATTAGCCTGGACCTAACTGTTGTTAACAAGCCTCTGGAGAAACTTTTCATCTTTTTCTTGGTGGTTTTGGAAGCAGGAATGAAGCCAGTTATGCCCTGTTTCTGCAAGTGGGTCTGTGCTGTTTCAACCAGTGCCCTGGCATGGGTGCCAGGGTGGGTGAGCAGTGTAGGGCTCCCCAGGGACAGTACAAGGCTGGATGTGGCTTCAATGCACCCTGGCCCAACCTTGGGCAGCCTCTGAGCATCCCTCCTCGCTGGACACCCCATCCCATGCCAAGGGTGTGTTTGGTGAGGCTGGTGCCACCCGTCAGGAGGCACAGCCATGCTCGAGGTCTTCTGCATTTTTGGTCTGCAGGACAGAAACCCATCCAGGCTCTTGCTGCCCTTCTGAGGGCTATGAGGGTGAAGCTCCAACTCCTTCTTGCTACAGGGCTGGGCCACTCCTGCCTGGATTTGTTTTCCCTGCAGAGGAGCTGTTCTGGAGTGGGTTGCCCCACACTAACCCTCACTCTCCATCCCCTTTGCAGCCCATGCCAAGGGGCCAGCACCCAGCCCTGAGCCTGCCGAGCCCCCTGGTGCCATCCTGCTGCCCGTGAGCTACCGCCTGTCCAACACCCGCTTGGCCTTCTTCCTCAAGGAGGTGGGAGCCAGCCCGGTGGGCAACGGCAGCGCCCCTCTGCAGCGCTCCGAGCCCTTCGTCGTCTTCCAGACCAAGGAGCTGCCTGTCCTCAACGTCACCCTGGGGCCCTTCAGCACGGGGCTGGTGCTGCCCAAGGAGCACCTGCAGCCCTCCAGCACCCTGGAGGTCCCCGACCGCCTCACCGTCAACTGGAAGGTGCGCGCCTTCATCATCCAGCCCCGGCTGGTGGCCAACCAGCCCGTGGTCCAAGTGCTCTTCTACGTGGCCGGCCGGGATTGGGACGACTTCGACGTCACCGACCGGCTGCCCTGCGTGCGGCTCCACGCCTTCCGCGACGCCCGGGAGATCAAGAGCTCGTGTCGGCTGCGGGGCGGCCTGGCCATGTGCCTGGTGCAGGCCGAGCTGCCCCACGCCTGGTTCGGCCCCTCGGCCGTGCCGCTGGGCAGGAGGAAGAGCCCCGAGAGCCTGGAGGTGCCGGGCGAGAGCCAGCAGGCCGAGCTGTACTACACCCTGCACGCCCCCGACGGGGCCGGCCAGTGCCTTGGGGACACGGTCCCGCGCCGCGGGGCCGGGGGGGCCAGGACTGAGGGTCCCACGCAGCACCCGCTGCTGCGCATCGGCAGCGTCAGCCTCCTGCAGCCCCCGCCTGGGCAGCCCATGCAGGAGCACCGCCTGGACGGCAACATCTTCATCCGCCTGCCCGACAAGCCCCTCAAGCCAGGAGAGGTGCTGAGCATCCTCCTCTACCTGATGTCCAACTCCACGGTGGAGCATTTCACGCTCAGGTAAAGCCCTGGAGCTGCCCCCGACTCCGGGAGCGGCCGCCTTTCCGAGGAGTGGTTGTTTCATCTAGGCAGAAGGGAGAGGGTGGGGAGGGTATATGGTGTTTATGGGACCTGCTGGGTGCTGCACCGGGTCTGGCAGGAGTTTGGGAAGGTGAGAGAGGCCAGGGGATCAGCAGGCGTGTGGTTTTGCAGTTTTGGGGCTTTTGCAGTGGGAGCTTCTCAGTGAGAATGGCTGTTCATGCAGGGTTTTTGTCTCTGCACTGGCACTGTGGACTGCTGCCTTTGCTCTCCCAGTGTTCCCAGTTGCACTGGGATTCTGCCAGCAGGTGTGGGTTTATTCACAGCCACTTTGGGGACAAGGTATGGTATGGCCATGGGGCTGCTGTGGAGTGAGAGGAGGCTTCCTGTGTCCCCTCATCCTGCCCAGAACCAGGTGGGAGCAGAATGGGGCAGTGGGTGCAGACCACCCCAATGTGGGGAGGTGTGTAGGGGGGTGCCACTTGCTGCATGACCCTAAAGATGGGGGTACAAGCCCTGGCCACCTCTCTTCAGAGGGCATTTACAAGTGTCCTTGTGACCTCTGGACCAGCAGCAAGCCCCTGGCATGGGGAATGCAACACTCCAGGCTCTCCTGTCCTTCACCCTGGGCATGCTCAGTCTCAGAGGGGCAGCCCTGGGAGACCAAATTCCTGCTGGAGGAGTGATGGGAGGAACAAAATACTCTGAAAAACAGAAGCTGGGGTGGGCTTAGCCCTGGATGATGTTTGTGACAGCCAGGAGGGATTGGGGCAAAAAATCCCCTTGTGCCTATGACAGGGTGTCTAGGGAGATCCAGGGGTGTCCAGGGTGAGGCTCCAGCCCTGCCTGTTGCTCTCTGCAGGGTGAAGGCCAAGAAAGGTGTCAACCTGCTCAGCACCAAGTCAAGGAGTGGGCAGTGGCTGGTGAGCTCGGAGCTGCTGACGGGTGGCAAACACTCCACGGCCACCGTCGACGTGTCCAGGGTGGATGGTGCCGGGCCCAGGTAAGGGATTCACCTCTGGGCTGCTGGGGAAATTGCTGGGATTTGGTCTGGGGTGGTTCTCCCTTTGCCCCCCCAACCTGGGTGTCTGGGTGGCTGCAGTGCTGGGTGCTGGCAGAGAAACTGAGGCACAGCCTGGAATGTGAGACTGGGGGCACTGAGGGAGGATGAGCAGTTTTAGGGTCAGTTTTTAGGGTTTAGCCCAGCTGAGGTTGGGGCAGGTCCTGCAGCAATACAGGAGGTGACTTAATGTTGTGTGTGGTTTCTAAGCTGGACTGGCACTGTGCAGCTGGGTGAAGGGTGGGAAAAGATGGATTTTGTGGCCCAAGGTGGGCAGGTTGGTGCCCAAGGACTGTGTGAGGTGGCACATTCAGGTGGCATCTGGGCCCTGGGGCTCAGGCAATGCACTTGTCAGTCATTAGTACTGACTGGCAGCTGCATCCCTGGCTCTGAGCTGGGATTGCCTGGCTGTGTCGGATACTGGTGGGCAGGTGGGGTGGATTTTAGGGCTGAATTGTGAAGCCATGGAGGATCCCCCAGTTTGGGGTGGAAATATTTAAATTTTTTAATGACTTTTAATGCCATAAGAGGCAGTAGCTGTTTGCTGACTATCCTGGTGTCTCTTCTGGGAAGGAAAGGGAGCAATCCCCAGGCAAGGTCCCATCTGAACCCTAAGGTGATGGATGAGTGTTGGAATGGGAGCACAAACCAAGTCAGCACCTGAGACAGGGCAGTTCTGTCCTGCTCAACATGGGCCCATTCCTGGGGCTCTGGGAAAGGCTCAGGTCAGTTGAGGAGATCCCAGGGGACATAAATGGGAATGATCTGAAGGAGAGAGGACCTACAAAGCCAAGTTGAAAACCCGGAGGCTGCTCAGCCTGGAGAAGGGGACATGTGGGACTGGCAGGACACAGCAGGCAAGGGCAGGGGATGGGCATGGGGTCAAAAACACGAGCAGCAAAGATTCTGAAGTGCTGAAAACCAGTCACTCCCAGGCTGTGATATTTCCATCACTGTGTCTTTGGGAAAAGGGACATGAGTGTCTCCAGGAGCAAGGTTAAAGCAAGTTGATGTGCTAAAGCTGTTTCTGCCCTCTGGGGCAGGAACATATCCATGTCTCCCCATTTCTCTGCCCCCCACCCCAACACTGAGCAAAGCTGGGGACAGACTCTTGTAGAAAGAACCTCAGCTCTGACCGCTCCAAAAGCTCTCTGTAGCACCCCTTCCAAAGGGCTTATCCAGAGGGTGGGTTTTCCTTGACCCCACAGCATCCGAGCCCGTGGCCCCGTCCTCTGCACACCCACCCCATCATTCCTGCACAGCACATGGATCCCAGAGCTGCCAGCAGCGAGATCCTCTCCCCCTTCCCCCTCTCCCGCTGCCACCGCTGCTCCCAATCAGCCTGCAAAGGTTAGAGACGGAGGAGGAATTTAAAGTGATTACAATCACCTTTTAGACAAACAACTCCATCAAATATTAACGGAATGGAGAGTATGAATGACTCAAAGCCGTGTTGCCCTCCGGGCTGTGCAAACAGAGGCGTTTGTTTCTCCGGGGCTCTGGGGCCTTTTGGAGCACTGGCAGCGCAGGGAGGGGGTGAGAGCCCTGAGCTTTGGGGTGATAATGGGCACTTTGGGATGTTTTGCACCCCAGCAGCTGCATCCTGAATTATCCCCCCAAGTCTGGGCAGCCTGGCTCTTGTCTCTTATGTGGCTGAGAGCAGATGATGCTTGGTGAAGGCAGAAGATGGGGGCTGGCCCCATCAGGGCTCCCAGGGCACCTCTGGGCACCCCATGGTGAGGAGTTGCAGCACTGGACTGCCTCTGGCATGAAGCTGCAGCTCTGCTTTGCCTCTGAACCTGGCTCTTGTTGGCTGTGTTTAACACTTCTGCCTTGGAGGAGAGAGTGAGCAGCCAAATCCCCTTCTTCAGACCAGGAGACCTGTGGCCATTTCCCTTGTGCCCCACTACCTGCCTTGGGGGCACAGCCAGGACCTCACCAGCCCTTGTGTGGCTGCTCCACTGCAGAGCCCATCATCGCTGCTGCGGGATCAGGGATCAGGGCTTGCTGTGGCCTGGAGCACCTCCAGCTTCTTGCTCTCCTCTTTCTCTGCTCCCTTTCACTCATTAGATATTGATCAGAGCAAAACCCAACTGTATCCTGCATCCCCGGATCGATGGGATCTTCTCAGGGGCTGCTGCGCTGCGAGATGGGAGTGGAGCCAGTCCTGGCTTCCCCCTCCACAGTGATTTCACTTTTCCTCCCCTCTCCCTCCACCCAGCTCTGTGGAGCTTTTGCTGGTGCTGTGGTTTGTGGGGGCTCCAGGGTGTCCCCTGGGGATACTCTATTTTGTGGGGGGAGCAGTGCAGACCGGAGTTTTGCGGAGTGAGGCGTTGTATCCCAAGTCCTTCCAATGGATTTGCAGGTTGGAGGCAGAGATGGGAGGCAGGATCACCTCTGTGGAGGTTTGCTCATAGGAGTGAGGTGTAAGAGTGATTTATGCTGTGGCCATCAGACTGTCCAAGCCATGATGCAGAGGGACAGCAGCTTATCCCGTTAGACTGGCACTATGTGCAGGATTTGGCAGTGCACTCCCTCTATCCTATCCTGCCTCAGGGATGCCCCGGAGTTCAGTCCCTGTCCCATGTCCTTCTGTCCTCAGCAGTGGCATTAATTTGTGTGTGTTAGATGAGCTGATGGTTTCTGGCCCATTATTCCCTGCTGGTCCCATTCCCGGGGCTGCCCTCACAGGCTGGGGGACAGCCCTGCCCTGAGTCCCAGCCCTGTCCCACCTGCTGTTTGTGGTTGAACCTCTTTCTCCTGTGCCTCAGTTTTCCCATGTGATCCAGTTGTGAAGTCCACAGTTTGGATTGAGCCTTCTATAGGGACTTATTTGCTGTCCCTGAGCGCGCTGGGTGTGGGACACTTGGGGTCTGACCTGTGGGGAATGAGTGTGCAGGCAGGAGCAGCCCAGGGCAGTAAATCCAGCCACACTGCTGGGAAAACGGAGCCAGGAGGATGAGGACAGCACCTGCAGCCACCCACTGTCCTCTGGGACTGTAGACACATGCTCACCCTGTGATAATATATCACCCAGCAGCCCTTGGGGAGCTGACGCGGTTTTTCTCCTGCTGGGAAGAGGCAGTGAAAAACATTTCTCTCTCCCACTGGGAAGAGTCTCGTGGGAATCTGCAGGCTCCCATCAGAGCAGCCCCTGGCAGAGCTGGGTGTCAGGGCTGCTGGGTTTGGGAGCCAGAATCGTGGTGGTACCCACAGTACAGTCCCCCTTGACAGGCATGGGGACACCAAGGAAACCTGCTGGGGATGCTGGGGAGTGCCCAGCACTGATCCTGGGGTGTCTGCGGGCCCTGGGCCACCCAGCTCACCATGTCCCCTCCTGTCCCCCTGCCCAGGGATGGGGATGACTCCTCTGAGATCATGCAGCTGGATTTTGAGATGGAGAACTTCACCAGCCAGTCGGTGACGCGCCGTATCATGTGGCACATCGACTACCGCGGCCGCAACCCCCCGCCCGACCTGGAGAAGGTGGTAACGGAGCTGACAGTCATCCAGAGGGACATCAGGGCCATTGTGCCCCTGGCCATGGTGAGCAGGTTCCTGCCCTCTGCTTAGTTATCTGCCTTGAGAGCTTGGGTGCCCCTGAGGGATCTCTGACCCGCCCATCTGCCCCATAGCACCTACACATCCGTACATCCTACACATCCATACATCCCAGCCACCCCCACAGGGCTGGGGCAGGAGAGGGGCCATCCAGGCTGCTGCCCTCTAATGTGATGGTCCCCTTTGTGTCCCACCCCCAGGACACAGAGATCATCAACACAGCCATCCTGACGGGGCGGACGGTGGCCATTCCCGTGAAGGTCATTGCCATCGAGCTGAGCGGCGTCATCGTGGACGTCTCTGCTATGGTCGAGTGCAAGTCCAACAACGAGGATATCATCAAGGTGGGTGTGGGCAGGGGGCTCTTGTGACCCTCACAGGGGGCTGAGCTTCCTCCAGGGGTGCTGATCTCAACAGCGGTGTGGGCTGGAGCTCGATGAGCTGGGAGATCTGATGTGCCACACAAGCCCGGCCATCCCAAGCATCATCCCCTCGGTGGATTCAGTCCATGCCTGCTTCTCCCTGGGATCTGTCGGGAGAAGGACAAGACACTTTGTCACTGTCCCCGGAGAAGCTGTGGGATGCTGCAGTGCTGCTCAGGCTGGCACCAGGCAGCAGCAATAACTATGGGTTATCACAGCACTGAGTGCTGATAAGGGGAAATATTGTCACCTCCCAGTGTAAGCTGCATGTTCCCATCAGTGGCTGCACTTGGGTCTCGGGATGACATTTATCTCCCGTTTGGATCGGCTGCTGGGCTGGGGACTGTCCCCAGTGAGGTGCTGGGATTGAGCTGAGCGGTTGGGGATAACAGAGGGAGAAGGGGACTGAGAGAGAGGAGCCAGATGGACTGCAGGGGAGAGGTGCTGCTGAGGCCGGTGTGAAAGGCTCACTGTGCAGCAGCAGTGATGCCCCCGCACCAGCCCCCACCACCGAGGCAGCAGTCGGTCCTCAAATCCTCCAATTTTTCCCTCACCAGACCCATTCATCCATATACATTTTTCTGTCCCTGAATGTATCCATCTACCCACCTGTCCATGTCATTCTACCACCATTTCCATCCATCCACCCCCACACATCATTACCTTCTCCCAAACACCTCCCACCCCTCTCCCTGCATGCACCCAGTGCTTCCTCCCTTTCCATGTCCCCACCATTTGGGCAGGGAGCCATGCTGGGCATCTGGGCTCTTCTGTGTCCCCCAGGCTATAACCCCTTCTCCCCTTCTTTGCCAGCAGCCACCAGCAGCTCTCCCAGCTGAGCCAGGGGTGGTGGGCAGAGCCCTGTCCCCACTGGGATTTGCTGTCCCCAGCTGTCCGTGGCTGTGGGTGGGTGACAAGCAGTGTCACAAACTGTTTACCCAAGTTCTCGACTAAAACTCTGGTCTGTGGGATTTACAGCACCGGGTCTAATTTATGGAGACCAGTCCTCCACAGCGTGATAAAACAATGGAGCAATAATACACTTCAGGATGGACTCCAAGACACTTAAACTGTTTAATGTGCTGCCTTTCTACTCATAAATCTATTTACACACTGTCCCCAGACCTGGGGGGAGCAGGCACATGCACAGGAGCCGGGATGAATAATGCAGGGAGCAGCCCTCTGGCCCCAGCTCACCTCCTGCTCGGAGCCCTGCGCGATTTCTTCCTGAATTATTTTGTGTTTGTGTTGGAGCTTCATTTCCGAGGGAGCTCTCAGTTACCTGCTGAGATTGGGGAGTATGATTATGGTGTCAGGGCTATAAACCTGTTACATAAATCAAAGCTTACAGAGTGGGATGTGCTATCTGTTACTGTAAATAATTTAACATGAGGGAGGGCTGGAGAGCTGCTTCTCCCCACGCTGACTGTGGCTCGGTGGTGGTTGCTCTCGTGTGTAACATGGAGGGAATCTGTCCTGGGAATCTGGTGTGGATGTAGCTGTGGAGATTCCAGGGCCTGTGAAGGATGGTGGGAGAGCATGGGTGGGAGTTGTCATCCTCATCCCCTTCTCTGGTGACACAGGGTGACAAAGGTGCCCATGCTCAGCCCAGACAGGAGGACATCATCACTCGAGGTAGTGTAGAGATAATCCCCCCTGCCTGCCTGCGTGGTGACCCTGGGGGCTGTGTAGGTGCTGAGTGACATGCAGGGAGTGGAAGGGTCACCTCTGCTGCCAGCAACGCTCAGTGGGAGATGCTCAACCATGCCTGTGTGTGAACCTTCTTAGGAGCCCACCATCCACATCCCCCAGAGGACTCACCAGCAGCAAGTCAGCCCAGTGGGACCAAGCCTCAGGAACCCTGGTCATCCGCAGCCACCGCCAGGACCCTTGGATGACATGGGGTGCCACCAGCCATGGTGGCTCTTCCTGCTCCCAAGGGTCATGGAGAACATGTGTCCCCTTGATCCCAGCTTGAGGCTGTGCCAAGGGGGGAGCTCCTGGCCACAGAAGCAGAGCCAGTGGTGCCTTGGCCGGGAGCCCAGGCAGACCTCAGCCTCCCGCTTCCCAACGCCTCGCTGCAAATCCGGGAAGTTTCTCTGAACAAGTGTGGGCTTCATTTAAAAGCTAATCTGCAGTCACTCCATCATCAGGACAGGCCTGATGTGCAGGGATTTTTTTGTTCTCGTAGTTTCCACCCCCTCAGTTGCAAAGCAAGTGGTCCCCAGGAGAAGATGCCGGGGGGTTTATTAACCAGGGTAGTGCAAGCAGCAGCCCAATGTGTTTATTGTGATAAATGGCACAATATCCAGAGCATCCTTTGCTGGAGGATTCACCCGGGAGCTCATCTTTATTCAGACACTGCCTTGCCAGAGATGAGATTGTCTTTTCAGACTTGCTGAGCTGGTATCTCTGATAGGAAGACAACAAACAAACCCTCCTGCATTGCACTTCCCCCCCCGTGCCCAGGGAGCAGGAATGTCCTGAAGAACCCAGGTCCAGAGTTCTGCCTCCTTCACCAGCCTCAGGGAACCACGGGCACCTTGTGGTGGGCACCTGCAACCAAAACACGGGCTGTTGTAGAAGTCAGGCCCTGCTGTGGGCTCAGAAATGCAAAGTTCCTGCATCTGGTTGACCACAGGTGCTCAGAGCATAGATGGGGAGAGAGACAGGGATGCTGTTACCTCCACTGTCAGCCACCATGCAGCATGGCCTCAACCCCTTATCAACCATCAGAGAATCCATGTGGGAGAGCAGCTTGTTGGAAATCAGCCCTTCTGTGCTGTTGAGATGCTCAGTGTGTTCGAGAGCGGCCACGCTGCTGGCTGAGCAAACGAGTTCTGCTTTTCCCTGGCATGAGACAACTCGGATTCAATCCCTGATGGTGTAGGGAGGGAACAGGGTGTCAGGGTCGGGCCATAGGGCCAACCCTTCACCTGGTTGTTGTCTTCTGGCCCCATTACTGGGAAGGAGCTGTTGACTGGTGACCAAAACTGAAAGCCTGGGTGATGCTGCTGTGGTGTCCTCTGAGCTCCTTAATTGGCTCAGTCGGTCGGTAATGAGTGACCTCCCGCTGGATGTATTTGTTTTATAGTGAATTTAACTAATGGCATTTGCATAAACGGGAATTAAAAGAGAAAGAGTGAGCAGACGAACATGAGGATTCATATGGACTGCAGGAAATTCACTCTGGGGTGAGCAGGAGGGACAGGGATGAGGCACTGCTGGGGACGGGCATGTGGCTGGTCTGTGCTCACTGTCTGTGCCCTCTGGTGAAGGAGATTTTGGGGCAAATGTCCAGGATGAGGAACTTGCAACCTCTGTGAAGCACCCACAGGGGGTCTGTGCTTCTGAGCAGGGATCTTGGGGAGGAGAAAGCATCCCTGCTCCTGGGGCTGCCATTAACTGGACACATGCCAGTGAAATTCTGCTCCTCCAGCACTTCCCATCCTCCAGGCAGCCTCCTGCCAGGATCTCTGCTGTGTCTGTGGGACCACTGCAACCCTCCCACCCTTCCTTCTCCCCCAGGTTTCCAGCAGCTGTGACTATGTCTTTGTTAGTGGGAAGGAGTCGCGGGGCTCCATGAACGCCCGGGTCACCTTCACCTACGAGCACCTCTCGGCCCCGCTGGAGATGACGGTGTGGGTGCCCAAACTGCCGCTGCACATCGAGCTCTCCGACGCCCGGCTGAGCCAAGTGAAGGGCTGGAGGGTGCCCATCCTGCCGGACAGGAGGTGGGTGCTGTGGAGCCACCGTGTTTGGGGTCTGTCCAGCCTGGAGAAGGCAAGGTGGAGGTGGTGGCAGTGTGGTAATTGCCTTGTTCAGCTGCTTAATGGAGCCAAAGTCATCTCAGGAGTCCTCAGTGGAAGGGTGGAAGCTCATGGAAGTTTGTGTGTTTGTGTGGAAGGAAGAAAATTTCACAGTGAGGTTGGTCAGAGGCTGGAGCTGGTAGGGAACATCCCTTCTGCACAATAGTCAAAGCTTCCCTGGATGAAACTGGGAACAGCCAAGCTCCAAAGTTAACCCTTCTCTGAGCTCTAGAGACCTCCAGGTGTCCATCCCAACCAGAGATACCTTGTCCTCTCAGCTGGTTAGGGGGCAGAGATGCTGGTGGCACCATTACCACATGCTGCTGAAGCCCTTGAGTACCTTGTGGACAACGGTCATCTTTTGGCCAGGAGCCACCATTGCTTTGGTGACACTGCATTTTTCCTTGCTGGGCCAGCCCTGCCCTTTCCTGGGGGGTGGGGCAGGAGGGCTGTGGCAGTGGGGAGCTTGGCAGCACCACCCCCTCACCGCCCCATCCCGCAGGTCGGTGCGGGACAGCGAGCACGAGGAGGATGAGGAGGAGCGGAAGCAGAGCCGGGGCTGTGCTCTGCAGTACCAGCATTCCACGCTGCAGGTCTTCACCCAGTTCCACACCACGGCGGCGGAGGGCACGGAGCAGGTGGTCACCATGCTGGGGCCCGACTGGCTGGTGGAGGTCACCGACCTGGTCAGCGACTTCATGCGCGTGGACGACCCGCGGGTTGCCCACCTGGTGGACGGGGTCACGCTGGCCGGGAGGGAGCCGGGCACCACGCTCTTCAAGGTACCCTCCTGCCCCCACCTCTGCCAGCTTGGCTGCGGGTGGCAGGAGGTGGTGACGGGCACCCTCGTCCCCTGCAGGTCGTGTCCCCGCTGGTGGAGGCGGTGCTGGGGGAGACACTGGTGACGGTGGCGGAGGAGAAGGTCAGCATCACGGACCTGAAGGCCCAGGTGGTCTCCAGCCTCTCGCTGTCCCTTCACCCCAGCCCTGGCAACAGCCACACCATCATCGCCCGGACGTCTGTGCAGCAGACACTCAGCTTCTTCAAGCAGGTGAGGCCAGGGGGGTGCATTTGGGGGGGGCTGGTGGGGAACCTGAGGTTGGGAGAGGGCTCCATCTGCAACCCCCTTCTCCCAGATCCTGTCCACACTCAGCTTAGGCCCCCACAGCACCCACTGTCCTCCTGACACAGTGTTGACCCTCAAAACACTCCATAAAACTTCACACGGACCCGTGATCCAACCCTGCACAGCCTGGGGATGGGACACAACCATGGGGACAAAGGGGGAGGGATGGAATCCTATGCAGTTCCTAGCACAGCTCTGGTAGCCACATCTGGCAGCTCTGGGGCTGGGATTTGGGGTGGTCTTGAGCATGCATGGGGAACCTGGAGGGAAGAACAGGCTAAGGAGAAAAAACAAGTAAGGTCTGTGAGGAGCAGGATGGATAATGGAGGGGAAAAGGGTGAATTGGCCGGAGAGAAGGGTGCAAAAGAGGGGTGGAGGGATGGACAAATGGATGCAGGTGGGACTGGCATCCTGCTGGGCAACCGGTGCCTGTGTTGGTCCCGCAGGAAGCGCTCCTGAGCCTGTGGATTTCCTACAGCGACGGCACCACGGCCCCGCTCTCCCTCTACGACCCCAAGGACTACAACCTGGTGGTGAGCAGCCTGGACGAGAAGGTGGTCTCGGTGACCCAGGACCGGGCGTTCCCCTTGGTGGTGGCGCAGAGCGAGGGCGCGGGGGAGCTGCTCCGGGCGGAGCTGGTCATCTGCGAGAGCTGCCAGAAGACCAAGCGCAAGAGCGTCCTCTTCACCGCCTTGGCCACCGTGCGGGTCCACTTCGGGTCTGAGGAGGACCCAACCTATGACTATGACCATGTGCCCAGCAAGCCGGGGCTGGGGGAGACGGGGGCCAGTACCACCCTGCGGGCAGAGGTGGAGAGGAAAGCGGACCCGAGCGAGGACAGCAGGATGTCCAGCGCGTCTCATCCCACCGAGGACTTCCCCACCATCCCCACCGGCTTTGTCCAGGTGACCCGGGGGCTGACGGACCTGGAAATAGGCATGTACGCCCTCCTGGGTGTCTTCTGCCTGGCCATCTTGGTCTTCCTCATCAACTGCATTGTCTTTGTGCTGAAATACCGGCACAAACGCATCCCGCCCGAAGGCCAGACCAACATGGACCATTCCCACCACTGGGTCTTCCTGGGCAACGGGCAGCCCTTGCGGGCTCACAATGACCTCTCCCCGCAGCCTGAGAGCCCGGGAAACCCCCTGGAAAACGTCCAGACCTGCTGCCATGGGGACCACCACAGCAGTGGGAGCTCACAGACCAGCGTGCAGAGCCAGGTCCATGGCCGAGGGGACGGTTCCTCGGGGGGCTCCACGCGGGACCAGAGCGAGGACCCCCTCAACTCACCCACCTCCAAACGGAAGCGGGTGAAGTTCACCACCTTCGCCACAATGCCCTCCGATGAGCTGGCCTACAACTCCATCCCCATCGCCGATGAGGAGGACTTGGAGTGGGTCTGCCAGGACATGGGGCTTCAAGACCCCGAAGAGCTTCACAACTACATCCGCAGAATCAAAGAGATCGCTTAACGCAGGGGCAGCGGGGATGGGGCGGGAGGGAGGGGGCTGCCACGCTGTGCCACGCCATGCCACGCCGTGCCATGCCACGCCACGCCACGCCACACCATGCCAGCTGCTCCCCTGGGGCTGGAGACCCAAAATTCGGCTCCCTTGCGCGTTCCCTCTTCCGCACATCTCACGTCCCCGCCCCGTCGGAAGGTGCCCCCGGGGGCCTTTTGCTTTTCTTGCCCTTTACCGACTGGTGTTCCCAGGGGAGGCAGCAGCACCCACGTGGCCCCCCAGCCTGCTGGCCTGTGGTGAGGGGCAGGGAGGGGGGTGAGCAGGGGGCAGAGATGGACGGGGTCAAACCCTCGGTGCGTGCGCGTGTCCCGTGGTGAAGGGGCAGGATGGTGCTGCGGGTCCTGCTGTGCAGGGGGGTGGAAGGGGGCAGATGTCCCACTCCCCCCAGGAGTGCAGCAGAGGGGTGGCAGGTGGGGGCTGCCTGAAGGCCACCCCTCGCCTTTGCTGCACCCAGTTGCACAATTTTGGAGGTGAGTGCCAGTTCAGGGATTTGCCACTCTGTGGTTGTTGGGGTGTTTGTGGGGTCCCCTCCTGTGCAGAGCCTGCTGGCCCATGCTGTGGGTGATGCTGGGTGAGTGAGGCAAGAGGGGAGGGTGGCTGCTGGGGGGCTGTTGCCCAGTGGCCACGGGTCTGGGGCCCCTTTGTCCCCATCACCTGCTGTGTCCCAGCCCCAAATGCCAGGCTTGTCCTGCTCCCCTGCTGCCTGGCAAGGGCTGTGGTCCCCGGGCAGGGGCACTTTGGGGGTGGCCAACAAGTTTGCTGCCTGTGAGCCTGCCTGCCCCTCTGTTCCCTGTGGTGGGGCCAGTGCTGGACCCCCCAACCCCACAGGCCTGCTGGGACCTCCAGGACGAGCCACTGGTTTCTTTCCCCTGCCAGAGCTGGAATGTGGTTCCACTACTGGAAGTTGCTGTGGGGGTTTCCCAGTGCCCCAGGGGGCCAGGCCTGGGTGGGGACACCCAAAACCCGACCTGGCTGGAATCTCCCAGTGCCAGCCCTGCTCCCACAGTGCCAGCCCAGCAGGGATGCCCAGAGCCAGGCTCAGCCTCTGTGGTGCCTTCTGACTGCCATAACCCAACTCCTCCCCGGTCACCCCACGCTGGCAGCAGCTCCCAGCCCCTCTGGCTCACCAGAGAGGCCCCCCCAGCCCAGGGCCACCCCCTGTCCCAGCTCAGAGCATCCTCAGCCAGGTCACCCCTGCAGGGACACCCAGGGACCAGGGCTGTGGGGCTGGGGGTCCCAGGCTGTGCAGTTGTCCCATGGGCACCCACCTGTGGGGACAGGGACCCCTCCCCAGCGTCCCCCAGTGGAGGGGGAGGTGGAGGCTGGCAGGGGATTATTTCTGGATTGGAAGTTACCCACCACTGTGTCTCTATTTTTTTCTTTTTTTTTTTTTTTTCTTAAATAAAAGACCAGAAAAGAAAAAAAAACAAACAAAAAGCCTAAGAATGAAACAAAAAGCCTAAAAATGAAACAAAAAGCCTAAAGCAAGAGGCATTGCAGCCCTGTCTCTGCTGTGGCTCCCAGGGTGGGGGCTTCCAGTGGTTTGGGGGTGTGGGATCTGCCAGGGTCCTGGGGGGCTTGGCTCAGCTTTGATCCCCACCTAAGCTCTCAGCATTTTGGGGTCAAAGCTGTGGATCTGGGGCTTCCCCCTCCCGAATCCTCCCTTCCTGAGCAGCCTGATGAGAGGTGGGTGGGCAGGGACCAGTGATGCAGCCCCGTCCTTGCTGCCCCCGTGCCTCAGTTTCCCCAGCACGGAGCATCAGGCCAGGGTGGTGTGGGGTGCTTCAAAAGCCTCTTTAAAAGAGTTTATCAGTTTGGGGCTTTGAAGATTTCTCCCCTGAGTGGCCTTAAAACTTACCTGATAGCTCTATGCTGATTTTATATATACATATATATACATATGTATGTATGGGGGAATTGAGATGTGCTCAGAGGCCAGGAGGGTGATGCCATTAGTTGGTTTAACTGTGCCCTGTTATCTGAAGGACCCAGGTCTGGCTGAACGAGCTGCTGAGCTGATAGTGGCTCCAAGCAGCAAAATTAACACAGCTGACTTCCCTGCTTGGAACTGCCAAACCTCCTCGTTCAATTAACATATATGAATATTTGTTGGGGGAGAAAAAAAAAAAGGTGAAGAAAAAGAGGAGGGAAAGGTAAGAAAAGGGTATAATAAAATTTTATAATTGTGATAAGACCCAGCAGCACCTGACTCCTGGTCTGTGGAGCTGTGAAGGTGGGAGATGGGGGGGAACAGGGATCATCCACAGGAATCAGGCAGCTTGAGCAGTCTGGATGTGGGGTGTCCCTGCAGCTGAGCCACTGCCAGGTTTTGCCCCTCTTTTTCTGGCTGCTCGCCCACCACCTCCTCCCAGTTGTAGCCAGGCCCAAGGTCTGACACTAAGCATCAGCAGAGGTTTTCCAGCCCATCACCTCCCATTTCAGCTGATGGATCCAGCTCAGGTCTCCAAGAGCCCTTGGGAAGGCAGCACCCAGGGGGACCTGTGCTGTTTGTGGGGGCTGATGATGCTCCTGTGCCCTTGTACCCCCAGCTCGTGCCCTGCCAGCTGCACCCCCAGGCACCTCCATCCAGCCACTTCCCGAATTGCTGCTTCCCCTTGGACCTGGGTAAGGGGCAGCAGGAAGGGCAAGAAACCTGCTCAGGGTGGCTTTGCTTCTGAATGAAGAGAGCAAATCCTTCTCTGCAGCTGTATAGGTATCTATTTATTGATATCTATATATGTATGTATTTATACTTCATACATATGTATGTATTTATACTTTATACATATATATGCATCTATAATATGAGTGTGCACATATATATATATTTATTTCTTTATATATATATATATGCATATATATATATAAAGGATGTATGTGTGTGGTCCCTGTATGGATCAGTGCAAAGGGCTTTGCTCAGGGACAAGGATGTGTGGATGCACATTCAAACATCCATAAATACACACACCCTTGCCCCTGAGCACCACCCACCATCCCAGCCCTCAAATGGTTCCTCTGGGCATCAGGAGCACCAGGGAAGCAGCTCACCACCAATTTATTTGGGTTCCTGATGCCCTTGAAGCCCATCAGCAAACGCACCAGGAGGCAGCAGGCAAAACACTGGGGGCAAACTGCAGGAAAATGGGAACACTGTGAAGGCTCTGGTGGGGTCTGGTTCCTTCCCCAGCTGGTCCTCTTCACTCCTACTACTGCCATTTTGGTTATTTCCTGTAGGAATGATCCAGCTGGGACAACCTGCCAAAAAAGAAAGAAAAAAAAGACCCCAGAGAGCAATCAGAGATGGTGCTATGGAGGCTGCAGCCCACCCTCGTGCGGGACTGGCCACCTGTGCCCCAACACCCACCTAATCCAAAACCACCACCTTCCCCCTTTATTGCTTCAGAGCCCATTAAATAATCCCCCACCAAACAGCCAAGTCTCACTGAAAGAAAGAAAAAAAGGGGAAAATAATTAAAAAGCAGCCTCTCTCCCAGCTCCCCTTAAGTGTTCTCTCTGTTTATTCCCACTGCCTTTTCCCTGTTTAGCAGTTCACTATCTGTTCCCAGCAGGCAGGGACATATTTGCATTTTAATTTGGCGTTGTGAGGCTGCACAAGCCACCTGTGAGGAGGAGGCAGAGCCAGAGACCCGCACCCCTGTGCCCCGCTGCCTCCCAGAGGGAAGCTTGGTCCCCCAAGTCCTGCCTTAAAAATTCCTTTTAAAAAATGATACTCTTAAAAAACTTAACAAACGTCATAAAGCATCAATCTCTTCATGTAACAGAGAGAGCAGGGATCAAAGGAGAGTAAAAAATAGGAATTATCCTCCGCTCAGGTCAGCCCCTTCCCTTCTCCTTCATCCCCCCATCATTTCCTCATGTCCTGGGTTTTTTCTCTCAATCAGTAACAGCCACCAGGGCTCCTTTTCCCCAGTCCCCCCCAACACATCCCTGTTGTGCTCCCCTTGTGCTCCCCTTTCCCTCCACGTGCAGCCCTGTGCCCAGGATGGGACTTGTCCAGGAACAGGGACCACAAACCCCCAGTGGAGGATCCAACTGCTTTTCCACCCCTGTGATGTTGCCCCTGTCCAGTCCTGAGTCTGGAGCTGCCCCACATCGCAGGTGATGGAGGGATATAGTCCCGGCAGCGTGGGAGATTTATTCTCCGGGAACACAAGTTATAAGAAGGGCCTCTGCAGAGTAATTTCCGACTGTCCGAGGGAAGTTTAATTAATACAGGACCCGCCCGCTGCCCCTCCCCGCTGTTGACATTAACGGGGCAGGATTTGCGGAGCAGTCAGGACATAATTACCTCGGTAATTGCGCCGGTATTTCTAGGGGCTCGCGGCTGCATTTTCTGCCTGGCTCAGCGAAGATCCCTCCCCAGGGAAAGAGGAGGGATGCTCTCATCCACACACCGGCTGGAGCTGAGGATGGGCTTCCCGAGCTGCTCCAGGGAGCGGGAATAGGAAAGCCCAGCAGATACCAAACTTTTGGGGCTTGTCTTCTGTGCTGGGAAGCTGTTCCTGCCCTCCCAGCTCTGGATCCTTCTGTGCTGCCTAAATATTCCTCTGGGTAGGGCTGCTGGTGCAGGGAGAGGAGCCAAAGCTGGATGGGGCCCCCCAGCCAGCAGCCCTGGGGTGGGGAGTGTGCTGCAGGTCTCCCAATCATCGGGGAGCACCAGTGAGTCTCACAGGGTTTTAGGATCCTGCTTTGAATTTCCCCCCATTTTCTAGGAATCAGCCTGCACTTTCCAGGGGTGGTGGGACTGGACCCCATCTAGAAGGTTTCTCAGGGCTTGCTGGGAACTTCTGCTGTTCTCCAGGACTCCCCTTGGCTTTCTGGGAATTCTAGGGCCTTTTTGGAGTTTCTCTGGTCTGGTGGAAGGGGACTAGAATGAGATGAGCTTTAGGATCCCTTCCAACCCAAACCATTCTGTGATTCCGTGATTCCAGACAGACGGGCTCCCAACTCCTGGGGCTGCTCTCCTAAACCTGCTCTGGGCTTTCATTCCAGTGCCTCCATAAAGGTATGTTCACAATGGCATTAGGAGAGGCAGATCCCTTTAACCACCGTTGCATTTTAAATGGGCTTCCCGTAAGGTAACAGGCTCATTTTCATTTCACTGACTCAGCACCGGAGAGGGGAGGGAATCATTTCCCGTAGTTCCCTCCTGCCCCGCTGATGGGATCATGCAGGCACAGGGCAATGCTGCTGGGTGACCCACTGTCCTTGTGGGGGTCTGATGCCAGGCAGGACTGCCCTGGCCAAGGCTGCCGTGCCCCTTGGATGTGGAGTGGATGCGGAGCGCTCGCCCACAGCAATGGGATCGCTCCCCACAGAGGGTGCAGCGAGTGCCCAGATCTGCTAAATCCAGCTATTCCTGGATTCATGGCAGAGCCAGGCAGGGCAGCAGCAGATGCTGCTGGCTGTCCCAGCAGCAAAGCCCCAATTTTGTTAGTTCATGGATTTAAAGGTCATGAAAGGGCTGCTTGTCTGACCTCCCCTGACATAGCTCAGTGAACGGCACCCAATTACCCGTCTGTGGGCTTGGCATTATGTCCCATTAAAGGGCTCCTCTTGGATGTGATTGAAAACCTGGCTGGGAGGGCTGCACAGGGCCAGAGCCCTTCATTCTCCCTGTGGGAGAAAGCATCTCCTACATATCTGGCTTTGGAGGGACAGCTGAGCTCCTGAGGTCTTCTCACATCTGGGGCCAAAGCACTGAGTGGTTTTTGGTGCTGGTCCAGGGAAAATAAAACCTCTTAGCCATGCAGGAAAAAAAAATGGATCTTCATTCCTTGCAAATTAGTGGTTTTACAACTTTTTTTTATTCTCAGTTTCTTCATTGGGAAACTAAGGAACTGCTCTGCAGGATGGGGACCTCCATGGTTGGGGAAACCAGCTCAACCTTGAGGAAAAAATGGCTTAAACTGGAATGCACCTGGCAAGACCAGACTGGGGATGGAAACAGCATCTCTGTGATGATCCAGCACGACAGGGACAGGATACAGAGCCTCAGACCCTCAAACCCCCCTGTGACAGGGCTTCACCCATCTGTGCCTCAGCTTACCTCAACACTAATATGTCCTTAGCCTGTGGGTAGGTGGGCTCAGGGCTGGAATCTCAGATGCAGCCTGATTAGTGTAACAGTAATTCACTGCTCAGTAATTAATCACAGACAGTTTTCACACCCTCCCTGCCCTGTCCCCCTCCCTGCACTTACAATGTTTAGTTCTGTCCTTTGCAAGGTGCCATTTCAGGCAGTTAAATCTACCCTCGCTTTCAGGGTAAATAAAATCCTCCCTCAGCCCAAACTTCCACCCAGCTCCAGCTCTGTCACCCCTGTGGACCAGGGAGTTGATGTCCCAACACACTGGGACACTTTTGCCCGCCCCGACCTTGCAGGGGTTGAGCCTTTTGGCTCCGTGCCCCTGTCAAAAGCAGCAGGTACCCAGCCAGCACCGTGCACGGAATAATTGGAGGCAGCATAGATCACCCTAACGACGCAAATCCAATTAGCCAAGGGTTAAGCACTCCGCTGATGAAAACCAGGGGTTCAAACTGCTGAGCCAGCAGAAGCTCTGCACCGATCAATGCCATGTAAATAATATGGCTGGTTCCTGGGAGCCCAGTGCTTTCTGTCTCAGCAGTGAAATACATTTTGTCTGGCAGGACCCCGCTGAGCAGATTAATAAACATCGTCCCGGTTTAGGCCGGGGTTGGGGGACATGGAGACGCCGCCTTTCCCGGCTCTCCCGCACACACAGGTAAGAAAAATGAGGAATAATTGCTGCTCACGCCGTGCTGGCAGCTGCTATCAAATGGCCCTGGGATTACTTAGGGAATGAGGAGGATTCTCTGAGCTGTATCTGCAGTGGAGGGGGGGAAATGCTGTGTTGAGATTGGTGTAACCCAACCACCGGTTTGTGGCGCTGGAGCCCTCCAGGGAGCTCGAGAGAGGGGACATGAGCTGGGACACACAGAGGAGCACTGGCCCCAGCTCACCTGTACCCACCATCACCTCTGCAACGTCCAGCAGCAGATCTGAGTCCCATCATTGATGTCTAGTGGCTATGGAGGGTTGTGCCTCTTCTCCACATGCCCATCCGTTCACCCCCCGTATTGCTGGTCCTGATTCCTCGCGATCCCTCCCACCCACACTTGGCATTGACCAGGAGGTTCAGAAGCATCTAAAAGCAGAGGCAGCTTCATGGAGGGTCAGTGCATTCCCCTAAGCTTCCTCTCCCCACCCCAGATGCCTACAGGGACCTGCTGACTCATGGAATGGTTTTGGTTGGAGGGACCTTAAATCTCATCTCGCCCCACCCCCTGCCATGGGCAGGGACACCTTCCACTATCCCAGGTTGCTCCAACCTGGCCTTGGACACTCTCAGGGATGGGGCAGCCACAGCTTCTCTGGGCAACCTGTGCCAGGGCCTCCCCACGCTCACAGGGAAGAATTCCTTCCCCATATCCCATCTGAGCCTGCCCTGTGTCAGCTGAGGATCACTGGATACTGCTCACCTCAGTGACATTCAAACCCCAAAGTGTTATTGCTTGCAGAGAGTGATGCCCAAAGCTGGGCAGTGGCAGAGATGCTGCTGGGGCTGGGGAAGCATCACCTTGGCTGTTGCAATGGGCATTTTTGCCTCCCTGGAGTTTGCTCCGAGCCCCTTGGATTTGTCCCTGTTTAACCTGATCGTTCATGGCTGAAACACCGAGACACTCTGGAAGAAAAAGGACAGAAAAAAACACATTCAAAAGTAAAAATATTTCCTTTTGACGTGTTTTTCTTGGCTTGCCATAAACCACTTCAATCTTTTGATCTGAGGTTTCTTCCCCCTCGACGTGTCCTTTGATTGCATTTATTTATTTTTTGCCTTAAAAAGCTGAAAATCAACCCAAGCCCTTTTGATTTTGACTGGAATAGAGAAAGAGCACAGATGATGTCTCTGGAAAGTGATTTTTTTTTTTTTTTCTGAACCACTCCAGAACCAGGAGGAAGAAAAAGACCAAATAAATCTGTTGTTGGCATTACTGAGGAGATATTGAGCATGTGGAGATCTCTGGGGGAGGTTGGCCTTGGCTCAGCTCTACCAACAGCTGGAGATACCAAAATGCCTCTGGAAAAAGCTGGAGGGGAGTTGGGGGGGATGCAGGAGCATGGCCCTGGGGTGTTTGGTAGAGGGAGGATGGAGTAGCATCTCTGAAGGAAGAATGAAGCCCTTCAGCGTGGAAATGATCCCATTTGGGGCAAGTTTTGAGGATTTGGGCTCAGTTGGTGAGGAGGGAGGTAGCTCAGGGTCCTTCAGCCTGGGGAAAGCCGCCTGTCCTGGCTCATGATGTAATAACCTTGTCACTGAGTTCTTCCTCTTCCCCCCAGAAAAACTGGGCATTTGGGGACCTTTACAACCTGCAAACTTGAGGTATTTCCCTTGGGGTGCCTTGCTGGGTTTTGTTGGGCCCTCTCCCCGGGCTGGGACCATGCTGTGGGTGCCCACCCAGCCTGGCAGTGTGTGCTGGGGTGGGTAAGAGCCCACATGAAAAGCACCACAGGTCATCTCCACTTCAGCCAGACTGAGCAGAAAGCACTGGAGCTGTGAGAGAGACAAAGCAGGGCTTCCTGGGAGCAGCAACAACAACAAGTCCAGTGCCATTTCTCCAAGAAACATAATTTCTGGTTCCACCATAGCTGACAGCATCACTTTGAGAGGTCTGTACACTGTAAATGCAACCAGGGCACAGGCACCCTCCTGCACATCTCTGCCCCCAAACAGCAGCTCCCAAATCCTCTTGAAAGCAGTTGAATCATTTCATTAGTGTGTTTTTAAAGCTGTCATTACCAGGGCTCTCAGGTAGCTGTTTTATAACCAGTTTATTTTTCTCTCCACACTCAAAATGTTCACAATTTGTTTCAAATCACTGCAGTGCACACATTTGCCAGGTCCTCTCTCTATTACCTGATTTTGTATTTAGGCTTTGAGTTGTAGGTTATGATCAGGAGGGAGTTCTCCATCCATTAGTGTGGAAGCAAAGAGTCTCTGGGGCAGCTTCCCTGGGCTCTTATGATTTGGTTCCAGCTAATGGCTGTGGCTGAAAAAATACAGGTATTCTAAAACCCACTTTCTTTTTGCTTTTGGGTTTGGGCATTTCTAACTTTGAAGACCTGAGCTCCTTTCCAGGTGGGTTATGAAGGTACTGGAAACCTATTGCTAAAAACTACAGCCCTCATCCCAGTGTTGGAATGTTTTATCCTCCCCCTCAGCAGCCCTGCAAATTGCTGTTTGCCTGATGTGACTGGGGAATGTCTTGTTTCAAAGCTCACTGATGCAGAGATGGCAAATTTCCCCTGTAATCAGGTTGGGGTTTCCTTCTCCTTTCCCCTGAAAACCCACAGTATTTCAAATTAAAAAAATGTGGGTTTTTTTCCAAAGAACAGGGCAGAAGGCACAGGAGGCAAAGCCATCCTGGAAGGGAAGTGGCATCCAGGGCTGCAAACCTTCCTCCCCAGCAGAGAGAGGAGAAACTTATGGACTCAAGTCGAAAAAGAACTTCCAGCACTGGTGCACAGGGGCTGTGTTACACTTTCCACAGGTGCCCATGTCCATGATTGTGGTTGTGGCTGATGAATGGTGGAAAAATCCAGCTCATTCCCAACTTCTGACCCTCAGGACCCCCCTTAGGTCTCCCCTGTCCTGAGGGCTCTGCAGATGCCATGCCTGCCCACCCCACAAAGCTCCTGGCTCCCAGCCCAAGCTCATGACCTTTGTGCTGGTAAATCCAGGATAAACCCTAAAAAAGAGAGCAAAGACCCTCTTCCCAATCCTGGACCACGACATGCAAACCCCCTCCAGACCTCCCTGGGGCTCAGAGATGTGGAATGCAAGGCAGGATGGATCCAGGCTGGCCGTGGGGAGCTCCAGCCGTTTTCCTTTCTTATTTTCCCTCTCCTTCCCCCTCTCCCCCCCACTCCCAGCAGCATGTGATCTATAGTAAGATAACAGCTTCAATTGCTCCAAATTGCTTATTGAGGACTCCGTGGTAAATCAATGATTTTAAATGGGATCACAGAATAGCAATCCCAACAACAGCGGAATAAAAAAAAATAAATGGAGCTGGTTGGCAGCGAGGAGAGGGAAGGGCCAGGCTGATTGCATTCAGCTCTGCTGCTGGTGATGGGCACCAGAGCTGCAGTGTGGGATGCAGAATCTGCCTGATCCATTTGGGAACTTGTCTGGGTAAAGTCAGGCTTGTAAAGGGCTGAGTGAGCTCCCCTCGCTCCTTTGTCACGGGTGTTTTAAGTACAACTGGGATCAGCTCTTCAGCAACAGGATCCACAGTGCTGGACTCACAGAACTCTTATAATAAGGTCCTGAATTTCCTACACAGAGCAGGGAAACAGAGCATGGGTGTGTGGACCTGCCAAGCTCTGCCCGTTGGGCTCTGTGGCCTCAAATGGGGCTAAACCCCATCCGTGGGTCCCTGCACACTCCAGCTCCAGCCTGTGTGCAGACAAGGTGCAGACAAGGCCAAATTCCCATCAAAGCCATTACTTATTCCCTCCAAATTTAATTCCTGGGTGAAAATACCCCCATTCCTCCAAGAACAAACAGCTTGTTGGTCGCTGCTGAAGAACATGAGTTATCATGTCCTTAAATAGCCATTTTCTTGCTTTTAAGTGCTCAGGTTCTCACAGTGAGTTAGTGAGAGCAGAAATGCTGTCACTTAGCAACCTCCCCAGTTTGGAGGATGCAAGGGGAGGTGGGGAGGGGGGATTTTTGTCTTTCTTCTGCTGGAATTTCCAACTCGGCTCAGTCCTGAAATTTCTGCCTGTGTGAGACATGACACAATGAAGATGCAGGCAAACAAAAGCACCATTAGACATGTCAGCGAGTGGATGAATGAGCTCTCTTCCCTTCAGGATTTTCTCTCCCTCTTGATTAATGAATTTCATTTACTACAGTAACAACCCTACCTTCGTCTGCATGGTCAAGGCAACAAGTGGCCCTGTCTCAGTGTTGGCTAAATTGAGATGCAGTGGATGAAGGGATGGACAGATGGGCTTTGTCCCACCTGGCAGAAAAACAAATCACTTTTGGTGGGCATCCCTCCTGCCTTCCAGGGATGGGATGAAAGGACATCTACAAAATCACAGTACAGGTTTCCTGTTGCTTCCCGTGGTTCATTCCCTATCTCAGCCTCCCAAATCTGGAGCTTTTCAATAAAGGCTATTTTAAAATGGCTGGAAGAGGGAAAATTGGCTGAAATGTGTCAAAACCCAAGAGCAGGTTCTGGAGAAGGTCGTGGTAGTTCTGGGGCTGTGTGGGTGAATTAGCTTCCATTAGCAGGGTGGGATAAAAAAATAGGTTATAAAGAGCATTTAGAGAGTTTTGCATGGGCATGGAGTGTGTTTAGGATGGGTTTAATCCAAGGGAAGAGAGGCTGGATGGAGTTCAGGACCCTTGGATCTGGGATTAGCTGTTTCATGGGGTTCAGTTTAAAAGTGAGTGCGGATGAATGTCCTCAGGAGTCAAGGCTTTGTCTGTCAGTGCAGCCCCCAGGGGGGACATTTTGGCTCCTGCCTGAGCCTCCCCAGCTGCAACACTGGGATGCCTCAGACACGGGACACTGCTGGATGTGGTGAGTAGCCTGGGAGTCCATGAGAAGAGGGATGATGATGATGATGATGATGATGATGATGATGATGCTTCTGCTGAGGTGTGCACAGAGCAGGGACAGCAGGGACGCCCCCGTGCATGAGGTGGACGTGGGGAGAAGAACCAGATGAGCAGAAATGATGCAGAAACTCCCTCTATTGCAGGGAGCAGGACAAACTGGGAGCGGGGCAGGTCGCTGGTCTCATGGCGAGGAGTCACATCACTTCTGCTCTCCCGGCTCTGGTCCCCTTTGGGTTTCTGGCTGTGGGTCCCGCTCTGACACGCCCCACTGGGAGATGGATCAGGTACCTAAAACAGAGCCTCTGTCCTGCCTTAATAGACCATTTATTATATCTGGTGAACAAAATGCCACCACCCTTGCAAATGTAGCTGGAACTGGGACGGCTGCAGAGCACTGCCGGGGTCTATTATGCAGCTGCTAAAGAACCTTCCTAATAATTAATTGTTGGTGATTTTGGAGGCGAGAACTTGCCCATTACACACAATGTGCAATTAGCTCTATTTGAAAAGCTCGCTGCAGGGCTGGATTCAGCAAACTTGGCTCACTTCGGAGAGCAGTTTAGCGCATGTTTAACTTCAAGCGGGTCCTTTTGTATCTCGCGCACTTCAGATGAAGCGCACGCCGAACTCTGGTGCTTATTCCGCGCTTGGTTTAAGATCTAACTCGGTTACAGACTGACAGAAAGCCGGCAGCGCGTGGAGGGAGTTCTCAGTGTGGGCAGGCAAGTGCCTCCTCGTGCAGCATTGCAACCTGATTTGCAGTTTCCCTCATCTCCAGGGTGGTTTTTTCCTCCCCAGAACCTGATGCTGGACCTTAAAAAGAGGGTTGGAGGGATAGGAGGAGGTAGCAGGGATCAGAGAGCATCCTTGCAGGGAGCTGCACCCTCAGCCAATTGAGTTCCCAGAAGGAGGACTAAGGATGGGAGGATTTAAGGACCAGCAAATGCCAGAGTTCCTGCTGAGGGTGGAGGTTTTGCTGGTGTTCAAACAGGCTGCTTGCCCGTGACAGTGAGCAGGATGGGTCCCCCTGTGGGTCCCTGCAAATCACGAGGGGAAAAGCCCTGTCTGCCAATCCTTGAGCTGCCACCCATGTCGGGGAAAATTGAGCAAAGTCTCTTCTCACTTTGGTGCTCTCCCCGTCTGTAAATACTTCGAGATAGCAGCCGTAAAAGTACCTTAGAGAGAAGGCAGCAGTAAAATTACATCAAGCCTAGAGGCTTAAACTGATTGAAGGATACATTTTCCAGGCTGATACAGCTAATGCAGCAGCAGAGTCTTGTGCACTGAGCAGCCGGTGGAATTTGATCATTTTTTGCTCTTCTAAATGGCCAGGCAGCTGGGAAAACCCCCCATGAACATTTTGGGGATGTTTTCAGAGCAAATGTGTTCGCCAGAGGCAAAAGTCTCCGGGATTTTTCAATGCAAACAACAGTCCCTGAAAAAAATTAGGGATAGTGTTAATCCTGGTGCCACCTGTGCTGTCTCCTGGCCCTTTTGGAGGTTCTCCAGCAGGCTGTGAAAGGTGATGGTGGTTCTGGAGCTGCTGCTGTTGGGATAGAAAGGGAGAGGGAGACAGCAGCTGTCCCAGCAAGGGCACAACTCCAACATCTGTGTTGCCTTTGAAAAAAAAAAGAGGTCTCTGCACACCCCCTGCCCGTTTCTTTCCACCCTCCTGCCTTCTCTCTGCTCCTTCCCTGGAGGCTGCACCCGATCCCCCCAGCCCAGAGAGCAGCCCGAGGGGCACAGAGGGGCTCAACCCTGCAGGACCTCGGTTTGACAGCCCGGATGAGATGGGGTGGATTTGCTCCGACCCGCCCTGGCACCTCTAATCAGGATTAATGGCTGTGACGCTGATCTGCTTGACTTTTCCGCCGCACCCCGGCCGGCGCTGGGGGCACAGGGGCCTGACCTGCCCCGGCGTGCGGGGGCCGGCGCTGACACCAAGGATCGATCACGGCTATTCCCACTGCCGGGAGCAATGGGAAGGCAGAGAGGGGAGGGGAGGGACGGATGGCTCTGCTCTGCAGCGGGAATTTCCCCGGGGAACATCAGTTAATGGGTCAAAAAGGTCCTTAAGCCTCTACCATTACCCAGGTTGCACTTTCTCTGTGCCTGTCAGTGGATAGGAAGGAAGGGACAGGGCAGGGGGGCTTTTGACCCCAGTAAAGGCCAAAATTTCGATTCATTTATGTAGTAAACCCTCCAAACCTTCTCACCTCCCCAGCCACAGCAATCTGGCTGTCAAAGGGAATAAACATCCACTTTTCCCCTGTGAGAGATGACAGGCAGGAGGGAGGGGGATGCAGCCTCCCATCCCGTGTCTGATGGACTCGACCCCCTCCAGAGACCTTCCTTCTCCCCCAGCCTTCACAAGGATGGAGCAGGAGGGGATGTGAGCTCCTGTGTGCTCCAACAGATGGGCCTGGGCAGTAAAAGCCACCTGTGTGCCCATCCTGTCCATTCCCCAGCTCAGCCCATCACTCTTGCTGCATGAGGGAAGGAGAGGCAAGAACAGAGCAGGATCAAAGGCCAAAGACACCTCTTTTGGCAGCAAAGAGCGACTTCAAGCAGCATTAGCCAGTCTCTCCTTATCCCATGGTGTCACGTTCAGGAAGAAGGATGTGGCTGGGGAAGGGGCACCCAGCCCTTGCACCAGGGTGGGATAATGCCATGAACTCACTCCAGGAGACAATGTGCCAGGAAAAGCTGGTGGCGTGAACCAGATGCACGAGACAGCGCCGGCCTCACCAAATTCAGCTCCAACGAAATTCCTCGGGGATGAACATGGACTATGAACGGGCTGGCTCCAGCTGAGTGTGGGCACAGTGCTGCAAGATGCTACTGTGGCACCAGAAAGAGCTCTAATGATCTGGGAGGAAAATGAAGGCCGGCCACCTGACGGCAGCTCACTGCTCTCCAGCTCGTTTTTGGTTCATAATGAAGAACAAGGTTATGCTGGTTCATAATGAAACACCACAGACACGGCAATGTGCTAATAAATGCTGATTTAAATTTGATGGAAGCCAGGAAGAGTTATCCCAGAATGTATTAATTAGTGTGATTATGAGGTGTTTGAAAAATGAAAATGCAAAGCAGAGGCTACAAGGAAGAAAGGTATTTAAGGCGGGCGAGCCTTTGAAGCTCTTCCCAGAGGGATGTGCCTGGATTCCTGCACTGAGGCCAATCCTCTCCCCGGGGCTCACTGCAGCCCCTTCCCCATGGCCGCCCCAAGCCAAAGCCTCGACCACTCTCTGGGCACAAAGCCCTGAGCCACCCGCAGCCCCGCACTGCCTTTATCGAGGCGCAGTGGGAGCAGAAATTGCCATCCCTGCTCTCCTCCCCAAGCGATTCAGCACCACCAAACTCCACTTTGCTGTAAATACAGCGGCAGCTCCCGCAATCCTCCTCTTCCCTCCCAAACGCCTCCTCCGGAGCGGCGCTGGTCGACTGCCGGCGGGGCAGGCACGTGTTTCCCCTGAAGGGGAATAGGTTTTCAAAGTGAATCTTAAATCAGCGAGCTGACGGGCAGCCCTGCCTGATTTCTTTCTTGCTCTCTTCGTTATTGATGTTATTTTACCCCCAATATTCCGAGCTGCCATTTCCTCCACCATCCTCCCCCCACTGCAATTCCCCAAATCACACAACGTGTATCGAACTCGTTCTTCAAACACGAATCCGGGCCTGGTGCTTCCTCTCTGCTGCAGGAATCTTCCCAGTGCCTTTCCCAGAGGGTGGCAGCTCACGGAGGAGAAGGGGAAGGTGCAGCTCTGCTGTCCAGACTGGGAGCATCGCTCTGGGCCGGAGCAAACCTGGGCTTCCCCCACAAAGGGACAGTAGTGGGTGCTGAGATGGAGTTCAATACTCCAGACTGCTTTAAAAGAATGTCCCTGAGCTCCTTTGATGCAGATCTGAGCAAGGAAACAATGCTCAGCAACGCTCACATGCCCCAAAGAGGCCACCTTGCCCTTCTCTGAAGGTTCTGTGACATCCCAGAGCAGATCCCTCCGTCCTTTGCTCTTTCAGCAGAGTGACAACCACATTGGTGCAGTTTCCCACTAAGAAATGCTGCAGGACAGGGACAATCCCAGGCACTGACATCCCACCTCTGCTCAGTGCTAATCTGTGCCCTACTCACCACCCTCCTTCCCCTGATCACGGAGGGATTGCCACCTCCATCCCCTTGGATACAACCTAAACCTCCCCTGGTACAACTTGAGGTGGTTTCCTCTTGTCCTGTCACTTGTAACCTGGGAGAAAAGACTGACCCCCACCTGTCCTTCCAGTCTCCCCATCAAAGCCCAGGACTGAGCCTCAGCTGAGAACATAAAGAGCCTCCCAACTCCCCTGTTTGTGGTGATAAACACTCAGCCACAGCCTGAGCTGTCCCAGCTCCAGGTTGAAGTGTAGGGAGGAAGACCCTGAAGCCACTTCCCTGGATCTGTCACAAGGCAGGAGTTCAGCTGATGGGCAGTAATGCATCACACAGCAGTTTGTCCCCTCACATCTGCCCCTGCTGTCACACAGAGCAGAGCCAAGGGTGGTGACCCCACACCCTCAGCTTCACCCGAGTCACATCCTGGAGAAGTTCAAAAGGAAACGGGCAAAATCTCCCCAAACCACAGCGGCTCATTGGGGAGGGAGAGACTTTGATTCAAAGTGACTGCTCCTTTGGAAAATTTCCTCCTGCTGAAGGAGAAACACAAACAAAACCCCTTTTTCTTTGGGAAAAATAAACAGGGAGCCCAAGCTCAGATCAGAAGGGAAAGCTGTAATGGGAGCAGACACCGTCCCTGCCACGGCTGCACTGACCGCTGACAAATCGTTTCAGGTCAGTGCAGAACAACACAGGCTCCTCTCAGAGCTGGAGAGGCTGTGATGGAAGAGCAGCACAGCGATTAATTTGGGTGTTTCTAATTAGGGCAGCAAAGCTGGGCTCAGCTCACTGCAGGGCTGAGCCTGGGGCCGGGGCTGAGCCTGGGGCTGGGCTGTGCCAGCTGCCAGCTGAGGTGTGAGCCCATCCCTGCCTGCACGTGCCACCCACGAGGTCCTGGCACACAGTGGCCTTGGCTGCTGCTGCTTTGGGGTTGGTGGGGTGGAGAAACAGCTTTTGCTGCCCAGGTCACCCCACGTGCTCAGGTTGGGTTGTTTCAGACCTCAAGGAGGACCCAGATGGTGAGTGGGGAGTTGATTTAAACCCCTGGAGCAGCAGTGACAGCAAAACTCACGTCCAGACAGGGGAGCATGGGTGTGTATTCCCCCTTGCCAGCACACACAGGGCTGATGGGGCAGGGACAGAGTTTCCAGCACTTGGGTCTCTCTGCAAGAAGAGCTGGACACAGGACAGCACGTGAGGTGGCTGTGGGCATCCCATGGGACTCCCTGCCCTGGTGTGTGCANATGTGAGGTGGCTGTGGGCATCCCACGGGACAAGAGTGCCCAGCCAGAGACTCCCTGCCCTGGTGTGTGCAGAGGAGGGGGAAGAAGGGATGAAAGCCCCCGGGACCCTCCAGCCCTCATCATCAGCTCTTGCTGGGTTCTGGGCACCTCAGGGCAGTTCAGCCTGGGATGAAGGTGCAATGGGTGGTGCAAGGAGAGACAAAAAGTGGGTGTCAGTACACGGAGAGCTGGGATGAACTTTGGCAGCCATTGCCTCTGGCAGTGGGCACAGTAATTCTGGATTTGGTAGGCAGGAGACTTATCCCCTTCTGAGCAAACCTGGTGCAACACTATCCCCACACTGGGAGGCTGAGCAGGAGTGGGGGCACAGCCCGTGGTGGGATTAAATGGAAACCCCAGCAACACTCAGGGAGGAAATGCTGGGGTGCTGCACTCCCAGCTACACCCAGCTCCCACCCCGGGGGTGATTCACTTGGACTCAGCTAAAGCCAGTGCAGGACACTTACAGGGAGCAGGGGGAGGGGCCAGAAAGGTCTGAGGTGTCTATCCCAGGCGACTCAGGGTGCCTGGGAAGCCCACTCTGGGTGGATGCTCAGGTGGGGGCACATGGCTGAGAGGAGAGAAGAGCTGCAGCCCGAGGCAAAGAGCTCAGTAATCTATCAGGCAGGCTCTGCAGCAAGTCTTTAATAGACTTATCTTTACCACAATAATGTATTTTATTTTTCCAGTGCCCATTCATTATTCACACACTTATTTCCCCACGGATTATGTATGCTGCCTGAGCTCTGTGCTCCTGCCTCGTTTTCACAATGTCAGCTCTGGTACCTACTTATTTTTACAGCATTGTCACCTGCAAACGGGCTTCGATTTAATCACCAAAACTAATAATATGGCTCAGTGGAGATGTCAGGGGCAGGATACTCCTTCCCTTCCGGAGTGCCTCGTCTGAAAAACACCAGATGTTGGCACTGAAACATCCTGTGTGTGATGAGTTCGGGCACTCTCAGACCACCCCCTGCACGGATCCTTCACCTTGTGGCTGCAGCATCCAAAGCCCTGAGATGGAGTTTGCTGGAGGAAAAGTGAGGGTTATACCGTGCATCAACACTGCTGCTTCATCCCGGGTTTAAAAAGGGCTTTAAAAGGCTCCCAAAACCCACCTCCGGGTCAGTCGCTGGACCCGAGTTTCCCAATGCACAGCAAAACCCTTTGGCTTGTGCTGAGCTACACAGTCCTTGATTATTTTTAAATCACTCAGACCTGGGATGACCCCCAGCACAAGGGGAAGAAGTACGAAGTAGCTGCTCATTAGTCAGGGACATCTGTGAAGCAGATGAATGCTGGTGTAGTGGGATGAGCAACATCTGCTCGGAGGCATGGAGCTCTGCTTGCAGGGCTTCTGCACCTTGGCAGCCCAATTTCCAGCATTTCTGGATTTCCAGCTTCTTGGCATGCTAAAATGAAGAGTGGTGCCTTACTGTGGGTTGATGGTGAACCCAGTGCTCACCCACAGTTACAAAGGGCACACGGGCACATCCAAACACTGGTGCTCACAGAGCCACCTCCCTGTGCCTTCCACGTGAACTGCCAGGCAAACTGATACCAAACCACTGGTGATCTAGTTTTGAGCTGGATCTTTGCTGATTTTGGCATTCTGGTGTTTTGTGAAGGAGGATGATTTAATTTCATTGCTTTCCTTCCTACCACACCAGAGGAAGCAAGGGCTCATTTTTGAACACATGCCTTTCTGTGTCAGAGGGAAGCAGCACAAACAACTTCTGCAAGCTGTGAAGAGCTCTGAAAGGGAGAGATTCCTCTGTTTTTTACCCTGAAATGGCTTCTGGAATTCAGATTAGTTGCACCCTGGGCTCAGGGCTGGATCCTCAGGGAGCAGAGGGAAGCTCAGCACCTTCACCCCAACCAGAACCTTCTCCACGTGCTCAACTGCAGCCTTGAAACCCAGACAGAGAGGATGGGCCAAAGAAAGCAAAAGACTCAAGGGACTCAGGGAGAGTTTTTCTTGCAGTTGTTTCATGAGTCCTTCCTCAGGGGCAGAGCAGCCCATACGTGGTGTCCTCCTGGACAGGTCCCTGTCCCCAGTGCCACTCACTCAGCTTTGGCTTTGCTGCAAGAAGTTATTCCCACAGGTAGTTCCTTTCCCTCACCTTTACCCAGTGCATTATTCTGCCCACATCCCTGTGCTCTCCCTGCCTTCAGTGAGGGTCATAAATAAGGCATAAGGCACATTAAAAAGGGAGAGAAAACATTTAATCTTCTATTCTAGTTTGCTGCAGAGTTGAGATTGATCCGGCTGCTCAGGATCCCTCCTCCAGCCCCAGCTGGCTCCTGCTCTCCCTGGCACTCACATGCACACATAAGAGGATGATAAAAGGATGGACCCTTCCTCTGGGGTTAAATTTATAAAGAAATTTTTCTTTGGCAAGTGCCAAAGTGCACACAGGCAGGGACAGAGGTGCATCCAAAGGAAGGGATGGAGGTGTCCCATTAACTGGTTTTTGAGCCCTCAAAATAGAGATGTTCCCAGTCCCTTAAAGCACCAAGCTCTACAGCCCACAGAAGTTATTTTGGGGGGGGGATGGGGGCGGGGGGGAAGAAGGAATTATCCTGTAGCTGAACCCCTGTAACCTCCCAGTGTGAAATCCCAAGGCAGAGGGCATCTCCCACTGCGATGCTCACCATGTACTTCCAGCTCAGTGGAGAATTCAGGGCTTGGTTTGGTTCAGGAGGTTTTCCCGTGACTCCAGGACAGGTCCTTCCCTCTGGGCTTCTGCTGGGACAGGTTTTCAGCAGTGCTGCAAGACCATTCCTGGAGGGAGTGATCCCTGGATGCTGCTGTGGGCTGGAGAGCTGCCATAGAGGCTGCACCCCTGCTGTGCCTCAGCGATGCCAGGGTGAGTGTACTGAGCTCCAGAGAAACAAACAAATAAAAAGAAGGGTATTTTGGTTTCCACAAGCCTGGTTTCCTGAGAAAAAGAGGTTTATTCAATCACCCTCCCTGTGCCTGAGACAGCCAACGTGTCTTCCCGTGTCACTTTGTACCTTAAGAGGCAATTGGAACCAAATTTGACAGTAATAATAGGAATCTGAAGAGAATTATGTTCTGACAGGCTTGGTGAGGATCCACAGCCTGACAGAGGAGTGAAAGACATAATTAATGGCCCTGCTGAGGAAAAGGCCATGCTGTGAGTGTTGTCCTCAGTAGACATCAGAGACTCTCCAGGCAATTAAGAGCATTCCCTGGGGGAATGCCTTGGGCAGCATTGGCATTAACCAGCAGCAGCAAGGAAACCCCAGCTGGCAGTCACTACTCTGGGGTTTGCTGGGACAACTCAGCAGAGGAAGCTTTTCCCCATTTGGGTCATCACCCTGTTGCTCTCCTGTGTGGATTCTCCACGTGGTTTGTGCCCCTGGCACTTCTCACCCAGCTGGTCCCATCCCACCCTCACAGCTGTGGATGGGAGGAAGAAGGAGCTGTACCAGGACACAAGGAGCCCGTGGGCAGGCGCAGCCCTCACTGCCTGGATCCTTCCCTCCATCCTTCCCCTGCACCAGGACATCTCAGTTTGTGCTGCCCTGATTTTCCCCAGCCCAGAGATGCTCTCCATGTGCTTGGAGGAGCAACGTGCTTGTCCTGCCATTTCCACTTAGCTCTGGGCAGGCACAGGGATGTGCTGTACATACCTTTAATCTTAAAATATCACTTGTTACACCCAGAATCCAGCTGAATATTGCTATTGCAGCTGAGGAAACAGCAATTTGAATCCTCAGGAGATTCAATAGAAAGGCTTGTTTCAAACCTAAACTTTAATCTTCCTGACATCTTTTGTTTCCCTTCTTAAAAAAAAAAAAAAGAAAAAAAAAGTCTTAAAAGGCAAATGCAAGAGCTCCTGTTTCTGTCAAGTTTATAGCAAAGTGAGTCCTGCACAAACCATTGATCCAGGGCTCCATTGGACCAGGGTGGGATTCAGCATCATCTCCCAGAGGGATTTTTTTTTTTCTCACCTGCCTCAGCTGGAGGGAAAGGCTTTGTTTGCCTCCAAGATTAAAAGTCTTTCTCTTCATGTCCCTTATTTCAATATTTGGAAATGACACTCTTCTGCAGCAATGATTTGTCTCCTTTCCATTCCTTTCTCTCTGATAGGAAATGATTTGCTCATGTGGTCCCCAGGCAGCTCCAAAAATTCCATTTTTGGGACCAAGGTCCCTCTTTACTGGGGTGAGGAACCAAGGGGCTGTTGGGGTTTTCCTCCAAGAACTAGTTTCTTCGGGAAGCACCAGAGAAGTGTTGAAGCTGTGCATGGACAGTGATTAATATGTGAATATTTTTTGGCCAAAAAAGGCTGGAAAAGTAAAAACCACAACAATCTCCTCCATATGGCCACTGTGATGCCAACCACCCCCCTGTCCTCCCCAGCACATCACTGTGGGTAAGTGGAACCCAGCACCAGCACCTCCCCTTCTTTGATTAATGCAATGAACACCCCCCTCAAACCCAAGAGGCTTTCAAGGAAAAGGAAATCAAATAAATAAACCCAAGTCTCAGTGCTGGGAGAGAGGCAGAGCCCGTGGAGAGTGGCCCAGCAGAGGAATGGGTGGGAATAAAATAATGAAATAAAGGCAGGAGGAATCAATGTAAGGGGAATTATTTAAGAGGTAGAAGAAAGCTGTTAAAAAAAGGGGGGGTGGAAATCAACTCTCTCTTGGGGGGGAATAAAAATGTTCGAGCATAAGTAGGCCATTTGCTAAACAATAAAAGGGATGAAGCAGATGATGAGTCTAAAATGGCTGAGATGCTGAACTGCTTTTAAAAATCTGCCTTTATCAAGAGAAATGTGGAAAAGTGGTTTGGACAATTAGGAAGTAACAAAGGCCTCATAAAAATAGCTCTGGGGGAAAGAGAAACACTCAGGAAATGGGAGCGCGGCAGCAGCGCTGCAGAGCGCATTAAGGGATTAACTGATGGAAGGGCTGGGACAACCGGGATGGATGGGGACACAGGTACGGGGCTGCCCCCTCCTGACACGGCACCGGGAGCTCCTAAATGTGCCACCAGCATGGACTCGGGGCTCTGGGAAACATGGAAGAGAGGTTAACACAGATCCCGTCAGACAAATCGGAGCGTTGCCTCTTCCTCGCCTTTTAATAGCGGAGCCAAATTAAAGACAGCAAAGCAAATTCTCTCTGGATATCAGGATGTGATATCGCTTCCCGGGGGTGAAACGGAGGAATGATGGAATTAAATTAGGAAAGAGGAAGTTAAAATTGAATATCTGAAAGGAAAGGCTGCTCGGAGTAATTCTCTGCTCAGCTGGGGATCAGTGTCCCGGGGGCTGATTGCAGATAAAGTCCGATAGCACCTGGATCTCAGCATCCAGAGAGCATTTGAATCACATTGTGGGGACTGCTCCGAGGGGCTGGGTGTTACCCAAGGCTCAGAGCCCACTTTGCTGCAGGGAAGAGCCCCAGGGATGGGGTGGAAAAAATAAAGAAGCAAAGTCACCAGGTAGAGTGGCTTTCCCTGGTGTTTTTTCTCTGCATTACAGTCACCTGGACTCTTGCTTTTCAAGGCAGGAGGAGATGATTTGGGACCCTGAGAGACATGATCACACAAGGCATCTGTCAGATGTTTACCCCTCAGTTTCCCCCAGAGATCAGGTGGAGAAGAGGCCACCACATTCCTACTTCTCTTCCCTGTTGCTCTGTACAGGCTGGTAAAACAAAACCACCCTGAAGAGGTCGGTCCTAAATCCAGCCTTTCCTCGAAGCCAGCCTCTGACCATGCTCAGCAGCAAAGAGGATAAATGGAGCATGAGAGCATTCTGCTGCTCTCCAATCTCCTCTCCCCACTTCCCAGGGCTTGGGATGCCCCAGCTGCCCAGGGCAAACATCCTCTCCTCAGCAGCTCCAGGCTGGAGAGCAGGATGGCTCCTGTGTCATGGGCAGGGGAGAGGAGAGGAGGCAGTGGGTGGGAGGAGTATTTCTCAGCTGGACCAAGAACAGCCCGGGGCTGGTGTAAATCTGGTCATTCCCAGGGGTCGCATTCCCTGATCTGACTCAGCTGGCCTCTGCTCATCACTGCTGTCCCTCCTCACCCCATCCTCCTCCTCCTCCAGCCCCTCCACACCTCCTGTGGGGAGCAAATGGCCTATCCCAAACCCTGCTGCTGGAAGACCCTGGTACAGAGCAGGGAAGCACCTGGGCAGCCTCTTTGCACAGGGAGAAGGCAACTAAGGGGAAGAAAAAAACCCCCAAACATTCAAAAAATCTCAGAATAAGGCAGTTTGGAATGCCAGCATCCCCAAGTTTTCCGAAGTATTTTTAGCATCAGGTTTTGAGCTAAAGGAAACAGCTGTATGAACTCTGGCAGCAGGAGAGACAGGAGGTGGGAGCCAACACCCTCATGTTTTCATTCCAGTTTTCCTTAAACCACCCTGAGTCATGCAATTGGCAGTTCCCCCTCCATCCGAAACGAGAGCGAAGCATCACCCGCATCCCCTAAAAAAGCCTGTCCCCTCTGCAGAGCCAGAAGGCTGACAGAAATAGGGCTCTGCTACTGCAGTGCCAAATGTACTCACCACCTCCCAGGAGCCAAACCACCCCCCCTCCCCAAAATCCCAAGGATCCCTTTTATAGCAGGGCCTGATCCTGCCCCAGCCGATCCTGTGGGAGAGGCTGCAGGTAAAGCTCAGCCTTGCACTTAAAGGATGAGTTTTCCTTGTGAATGCAGTGATTTAAACAACAGACTTTGTTTTTTCTTTTGATTTATGGCATGTTCTGGGTTTGAACTGGGCTTGGGGAGAGGAGAAGCTCTCCTTTGTTTTAGGAAAATTAAGCCCTGCTGAGAGAGGAAATGATGGTCTCTGGCTTCAAGCTCTGATCTCCTCCTGGAGCAGTGGGGACAAGACGTGTCAGTGGTTTCTGCAGGGCTTTCCAAGCAATTGAGACAAGACAGAAATATCCCCAACTCTGGAGCATCTGTTCCAGTCACCACCCACCTGCTCGGCCCCAGCTGGGGCCCAAAAAGCCGGAGGAGATCACTGGGATCTCTAATAAATCTTGCAAAGACCCAGCCTGGGTTTTAGGGCAAGGAAAAGGGAAAATGGCTCCTGAGCTCACACTGGGTGCAAGTCAAATACTGGCACTGAGAGGACTTATTGTTAGGCCTGGAAGAGTCTTTGTGTGCCAGGGGGAGAGTCCTGTCTCGGATGTGGAGATGCTGAGCTGAAGGTTTGACACTCAAAGGAGCCAAAGATACTTTCTACTTAAACTTGGGCATGTGGGTACTGGGAGGAGCTTCTATATATAACTCTGTGGGTTACAGAGTCAGAAATCAAAATTCTGCCTCTCCAACTTCCTTGGTTGGTCTTGAACAGCCACAGATGGAGAGCACAACCTTCTCCACGCTGGGATGGGGGGAAGCTCTTTGCCACTGAAGCCACACCACCACCAGTGTAGGAAAAACAGGGAGTCAGCCAGTTCTTGGCTTGGGTTTTGTTCAAGGAAAGAGGCACATCCCAGGAAAAAGGCATTCACTTGGTGGAAGTGCCTTGGAACAGGAAAGACCAAGACAAGTGGTCTCTGTCAATGGGAACCATCTGACTGGCACAGGCTTTTTACCAGGGAAAGCTTCCCACACACAGAGCGCTGGTCAGAGGAGGTGCTGTACATGGGCCTGGGATGCACTATCACCCTGTAATCCTCTACAAAGAGCTTGGTGGATCAAGTGGGAAAATGGTGACTTTTTAGAAGAAATCATATGCTGGAGATGGGGGGTGGTGGTGTGAAAGCAGCAGGTCAGACTGATATGAACCTACTGTTTTCTCTGAGCTGTGTAAAAAGGGTATTTTTTCCCAAGGAAAGCTGGCTCTGCCAGAGGTTTGGGCAATCAAGTCATATCTCCTGCAATACTGTGGCACACAGGACTTGTTGGAGAGTTTGTGAGCAGTCAGACAAGGCAAAGCCTTGATCCATCACCTCCCTCAGATCCTCATTCCGCTCATATTTATTAACTTGGTTCTTTCACAGCTACTCACTCATCACAGTTACAAACTCCATCCCTTTTTCCTCAACCAACAGCCAGAAACACAACAGTTTGGGTGTACAGTCATGGCTTTTAATACATTTTCCACAGAAAGCCTCCCTAAAATCACCAATAAAACCCAACTTTGTAGCTGCAGTCAGAAGAGGGAAAAAAACATTCTTCCCCCCC
>VYXB01000140.1:203333-322851 GCA_013397135.1 Pachyramphus minor
TGGGAGAAAATGGAGCTTTTCTTGAGTGGCAGTTTGCAACAGCCCCATCTCAGCTCAGGGCTGAGGTTTGCACAGGGGATGTCTTGTGCTCTCCAAGTGGAGACGGGAACAGTCTTGTTACTTCCTTCCATGTGCCAGTGAGTTGAAACTCAGCCCTTGTACCTTTCCTTGGACAGTCTCGAATGAGAACTTGCAAATTGCTTTTCAATTTGCTTTGGTGCAGCTGAGGAAGGAGGGGACAAGGGGCTGTGGGATCACTCCTGCCTTTTGTGGGGTTGTTCAAAGTGAGCTGCACTTGCCTTGTGTGAAAAGGACAAGCACGAAGAGCCGGCTTTTGCCTTGGGAAGAAAGGGTTCTTTTCAAAGAAAAGAAAAGTGATTTTTTTTTTTTTAAGATTGCTGGACAGCTTCAGAATTCAGCAGGATGGCCCAGGAGCTCTCAAAAATCAATGAGAATAAGATAGTGGAGTTGGTGTTAACAGACTGCAAAGTTGGGTTGTGAAGGACTGAAGAGGGTCTTTCAGACCCAGCTGGAGATTTAGCACATGATGATTTTTCCTCCTGTCCTGGCAGGTACTGAAAAGGAATCAGAAAGAAGCCGATCCCTCACTGAGGGTAAAATTCTCCTTCCAGTCAGTGCTGGGAACTGCAGCCTGCTCAAGAGTGTGAAGGATTAACGTGGTGCAGAAGAGTGACCTGGAAATCCCAAACGGAAGCAGCGTTCCGGGGCAGATTTCCCTCCAGCCCCACGAGAGCACACACACGTGGGAGAGACTTGTGGCTCCAACCCAGCACACCAAGATTTCCAAGAGCTACACGAGGAAGGAGAGCAACTGGAGATGTCAGCCCTGCTCTGGCACCATCCATCACATGGCATGTGGCAGGAGGTGCCTCCCACATCGCCCCGGCTTGGCAGATGCCGGCGGGCTTCCGACATCGCTCCTCCACCCATCCCTCCCGCACCATATGGCTCTCTCAGGCTGGGTCCCGGGAGGCCCTTCCCAACAGCTGCTCTGCTAATGACTCCTTATTAATTGCAGGACTCTGGAAGGGCACCAATGATGCCCCTCTTGAAGGTGAACCTTTGAGGGATGGGTTTGGCTTCAGATCTTCACCTTCACAAATGGCCCAGGTGACCTCTGCACCGGCAGAGGTGGGTTGGGAGGCATCGTTGGACCTGTGCTGGTTGGTGGCCACTGGATGCGTCATTTCCAAGCCTTTCTGAGCCTCCTGTATCCTGGGTGCCAACACCCCACAGAGACTGGAGCCAGCCTGCAGAGGGTTGGTCTCCAAAAGGTGCAGCATCTTGGTGTCATCCCACATCTCCTGCTGTGAGAGAACCCAGGATGCAAACTGATGGGATATTTGCTTCCCTGAGCTGTTGGCTCCTGTCCCAACTCACATACAACCTTCCCTCCCTGGGCAGCTCCTCCTTTGCTCACAGAAATGTAGGACAGGAGCTGGGATGGGGAATCATTGCCTGTCCAGGAGCTGGGTGATGGATCCCAGTGAGAGCAGCACTGATCTGTACAGGACAGGGCAGAGAGAAACCATCACAGGGTGGCCAAAAGGACCATTCACAAAACTTTTTGGATCTCAGCTGGTCCTGGATTATCCCAACTGAAAATCCTCAGCACCCTGCCCAGCCCAGACTCATCCCAGGCCTGTGTATTGTGGGAAGCAGGTATTGGAAGCCACCCTGCTCCCACACTGGTTCAGTCCTGGAGCAGCTGGGGAGAGGGACAAATGTTGCCAAGTCCTAAAAAAGCCCAGCTTTACTCCCAAGGGATGATGTGTACAGTATCTCCAGCACTGACAGTTCTGCAAGCCTGGGATTTTTGAGGACCATAAGGGGGTTTTTTTGCAACATGGTTAGGAGCACATTCCCAAGGCTCACAGTGAGAGCAGGGGCAGAAGGAATGGTGGCTGGACCAACACCAGGGACTAAGTAACCCCTCCTCAAGCCAACCTTGGAGAGTTGTGAGAGCATCCCCAGAGCAGGTTCCACCAGCCTGGACCAGGTTGGACCCACAGCAGCTGGAGCATCCTTTTGAGAGCTCTTGTCCTCCTGGCAGCTTCCCCAGGGGCTGTGGTCTCCCTGGAGCCCCTGTCCCCCCTCCCTGGTCTTGCTCAGCCCCACTGGGCCCTTGCTGAGCCGTGTGTAGGTGTGTGTGTGCTGAACATGTGCCTCACTGAGAGGCAGCAGCATGTGGTGACTCCATTCCTGGAGGCACCAAAAGCCACAGCCATTAATCTCTATAAATAATTTCAGCCACAAAGCCTCCAATGGCTGTTTCCCTACAAAACACACACACACAAAAGCTTTGTAAAACATTAGCATTCCTGAAACAGCCCAACAGCCTGACAGAGTCTGCAGGAATGGAGAGCAATTAAGTCAAGCAACTAATTGCTAACAATTGGTGTTTCTCTAATGGCCCTGAGCAGGAGGAGTGTGGCCAGCAAGTCCTTTGGTGGGCAAGCTGCTGGCTGATGTGGCTCTTCTGGTGGAGGAAGGGCCTGATTAAGTCCCTGTAAATATAAACCAGCCAAAGCATGTGCACAGAGCTGCAGTGAGGGGACAGGAGAGGGGATGCAGCACCCATCGCTTCCAGGCTGCCTCTGCCTGGCTCAGCTCCATTATTCCTGTTGTCCCAGCTGTGACCAGGAGAGAGGTTCTGTGTTCAAGTTGTTTTTGTGTCCATGCACAGGTCGAGACAATGGGGCTTGTCCCTGCTGTGTCCCACTGCTGGAGCGAGGGACACCTTGTGAAGGCACCACCTGTGCTCCAAAATCTGCGTAATTCAGGGTAAAAAGGGGGATATCAGGACAGTATGGAGTCAATTCACCTTAGCAAAACCTGTCCCAGAATCTCCAGGATCCCTGGGAAGCAGCACCTTTCACACCAGAGCTCAGTAGCAGGAGGGACCTTGGCCCAGCCTTGACCCCACTCAGTCCTCGCCGCCCTCCCATCCAAGGGTTAAAAAAGGCAGAAGCTGCACAGGCTGATGGAGTAAGAAATTTCACTTTGCTCCTATTTGTAGTTAAAAAAAGCACTAATTCATTCTAAATCTGCCTGAAAGAGCCTTAAGTGGTAATACACCGATAAGACGACTTTATTTGGCTTAGCATTTAGAAAGTTTTATGTGTGTAAATGGGCGAGGATATCACAAAGGCTCATTTTGTCTCTCTCTCTCTTTTAAAGTGTGGAGCTGTCTGGCCTCCCTTCTGCTCTCCTGCTTGCTGGGTTTCTACATCCCAACCTTTTCCCCTTTTCCAGGAGGGGATTATTGCTCCATGGCAGGAATGGCAGGTTGTTTGGGTGACCCCCCCCACTGCCCCACAGTCTCCCCATGGCCCAAGGATTTCTCTACTCCACTGCTCCCAGGTGCTGCAGCCTCAGGCAGACTTGGAGCCTTCCCTGAACCTCTGTGGAGTTTTTTTTTGGTTTCCACTGGGGTCTCAGCCCAGGTGAATCAGGATTGGATTCCCAGGCACCACTCCAATAATCCTACTGAAGAGGCATCCCCATCCTCACCCCTCACCCAAGCGAAGGAGGAATTTTGTTCCCTTCTGACCACTCAGTTGCTGGGGTTGGGAAAATGATTCATTTATCCTCCTTGGTGTGAGTCACCAAAGAACCACCAGCCAGCAGAACCTTCCTCAGCCCACACTTTTCTGCTTCTTCCAGCCCAGCTCTTCCCATCCGAGCCACTGCCACGGACAGCTCTTGTGCAAAACGCCCTATTTCACAGGGACATTTCTCCTCCTGACCTTCTGTTTACCTACAGGGCCATTGGACAACGTTCCCAGTGGCTGACAAGGCTCCTGAAGTGCTCTTGTCAAAGGTCAGCATGGCTGTGAAGAGAATGATCATTAGGAACGGGGAGCTGGCAGCGGGAGAATAAACACTGCCGAGTGGTACTCGGGCTGTGGGAGATTTGGCAAATTTTGCAAAGGTCAGTTATCAAATAAATGAGATGAGGAATTTCAGCAAAATGCTCCTGCTCTCTTGGCAATGTCTGATTGAGCTCACAGCGTGATGGGCACTCTCACAGGCTCCCTTATCCTTCGTCTGTCGCTGGCTGGAGTTTTCATTTCTGCTCCCTGAGTACGAACACGTCAGTGGCGTTTCAGGTGTTACACCTTGAGGTCCTGGTTCAACAGCCAGCAATGTTTGTCTGGGCTCCACGTTTATCCTGTGCAGCTGGTCAGGAGGTGACACCAGCAATGTTTTGATGGTTAAATCAGTGTCAATGGGAGAGTCACTTAGTCCAGTATTAAACACCATGACTGGTGACGCCCAGCAAAGGGACAACGGGGGATTTATTTTTTTTTTAAATTGTGTGATAGTAAAGAAAAAATACTAGATAGGCCTCAAAATTATGTTTATTGGGGAGGGAGTATATAAAGAACCCCTTTCCCACTGATCTGCAGAGATGTATTTTATGATGGGCTTTTTGGGTTTATTTTCCTTTCAGCAGACACCCCACACGCTGGAGGAATTGCTGTTTGGGGACAGCAAGGAGGGGAGGGGGAGAATGAAGCTGGAGAGTGCAGCAAGACATGGCCATGGGGACAAGGGACACGATTTAGGCCTTGTCCTGGTGATCCAGGCTGGCACAGGGCGGTCACCCAGGCTGGGGCTGTGGTTGGATGTCACCTGGACCTGCAAGATGCCACCAGGGAAGTCCCACAGGAGGGGCCACGCCTGGGTGCAACACCTTGAGGAGCATCTCCAGTTCCTACCCAGCAAAGGTCGGGTCAGGCTCCCGGCGGACACGGCGCCTTTCCAGTGCTCTGGAAGGGAATGTCCTTCCCAGCTTCCTTCAGCTGCTTTATTGGGATTGCAGTCACGATGCCGTGTGTCTGTTCCCCATCGGGCTTTGAGGGTCTGTCTCCCTTTGGGATGAGCTGCCCACAGCGCCAGGGAGAGCAGAGGCTTAACAAAGAAATGCAAAGCAGAGGTGATGAGACACTGAGAGCAGTGTTTCCTGCCTGCTCCGAGCAATCTCTGACAGCCCAGGAGGAATCTGGATGATTTCGGTTTGGTTTTAGCATTATTCCTATTCCATTTAGCTAAATAAATAGAGGCTGGGTTTAAACTAATTGAATCGTGTGCACGCAGCCAACTCACACAGCCTGAAGCAAGTCACAGTTTTTTTGAACTGGGGTGGTTTGAGGGTAGAGGAAGGGTTTGCCACAAGATGGTTTTCAGAGGGTTTCTTAGCCTTTCCAAAAGGGCCACTGACTAACTGCTTCATGTGGGGAAATGAGGGGAAATACCAAAGAAAGGTAAAAAAAAGACAAATAGAAAAAAAAAAGAAAAGAAGGACAGTTTTCAAGGAGACACCTGGATTTATAGCAAAGTTTCATTTCTCTTGGACTGGCTTTAGAGCCATTTCACTGCTGGATTTGCCTGCATTTGGGATTTAATGGGATCTTTCTAAAACAGCTCCAAATACAAGAGCAGATGATAGTTATTAAAATGACAATAAGGCAAAAATAGGCATTAAACAGATAGTACAGCTCCTGCCATCCACCCCTCTGTGCCAGTGTAACCATGTAAGGAGCAGAGTCTGCAGGCAGTGACCCCCCTGGGGTGTCACAGGAGGGCAGGGCCACACTGGCAGCAGGTGACACCTCCATGGCTCTTCCCATCTGCTGGAACGATCCAGTGGAGAATTTGATCAGTTTATAGCCAGGACTAATTCATCTGGATTAGGGAGAGCAAGGACAGCCCCTGAAACTCTGCCATCACTGCCCACCCAGTGTCCTACCCCTGCTCCAAACATTTGGGATCACCAGCCCTGCCCACAGCACCAGGAAGGAGCAGGACACGGTGCCTTCGCCCTTCACCTTTTGCAGGAACATCCTGTGGCTGTTCCCTGCTCCCCTCTCCAAAGGCAGAGATTCAACAGGAAAGCTGTTCCCCCCAAAGGGCTGGGGTTTGGCAGGGATGGGAGTGGCTGATCTGGGGTCTGGGGGGAGCAAACTGGCCATCCCAGGGAGCTTTGGAGCAGCTGCTGCTGTGGGCTGTGATAATCCGGCGGGAGCTCCATCCTTGCCTCGCTGTTACTCACGTTTGTTTACTGCAGGAAATAATTCATCTTTTGGGCTCTTGCTGGGGATTAATTAATGGTTATGGCTTCTGTGACCCTGTGATTAACTCATTTTCACATAATTGCTTGAAGACAAAACGATGTATTAGTAGCTTTTCTCCCTCCCCATCTCTGCTTGCCGTGGCCTCCGGGGGGACTGAACTGTCAAAAAACCTTGGATTTTCCTTCCCATTTTTTCACTTTTCACAGCTTTTTTTATAGATCCAGAAGAAAAAAGTCACTGAGAATTGATGAGAGAGCACTTTCCAGTAGAAAACCAGCTGGGCTTTGACTGGGCACAGAGACCTTCGGTGGGACCTCCATGATTAATGCTGACCAAATTTTGCTGTCAGGGGGTGACACTGCACAGGGAAAAGGGTTTGGCTTTGCCCTAAGAATTCTGCAACCTGGAGCAAGACCAGGGTTACACCTTTGCAACCTCCTCATGAGTGGGAGCGTGGTGCCCACCAGTTTGGTGGCCTGCAAGACAGGGCAGCTGGAGAATGGCAAGGATGGACCTTCCTTCTCCTTCATCCCCAGGCAGCACCTTGGGTGTTGGGGCTGTGAGGTCTTGGTGTGTGAGAAGTCACAGGGCAGAGGTGTGTGGATGGGATCCATCTCCCCCCATGGAAAGCACAGCTTAAACCACCACTGGCAGGGGATTTAGTGAAGGACCAACAGAAACCCCACTGTCCCTGGTGAGCCCCAGAGAAGAGGATACCTTCACTTCCCGAGGACCAGGGATGGCCAGGATGGAGGAGAAGGTGGGGAGCCTGGAGATCCACCACAAGCTGATCTTCTTTTCCTTTTCCTCTGCCAAACCCAGGACTGTGACCCCATCCCACCTCCAGGTCAGAGACTGCTTTTCACCATCCAAAGAGAAGCTGGAACTTGCTCCTTCCCTAATCCAGACTCCTGTGGGAGCAGCCGCCCCAGCTCCTGCTGCTCCCTCCCCTCCAGAAACCCATTTCAATCTGAGATTATCGAGTTAAAACACTCAGCTGACAAAAATAATAAGCACTCAGCAGGCAGCCAGCAGCTCTGCTGGGCTTCCCTCTTCTCAAACCCTTAATCTATTTTTCAGAGAGTCTTCAAGCAATTTAAGTCGGCCTTTCGAAGCCAAGGAGCTTTAAACTTGGACCTGGAGAGTTGTCCCTGCTTGTCCTTGGCTCTGCTCCATCCCTGGCACCAGCAGGACATGGGATGGGGCAGGAGGGAAGAGCTGTGACCCTTTGTCTGGGGAGACTTTCTGTTTGTTGGAGACAGAAAAGTGGGGGTGAGGCCGTGAGAGATGCTGGCAGGATGGATGTGGAAGAGTGTGACTGTGGGGATTACGGCGCTAAATCCAGGTTTTCTGCATGGAAGGTTGGCAGGCTGTGAGAGAAGGACCCTAATTGTGCAGCACAGCCTCAGGATCTGTCTCCAAGCAGGAAAATCAGATTGCATGACGTTACATGACTTCTCTGCTGGAAATGATGGGAGTGAGAAACACTGGGAAGGTGGTTTCCATCCATGCACTGCCCATCGTGTGTGGGCCCAGCAGGAAGGAGAATTAAGTTCGAATCAAGCAATTATTTCCTTAATTTCTTGCAAGCCTCAAATGTCTCAAACTGCCACTGGGCTTTTTGGACACCGGGTTTGTTTTGCCTTTTTCTGTCTCTTCTCTTTCTTTTTCATCTTATTCCTCCTTTCCCTCTTTACTGGTTCTAATTCTGTCATTAGTAATTAATGACTTTGGAGGGAGACATTTTCTTTTTAATTAAAGGAAGACAAGAGGGAGAGCTGTAGTGACACACAAGCACCATTCCATCTTTTAGCATGGACAGGATTTTCCTGAAGCAGTTTCTCTCTCTTCCAGCAACTGGGGAAAGGGGCTGGAACCAGCCCAGGGACATTTTCTGTGCTGGTGTACCCCAGTTTGGAGAGCTCCCCCTCCCACCTCCTCATCCACAGCAAGGAGCTCTTGTGTGCCTTGGAAAAAAGTGAGCTGGGGATTAAATTTTAACTCCAGGAGAGACCCTCTCTGAGTGTAAATTCATAAGGAAAGAGCAGGATGGATGGTGCAAAACCCCCTCCAGGTGTGACTGTTCTCCCACAGAGACCATGGAGAAGACCTCAGGCTCACCTGGTTCCCTCCAAAAGTCTGGAGAGCTTTGTAGGGGCTCATCCCATGGCTGCCCTGGAAGCTGAGGAGAGAGCACAGCCACTCTCTGGACCCCAGCAATGCTGCATTGACCCCCCTCCTGGCTGGGGACCCCTTTCCCTGCCTTGGGAACCCCCAAAGCATCATTTGCTGATCCATCTCCACCAGGATCTGCTCTGTGGCTGCAGTGGGGACCCTCTCCTCACCTGTACTGGGAGCTGTCCAGCAGGAAAACTACCCCTTCCATCCCACCTGGAAAAGAGGTGACTATTCCTGCTGCCGACACTGTGCTCCGTTTGTCACTGCTTGGGAGAGTGGGAATGGAGGCCACGGAATGGGGATTGATTGCTTGGATGCTGGCTGGGCTGCACAGCCAGCCTGAGCTCTGCTGTTCCATTAGTGGCTGTACATGGGACAGTCACAGGCTGGGATCGCTCCAGCAACACCCCAGCTCCTGGGAAAACTGGTCTGCTCCCAGAGAGGAGGAGGAGGAGGAGCACTGGCAGGATGCAGCGCAGGCCTTGGGAGAGCACAACAGCCACACACCTTCACTGTGGATTTGCTGATGCTCCTCAAATTACTCCCAGCAATCAGTAAGAGTCATAAGGAGGGTTTTGGAGGAGCCTGTGGGAAGCCAAGCAACTGGGAGGGAGGAGAAAGAAACGAAGCCCCGTGTCTGCAGATGTAGTTCTGCAAAGGATACAGCAAAACGCAGTGGGAAAGGGGGGATAATTGGACCTGAATTAGCTGCTGACATTCAGGGAACAGCTCTTGGGGCTCCTGCAAACAGCTGGGAGCAGACACCTGCCCAACAGTCGGGGGAATTAAGGGAAAAGGAAAAAAAAAAACCCAAAACCTAACACAAATGTCAAGGCAATACAAAGGAAGGAGAGCAAAATAGCACAGGACATTTTCTGAGGCCATTATCAGAGATTCACAGCCCCTCTCGGGCGGGCTCAGCCCTGCCTGTCTCCTCGGCTAATAGGGGAACAGAGAAGAAAATCTGGGATTCTGAGGGATCCTGGGTCTTCCCAAGCTCTGACAGGATTGAACAGTCCTCCAAGTCCAGCCCCAGCCATTCCACGTGCCCTTGGATGGGGATGGACCCCTCCAATCACACCAGGCTTGTGACAGCCACTGCCCACCACAACAACTCACACTCAAATCCATCTCCTACTGGCTCCAGCAGGCTGCATCCTGCCCCTCCTCCCCCCCACTTTTGCTCCCCTCTTGCCTTTTTGCCCTGTTTTTATTCTTCAAACTCTCAGGGAACCTCACATTAACTGCAGCTTGGAGAAAGTAATCAAGCTATTTCTAGGCAGAGAACTAATTTAATGCATGGATGACTTTAGCTCAAAAGAAGAAATAAGGACACTCAGGCATCCTAAGGGAGCAGAATAATAGGGTAATTTGCACAAGATGAGGAGAAAGGGGAAAAAAGGGCCACTACTGCTTTGCATAATCTTCTTTCTAAATCTTCTCTGCCCTGTTTTGCTGGTCACCACCACCAAGTCTCCAGACATGGAATGTTCTCACACAGAAAGAGGGAAGACCTGGGTTCACCTCAGTGTGGTTCCTGCTGAGGAGCTCACAGGAGTGGGAAGAATTGGGTAAGGAACAAGGTTTTGTGGCTCTTTGGGGTGCAAGGAGGCTGAAAATGTCCTCAGCCTGTGCCAGAGGCAAGGAGGCAGTGAAATTTCTACTGCCTGAGAGAAAACTCCACTACTTCCAAACACCTAAAGGGAGGAAAGGCAAGGGAAGGGAAGGTGGGAAAGGCAGGGAGATGCCGTTCAAAATGTTTCCTTCTGGCGGCGAAACTCTAATATTTAGAGCTGCCTGATTATATGGAATAAAAGAAATGTCAGCATGAAAATCGTTTAGAGGTGCAAAATTGAAGCTTTCCCTTCCAGATGTGTGAAAACAAGGATGTTTTCACTTCACCAAAAAGCTCCGTGACACAATTTTCCCTTCCCTTCACCCTCCCAAGCAACGTTTGATTGAAAGCACCACTTTCCTGCAGGAAGTTTCCATTATGAGAAAAATGCCTGTTCTGTCAATAAAACTGCTCCTGCTGAGGATTTCCCAGCAGTGTGCAAATCCGTGGGGATGGTCAAGTGATGGGAATAACGAAGTCAGCGTGGTAGAGGCACGCATGGTCACAAACCCCCATAGTCAGGGACGGGTCCATCCAGCTGGAACAGCAACCAGAGCATCCTTGGGATGCACAGCTGTGGGAAATTATTCACCTCTATACTGGCCACAGCAAGTTGTGCCATGAAAGTGGATGATTTTACTTGCTTTCATCCTGGATCAGCTCCCTTCCCAGAGCAGGTTCCCATCCTGCAGCCTTTTGGTGGAGTGAGGGAATTGCGGAAGGGCTGCAGTGAGGAGAAGCCCAGTCACCCCCTCTTCTCCTGCCCCCCACCCCAAGGAAATAGGATCCAGGCATAGGCTCACTGTAGCCACCATCCTGCTTCCCTTTCTTCCTCCCTGCCTGGCTCCAGCTGCGTTGGATGGACAGGGAGAAAAAAAAATATAAGTAGGTCACAATCCCATTTGTCGGTTATTTTGCACCGGTGGAGTGACTGGAACCGGCAGCTTAATGGATGGATCTCACTTGTGAAATTACCCAGCATAAAAACATGTGTACCTGCAGGGCACAGAGGCTTGGTCACACCAGGAGAGGAGATCTGATCCTGTCACCAGCCAAGAGTGGAAGAAAAGAGCCTGTTCTTGTCCTCCTCCTTCCTGTTTTCCCCCCCTCTCCTTGGCCAGGGGTGTGTGTAGGAGAGCTCTCTGGCTGTATTTCTCCTGCTCTTGGCCTTGCTGAGCCTCCTGGGGTTCACATGGACCCACTTTTTGAGCTTGTCCAGGTCCCTCTGGATGGCATCCCGTCCTTCAGGAGTGTCAACTGCACTGCTCAGCTTGGTGACACCTGCAAACTGCTGAGGGTGCCCTCCATCCCACTGTCTGTGCCACTGGTGGGGACATCACACAGTGCTGGTCCAAGTACAGACCCCTGAGGGGCTCCTCTTGTCACTGATCTCCATCTGGACATTGAGCCATCGACCAAACACATCCTCAGGTGAGCTTGGAAAGACCCCATGAACGGAGAGTGGGAACACCGGGAAAGAATTGTAACATCTTATTAGTAAAAGGGCATCTGAGCCTCTAATTAAAATTTGCCTAATGACCTGGCTGCTTCGTCATTTTCACTATCAGACACAGTAATTTAAAGTGACAGGTACTTAGGCAAATGCAAAATTAATTTCTCCTTTGTATGAAATTAAAGGGGCCGAGCATGGATGTGGTTGTGCCCCCACCCACTGTCCCAGCCCAGGATTTGCTCGACTCCGTGGCCCCTGTGCCTCAGTGGGGCACACCTTGGGGAAGGTGGGAGGAGGAGAAGGAGGAAAAAGCTACACAGAGCAGATGTTTCTTACCCTTAATCCCTGCTGGAAAGGTGCCCAGATGATGGAATCCCCCTTCCACGGAGACAGAGGGCCCCCTCTGCCTGGGGTGATGTTTGGGCAGGGCTGTCCCAGCGCTGCCAGCCAGTGATAGGTCTTGCAAAACCCACACAGACACCAGCGAGCCAGTCTTGGTTTTCCTGGAGTGGGAAAAATGATCCACGGTTCTTCCCTCAAGCCCTATTCCTATTCTCCCTCTTTTCCCTGCAAACACACATCTGATGTCCTTCAGCTGCAGTCCCATCCCCGGAGCCACCTGCCCTTCTCTCCCCCTCCCCACCTTGCTCATTTTCAACAAGCCCACTTCAAACACTCAGACCTCTCAGCAAAGCCACTTCCCAAAAGTAGCAGATATCCAGAAGACAACACACTGCTCTCCCAGCAGTCCCTGTTTAGCATCCACGAGAGCTGCTGAGTGCTCCCTGGGAACACGGATCCATCCTTGGACGTATCCCCCCACACCACCAGCCCTCTGCCCTGTTCCCACCTGAGCTCTGAAGATCCATGACTTCACTGTGTCCCAGCCCACAGGATAATGATGCCAAACCATCCTCCAGCCACCTCCTGCCTCCTGCAGTGGCCACTCCAAGCCTGGGCAGTCCTGGCTGCAGCAGTGCTCCCATCCCTCTCCCTGGGTTAAACCAGAGGCTGTGGTGGATTTAGTGCTCAGCAGCAGCAGCCCACACCTCATCGTTCATGCCACATTGATTCTCAATTCCAGCCCTGTAGGTTATTTAATTGGGCAGATATCCCTTCAATTTTCTCCTCCAGCGATATTATTGATGGCTGAGGTCTATCCATTTCGTTGCATGGGGCTTCAAAAGGAGCCTGGTAGCAATTATAACAACAGTCAAACACTTTGCTTTTGGTTGTACTTTGCAGCCCCAAATCTCAAACAATCCATTAGACCTATCTTGGAGGTATTAATTGTCCCAGGTTCAGTCCAGAGATAGCTTGCACTGCCCCTAGGGTTGGAATCATTACTCTTCCCTCTCCATTTACCTCCACCAAGTGCTTTTTGAGTTGTGAGCCAGGCTGGAGGACTGTGCCCCACGTTTATCTTCCAGCAGAGCTCACAGCATGGTGCCACTGGGCTCAGATGGTGGCCTTGGTCCCCAGCCTGCCTAAATCACACCCAGAGCACAGTGCTGAGCTGGGAACTGCCCACTGGGGCAGCACCAGGACAGGTCTGCAGGTAAATCAACCCCCTGTGGGCCTGCCCTGACTGTGGGCATGGGCCAGACACTCCCAGTAAACCCCCAGTGTGGCACTGGGCACACTGGAGGTGGTGAAGAGAACCAGCAGCACATCCAAGAGATACAGGAGGTGTCTGCCCACTGTGCTCCCCTTCACTCCCTTCCTCACTGATGTCTAGCTGAAGTGTTGCATGGGAGTAATTTTTCCTGGGCATCCTGTATCCCCAGACCACAGCCAGCCTCTGGGAGGTGGGAGAGATCCAGGCTCAAATGTCCCTGGCTCTGCTGTGTGGGAAGGAGGCCAAAACCCTCCTCCATGAGCAGAGATGCAGCCAGGTTCTTGGGGAACAGGGTCACTAGGAGAAACTTCTGCTACTGGAGCAACTCTGCTTCTTCCAGAAGGACCCCAAATCCAGCCTGGGGATTTTCTAGCCTGGGGGTAAGAACTTGGGCAATTTCTGCTTTAGGTGTATTATTTGAAGTTTGTTTTATTTAGCACATGGATAAAAGCTAAATTGGTTCCAGCTTCACTTGCACATGAGTTAGTCTTGCTAAAGGAAAAGGAACTCTCTTTCCCAGGGAGTTCCAGAGCTGCTGAGGTCCTCTCCTGGCACTGGGAATATCCAGGTGCTTCCCAAGGGTCCTCCCTCACCTGCAGTGCCACACAAGGAGCTCCACTGTGCCATTCCTTCGCTATCCAGGGGCTAAAGCTGCCAGGAGGAAACTGCGAAAGATCCCTTGGACTCCCTTGTTTCACCTCTCCAGCATCCAGTGTCGTACAGGGAAGGAAATGTTTTATTTCAGGCTTTATCCTTTTCTCCCCTCATTTTTGATGGATGTAGTCTCAACCTTTATACTATCCAAAAATGAATATTTTACTATAGTATAAAAGCTGAAATTACATGAATTAATTATATTTAAATATTACTCTGAATATTTGATTCACGGGGCGGAACGGCTGGTGTTGGAAGGGAATATTTCAGCTGTGCTGGGCAGACCCCAGCAAACGAGATCTGTAGGTTCAACCCCCACAACAGCCCCTGGGTTCAGGGAGGGGATGGAGCAGGGCAGAGCCAGGGCAGGGTGGTGACCCACCTCTCCTGCACACCAGTGCCATCCTTTCCTTCTCCAAATGTGTTTGACCCACCTGCACAAGGTGCTGGTCCAGGCACCATCATCCTGCCATCCAGCCCCTGCTGAGAGCTGCCCCAGGAGCTGAGGGTGAGGGTGGTGAGCCAGGGAAGCTCTGGGCTGTGGAGGAGGAGGATGGTGAGCCCAGGACCAAGGGCAACCACGGGGTGACTCAAGACAGAGGTGTTTTTACAGGGAACACAGCGTGAGAAGCTTGTACACCATCTGCTCCTGCTCACCTGCATCCAGCAAACCACCACACTGCTCTCTTTCCTACGTGCTAAAAATACTCCCTTTAAAGAAAAACAGAACAAAAAAAGAAAAAGAATGAAGACAGGGAAGTGAGAGGAGTATAAACAAAGACTCCATGGAGACCACAGGCTTCATCGTGCTCCTCCTGCTGCATCAGGCCCCTTCCCCCATTGGCTCTGCCTGTCTCACATTTTAGGGCAGAAACATGCTATTACTGGTTTCCTACAGCTCTGGAAGCAGCACATTCCTGCACACACACCCCAACCTCGTGTCCAGGCCATCTGCACTGTTAGTGGAGCTGAGCTGAGGCACAGCTCTCGCTCCTCTCCTCCGAGATGAACTGGGGGAGGAGGAGGAGGCAGGTCTGAGGGGAGGGGATGGAAAACCAGGGGCTGGTTTATAGACAGAGCCCTCCAGGGTGGGATGGTTCAGCTTCCTCTGGCAGCTGCTCTACCCCAGGAATCCCAGCAGCAGCACACCCAGCTGGAGTTGGCTCATGCCCACCTCCCTCCCTGCCAGGACCTGCCTTCCCTGGGGTACTCACCACAAGACATGATCTTCCCAGGTCCTCAAACCTGAAATGATTTTGCCTCAGCTGTGACCAACAGCCCCTGCAAACCCTTTTGGGATGTCACTGATGGCCATGGGGCCGGGCAGTGGGTGAGGACTTGGGTTCTTGCCTGTCTACCACCACAAACCCAACACAACCCAGGACTTTTTGACCTCTGACTTCCCTCCCCATTCAGGACTAATTTACAGCCTGAACTCTCCAAATCAGCACTGGCCTTTCTCAGGGATGATGTGCAGCACAGAGCCCTGGCACACAAACCCACCCTGGGCCACACCACCTCACCACAGCTCAGCAGGCTGAGAAAATCCCATTTGCAGGAAGCACACAGCAGCTCCAAGTGATGGAAATCCTCCTTCCTTGGGCAGAGAGAGAGGAGAAAGGGAAAGAAAGATGAAAAAAAGCTCTTTCTGGGGAAATGAAATTGGACTTCAAATTTACAGGGTCTTCATTTTGTTCTGGTGATAATGAATTAAGCCCTTGCTGGCAGTTATATTGCTGCAGAAATAAGTACCGGTTAAAAGCACTTTTGGAAACTATGACTTTCATTTTAAAGCTGCCACAATTTACATTTAATCCATTCATTAATTCATTTATTTATGCTGCTCGGGTACAAATCTCACATCTCTCCTATTCCAGGATTCACTAAGACATTGGTTTTTAACCCCAAATCAGTTCCCATGTGGAGCTGGGGGGTGAATTTCCCTGAGAGAGTTTTCCTGGGCATCATGCAGGAGTTCTGGCTTGGAAGTGCTCAACCAAACCTCCATCATTCCCAGGACCAAAGACACCTGGAGATGTAAAAGGAGAGCTCAATGATGACCAACAAACAGCCTGTGGAGAAGCAGCCACATCTGCCAGGCTCCTGACAGCACTTTGGGTCAGATGATCCAGAAAACCGGTTTTTGCCTTTGTGCAGCAGGAGGAAAAGCCCAGTGGTCCTGTATGAATGTTCTGGCTCCCTCTCACAAGGATCTCCCTGCTGACACACAGTAAGCCCACGTGCCCACGGCCACAGGCACCTTGAGCAGGAGGAATCAGACAGGAATTCCCAGCAACTATAAAACCAGGCAACCAAAAACGCCCTCGCAGCCCTTCCAGGCCAAGGGCTGCTGATGCTACAGGGACAGGAAATCCCCCCACACCTTGCAGGGCAGGAGATGGCTCCTGGTTTGATTTTGGCAGCCCCCAGTCCCATTTCCACGTGCCTCTGGTGTGGCTTTGGGAGGTGTCTGCTCCTCAGTGGGTGTCTGAGCTCTGACTCCATTAGAGGCCCCAGAGCCACCATGGTCCTGCCAGCAATGGGATCCCAAATGCTCCCGTGATTTACACGGCAGCTCTCATTACTTCCCTTCTCCAAAGGCTTGTTCAATAAATTACCAGTTTATGAATTCTAAAGTGCTCTGTGCAGCCCTGAACAAAAGAAAAGGAAAAAAAAAACCCCACAGCCCAGGCTAGCTCTAACAGCAGAGCTTTTCATGCTGGAAAAAAAGGCACCACTACAGCGATATCCCCTCTCCCCACGTGGATAACACTGCCTTCACAAGCCAGGAGACACCAACACGCTCACTCTTACTGCAGTGCCCAGAAGGACCAGCTAAACTCAGGGCATGGGAGCCCCTCATCACCCAAAGTGCTGCACAGACACTGCACAGAGATTTCCTCAAACAGCTGAGCCCCCCAGGAGGTGGAGGGAAAGTCTTAAGAAAAGATTAAGCAAGGAGAAAAGCCCTGGTTTTTTAGCACTGGTGCAACTTAAAACCTGTGGCTTTCCCCACTCCTGTGGCTGGATTTCCTGTAGCAGCATTCTTCTTGTTCATGGGAACTGCAGTGTGGATGGTGTCCCTCAGAACAGACCCCACACAGGGCCTTGCTGTGCCCCCTCAGAGGGACCTGGCAGGTCTCTTGAATCATGTCTGAGAATTCTGAGTGGCAGAGGGGGAGGGGAGGAGAAACAGGGACTGATACATTCACCAGAAGAACAGGACAAGTGGGAGAGTGGGAAAGCTGCTGGATGGAGGAGATGGATGGTGGCAGGGTAAAGGTCGCTTGGTGTAGATGCTGAGTTGGAACTTTGGCTAAAACTGTGATCTGCCCTTTTTTAACCCCATCTACCTCTGGCTCCAGCCTCTATCTTCCCCCCAGGCTCAAAAGCTGGCCCAGGGGTGCCAAGCCCAGCCCAGATCCAGCAACAGGGGAGCAGAAGGCTCCGTGGGTGGATGTTATGGATGGTGCCACTCGTGAGCACTGCCCTCCTGCACAGCAGCCAGGAGCAGAGAGGGAAGGTGGGAGAGCTGCCAAGCAGACACAAACCCTGCAGTGCTGCCTCTGGAGCCTTTCCACTCTGCTGGGCAGCAAACAGGGGAAGAAGAAGCAATAATAAAAAAAAAAAAATTAAAAAAAAAAAATCAATAACCACCACCCACCGTGTCTCCATCTGCCATTGATTTATAGCCCTGCTGAAAAGCCTTGTTGTCCACAGTTATTGGGCAGTCAGCTCCCATTTGCCATGATTTCTATGCCCCTCCTTTCCACCCCTCTGCCCATCAGGTCCCATCCTGCCACATGGGGCTCTCTCTGGTGGCTCCTGGGGTGCTCAGTGGCTGGGTCCAGTCCCATGGTGGGATGGTGAGTGCTTGTCAGGCTCTTGATCCTCCAAGAGGCTCGAATGGTAGCTGGAGTGCAGAAGTGGGAGCTGGGATGTGGGTGTCTTGGACACAGAGCAGCAAGTGGGGAAGGAGCAGTCAGGTGGACTGCAAGTAAAGCCAACCGGAAAATTAAATTTTGCCCTGAGCTGCTGAAAATTCAGCTTTATCTCAAAAGGACCCGAAGGCTGAGCACAAGAAGATTTCCTTTCTAGCCTCCTTGACAACCTTCCCAGCTCAAATTTGCTCTTTTGGCCACTTCTGTCATATGTCACACTGACCCAGGAGGTCAAATTGATCCAGTCAACCAAGCCTTGTGCGAGCAGGAGCCTGCTGGATGAGTTCCCTGAGATATGTGTTTCATTATACCAGTGTTTCCTCGGGGGAGAAAAAAAAAGTCAATGTCAGAAGATAATCAAGTGTCCTAAGAGTCAGCAGTCTGGTGGCTCCATCTGCAGAGTCCATCCTGGCCACCTCCACCACCCTGCACGGAACTGGGGGCAGCTCTATTGGATTAAAGAGCCCTGGTTAATTCCAGTCCCCTGCCCGGGCTGTGCCCGCTGGCCTCCTGCCCACCTCCAGCTCCAACTGAGATAAACAGCCCTGGAAATGGAGGAATTAACATTGCCTCCCCAAGGTCAGGCCCAGCTCTGCCAAGGGGACCCTGCACAAGCAGACAGGGCTTGGGGCTTGGAGCAGCCTGGTCTAGTGGAAGGTGCCCCTGCCCATGGCAGAAGGGGTTGAATGAGACAATCTTTAAAGTCCCTTCCAATCCAAACTGTTCTCTGTGGGGTAGCTCAGCTCAGGACAAGTCCCCAGGATTGACCCTTTTGCTGCTGGTTGCTCACATGCAAAGGTTGCAGTGCAAGGTGAGCAGTGATGGGCTTCTCCAAAGACCCACTGGAGACCAATGCTATGGAGGAGACACACACAGGGCAACCCAAAGCAGTGAGAGGAAGGAAAAAGTGGTTTGAACAACCAGATTGGGGTAATCCTCCTGGTAGCAACCACTGGGAATGGTGGAGACCAAGCTGTGACCTCTTTCTGCACCAAACCTCCCCTCTGGGAGGCGAAGCAGCAATTCTGGCTGGGGCAATTCAATCATTTACCCTGTGGAAGCCACTTCAGTGGCTCTGGTCTGCAGGAGAGTCTGGAGAGCAAATGCTGCTTGTAGCCATGGAGCAGGCAAAGCTGGATGTGAGAGCTGCAGGCTGATGTTCACCTGACCCACGAGGCAGAGATTATTTAGATTTGGTTTGGGTGAAAAAGGGAGATATTATGGAAGGGCTGATTGCAGAAGTGAGCCCTGAATGGAATACTTTGTCATAAATCAATGTGTGGATAAGTGAATGAACAAATGAGAATAAGCCTGCAACTGTGGTTCTTGATTTCAAGCAGAGTGGGCATCAAGAAACAAAAGGAATTTTTAGTGAAGTCAGCTGGAGAGAGGTCATGGACACAAATGTGCAGGAGAGCTGGAACTGCATCAAGTGAAAAGGTGTTAGAGCTGCCAGAACTCCCGAGCAGGAGGAAGAGAATCTAAAAATAAAAGCTCACAAAGAAGAGCTTGTGAGGTAATGGGCTGAGCAGTCACTTGAAGAAAGGTTTTAGGAAGAAGCAGGGGCCCAGCACTGACTGGATGAGAGGAGTCCTGGAATGGAGGTCACAGAGGTCACCAAGTCTTGAACAAAGTGGAAACTACATCAAGTCAGAGTTAAATCTTGCAAAAAAGGCACTGAAACAAACAGCTGGTTACAGAGCCCCAGAACCTCTCTGGCTCAGAGAAAGAAGAAGGGGTGTTCTGTGAGGAGAACAGGGAAGAGATTAAAGGATGGCTGGGGGCACATCCCAGCACTGCTTGAGCTCAGGTTTCAAGCAGGGTGAGGTTGCCCTCGGAGGTAACAGACATAGGAGGATGTGGAGCAGGGAAGCGGGAGACAGGAACGAGCAATTCCCTGGAGTGGTGAAGAACAGGCACAAGGGAAAGCATTGCTGCTGGCAATTATTTTTATTACATCAAGATAAAGTATTATTGGTTTGGCGTACGGCACATGTGGGGGCTGTATTTAAATACCAGACACAAACCCATTAATCTGATCTCGTAGAGGATGAGGCTGCACAGCAGATTCCAACACAAGGCTAATTGAAAGTAAGTAAACAACATTACAAGGGCTTAGCAAGGGGAGACCACGCCAAGGTAAGTGGATTATCACATCCCCTTTGTCTGTGGGATCAACCCTTCCCATCCACCTGGACAGGACCTGGAGGTGCAGCCTACAGACACCCCCGGGGTGGGACAGGGAAGCATTGACAGAGAGGCAGGAGAGAAGAGAAACTTCCCAAGCTGACACCAGACTGCACTGCAAAGGTGGCTTCAGCACCCCTGCAGATGGGAACCACCATATGACCATGGCAGCACCAGGGGACCACCAGCTACATGTGGGAATCCCCCTTTCATCTGATCATTAAAGTGACATTCTCTTCATCTGCCTAATGCAAACAGTGAGACCAAGCCTGCTTAGCGCTTCCAACAGAGCCCTTGTTCCCTCAGGGAATGTTCAGATGAGGCTGGTTGCAGAACAGGAGGATGGGATATTGTACTGCAAGATTTGAGTACCTCAGAAGTGGAGTGAAATCATGGCACAGCAGCACGAGGCCACGGACTGGGGTTGGAATGATCCTTCTCTGCGCTTTTGCCGGTCCCTTGGAAAGAGGGTCAGGTTGAGAATTGCCAGACAGCTCTGCCACATGGCTGTGAATGAGACTAATACAGTCTGGGAGCACAGGGGTGAGAGGCACATCCTGCTTGTAGGGCAGGGAGTAATGCTGCCATAGGGAGGGACACAACCTGGGATCTGGCTGCTGATGTTCAGGAGAGCGGGAGACCATGAGGAGGGAGTCTGTTAGCAAAACAGAAGCCAAGAGGGAATATTACTGTCAGCTATAAATACATCAGGGTCTAAATACACAGAAGGGAGAAAAGCTGTTGAAGCCAGAAGACAATGCTGGCACGAGGACAAATGGGCTGAAACTGGCTGTGAATAACTGCAGAAGGAAACGTCCAATTATTCCCGTGATCCTGCTTTGGCATTGCAATCTGGGAGACTTTGCCTGAGGAGCCAGCCCATGAAGGGGGCTGGGAGATACCGTGTTCATGGCAGCAAAGGCCAAAATAGATGTCCCAGGCTCCTCTCCAGCCTCCCTGACCAGCAGCCCTTACCTAAGGAAGTGCCAGGTCTCTGGGGTTTATCTGTAACATGCCCTGAATCCCATCGGGGTGGAAGAAGATCCATTACCATTTAATACTGGATTCTCTTAATATTTTTGGTGCCCACAGATGTTCTGCATGCACGACCTAGTCAGATCATCTGCTTTCTGGGGAGGTTTTTGTGTACTTTTGACCAGGTGAGAAGGCAGGATGGGCAGGGCAGGGGTCAGGGCAGCTGGTGGTCAGCACAGCAGCAAGAACAACCAGCTGTCCTACAGCACCCCCCAGTCCCCCTCTGGCACATATGCTCCATGCTCCCAGCCCTGATCCAACAGACAAAATGCTGTGCACACAAGTCCTTCCAGCTCCTGCCATTCCTAATGAGATTAGAAGGGAAAACCAGCATTTCCTGGACCAGAATGAGCTGGGACTGTTCTTGAACAACGCTGAATACCCCTGGCATAGGGCATGAGCACAAGTTCTTCCTTTCTCTCCTGCTCTAATCCTTACCACCTGTCTGAGACTCCATCTTTCCTTGTGCCTGTTCCAACCTGATCCCCACAGAGCCACGCTGCCAACAGCCCTGCACTGAGATGGGTTTCATGGCCTGAGAAAAGCTGCTTTTGGAGCAGCCAAAGCACCCAGAGATGCTGAGAAATTTTGGGTGCAGTTCCATGCCCAGGGCACTCTGGGGGTGGAAGCTGCCAAGGAGCACGTCCACAGCTGACACAGCACCACGAAATCAGGAGCTGCCACAGAGATTCCAGCCAGTCCAAGGGAGAACAAGTCAGGGGTATTTCTGGGCAATGGAAACTCTCTCTGGATCTTGCTGCTGACCCCAGGTATGGGGACCCTGAAGATCTGATTCTTGCAGTGATGCTCCCCCCATGAAGGGCAGAAGAGAGGGAGGGGATGGTGGGAGAGCAGTCCCAGCCCCTGGGATGTGACAGAATAAGTGGTTTCCTCTGGTGCTACAGTGGCATCTCTCCAGGGGTGCCCCATCCACCCAGGAGCAGCACTGATCCCTCCCAAGGCCTGGGAGCATTTCTTCCCACACGGTGGCTGCAGCAGTGTGGTCAGATAATGACTTCAACACCCCCTAAGGTAACTGCTGATGCCTCAGGTTCTGTTTGCATCCCAGCCAGGATATGCTACAGCCTTCCTCCTCCTCTGCCTCCTCCTTCCCTGGTCTCAAAAGTACAGCCCTCCTCCTCCCAGTCCTCGTGTACAGCAAAGTTTTCCATGGGAAGAGGCAAGGAAGAGCCAAGCAGCGAGCAAACTGTTAAATCTGATGATGAAGGCAATTGCAAGATGCATATCCTTCAGCACACAGCCTAATCTCCACCAGCTGAAATCCAAGCAGGAAGATCACTGAGGTAAGAGAAGTCAGCAAAAGCCACCTGAAGATCCAGATTATCCAAGATTGCCAAGAGAACAGATAAAAGCAGCCATTACAACCTGCCAGTGCGTGTGATGGAAACAAAGATACAGTCAGGAGAGCGGGTCACAGGCATGGAAAAACCACCTGCAGCCTCCAGCAAGGGCTGTGCAATAGGTGTGGGCATCTAGCAGAGTAAGAGGCAACTGGGAATATCTCCCAGAGTGGGACACAGGAAGTGACTTTGCAGGAACACGAATAAAGGTACAGGGTGTACAGAGCATGCAGCTGCAGAACGGAGCAACGTCGACTCCGAGGCCCTTTTGGCTCTGGTACAAGGCAAAAGAATATGAATAAATAAAAAAGGAGCATGATAAAGCTTGCACAGCTCTTCCTGGGCTCAGCAGAAACGCAGGGAAACGTGGAGCTGACAAAGCTACCTCGAGCTCCACCTCAAACAGGACAGGGAGAGAAAAAGAGGAGCTGGCACCACGTGCAGAGGGAGGTGGGAACGGGGTTAAATGGTGGTGACCAGGGGTGGGAGGTTTGGTGCAGCAATCAGCACCAGCACTGCCAAAACACTGTGCTGGCAAGTTTTAGGATCACTCAAGGGGAGTGAAACCCTGGTGGAACAGGTTGCTCAGAGAAACTGTGGCTGTCCCTGAGAATGTTCAAGGCTGAGCTGGATAAGGCTTGGAGCCACCTGGTCTGATGGAAGGAGTCCCTGCCCATGGCAGGAGGTTTAAAGTCCCTTTGAGCCCAAACCATTCTGTATTAACAAGGGGACTCAGCAGGTGCAGAGGGCCCAGAGGTATCCTGCATTGGCAAGGCTGAGCTCCCACTGTGGCCACAGAGCCCACAAAGCACTGAAACTGGAGCGTTTCCTGCAGTTGCCAAAAGGCTGACTTGGGGCTGCCAGGGAAAAGCCACTATTGCAAGCCATGGAATGCTGAGCACTTCCAAACCTGCTCTGAAAAGGAGGAATTACTGGGCAGAGGACTGGCAAGCCTGTCCCAGCTCTGGCCCTTCCCCAAGCTCCTTCTCCCATGGGAGCAAAAGGCTCATCCAGCCGTCTGCCCTCACCCGACCCCTTTGCAGTCTGGAGTTTCTCTTGGCTGACCTCACCCTGGATGTGCACACAGATGTGAAATCAGAGCCCAGCCCACAGGGAAACATCCCTGACATCTCCATCTCTTTCCCTGCCAAGTCTGCTGAAGCTGATCTTAAAAGCTGCAAGTGGATCACCAGGCTGGTGCAGGAACTCTGGGACCAGGGGCCCCTGAGCAACTGGAGGAGGTGAGAAGGCAGAGGGATGCTCCAAGTCTGCAGTGAGTTATCCAGAGCCTTGATCAGAGCAAGCAAACAGGATGTATTGCACAACCCAAGTGACAGCCTCCTGCAGCTGGGAGAGACAGCAGAACAAAGGAGAGACAGGGATTGACCCCAGAGCCTGGATGGACATTAAATGGAGGAGGGAATCGAGAGCAAGGCTGAGGCAAGTCACCAGCAAACCCAAGCACCTGCATGGAAAACTGGAGAGCTCCTGTGAGGAGCTTTTCCCAGGAGACTTCCCTTCCACAGCTACAGGCACGTGAGTTGAATCAACAGAACAAGCAAGGAAGGGACCACAGCAACAGTTGCCAATTCAGACCAGTTTTCCCCCAAAACCCACCCTGCTAAGCACTGGTGGGATGAGGAATGCCAGCTGAGGGAGGGAGGCAGCATTCCTGCTTCCAGCAGAGATGCCCATCTCTGCCAATCCCATCCAGAAGTCAGGATTAAGCAGGAGGATCCCAGCAGGGTTTGATCTGCACCCTTGGCACAGGGCAAGTGTCACCTCAAAGAATAAATTGTTAAAGGCACAAAGATGCACAACCACAATGTAACAGTATTTTAAAGGCATCAACAGCCCTGTGAGAGTGTGCCATTGTAAACAGAGAAGCTCTGGATGCCAGGCTGTTCACCAGATCCCCCGGTGATCTGTCAACCCCACCCCAGCCAGCTTAGACCAGAGTTTTAGGGACGATCTCCTGGGGAGCACAGAAGGACCTTGATCCAATTCCAGCTCCATGGATGAGCAGCAGCATGGGAATACCCAGAAAGATCTTCAGGGGACCTGCTATAAAGGGTCACCAGTGGATAGGTTGTTTTGAATTATTTGGGGGTGAAAATCTCATCATGTTTTATTTAGTTTCTTCAGAAAAAGTCGGTTCTTTTTTTGTGGAGGTAAGCAGCTAATTGCGTTGTGGTTCTTCAGCTAATGAAGAAATAAGCTGAATAATTAATTATTTGAAGATAAATTATTCATGGCCAGTTGTGATTCCAGTGTGCGAGCAGGGGGCTCAGAGTGTTATTTAGTTATTTTCATCTTAAAAAAGAATAATGCATGGAACCACCCCAGCCAGCCCCTCCCAGTCACAACTGGGATGAGGGGTGGGTAGAGATGGGCGACTCAGGGGGGAGCAGCTCCTCTCCATCCCAGGGAAGTGGAACAGCTTGTTTGTGGAGGTTTCAGGGATCAGCCACCTCCAAAGTGAGCTGGGGGGTGCTGATGGAGCCAAGCAGGTCATGGCTGTCCCCTGGGCCAGCCTTCCTCCTGAAGCCACCCCCAAAAATCCCACATGAACACATCTCTACTCCGTCCCTCTCGCTCTCACCTCTTGCTTTTCACACCTCGCCCCAGGCCTGACCTGGCAGGTTGTTGGAACAACTCACTTGACCTGATGTGAGCTGAATAATGAGGCATTAGCCACAATAACAGTGATGGCAATTATGGATAATGCTGATTGCAGGTAAGGGACAGGCTCATCCTGGACTGCCCCCACAGTTTGGACCCGGGACATCAACCATTTGGAACAGGGGTCACTCCTTGATCCTCTGCTTGCTGGGTGCTGAGCAGAGCCCTGAGGCAGCGATTTGTGCTGACACAGCCCTCTGATTACTCACAATTTTAAAGGCTGATCCTTTGCCCTGTGCATGTACATATAAATAAATTGGCTTTTAATGGTTCCCAGTGACTTGTAACACCAGCTTCGTGCGGCCCTGTCTGATGGAATGGTGGGATCATTTAATTCCATTGCTGTTGCTGGGGCCTTTCCTGCTCAATATTTGACCCCTTCTCACTATCCCTCCTGCACAGCACACCAGTGATTCCACCTTTTCCTCAGCAAGTTATTAAATGGAACTGAAGTAAGAGAAGAATCCCCATGAGATCCCGATGGAAACAAAAACATTCATTGATCCCTCCGTTATTTACCTGCATTTTCAACACCATCAGTGATCCCTCCATCAAACAAGGACCCTTCTAATTCCCCACAATACACCTGAAGGAAACAAGAGGTCATATGGCACCAAGCCAAAGGTCTTGAAGAAACTTGAATCCTCCCTGTAAACACAAAGATGCCTCCAGACCAGACACCTCCCCTTCACTAACTCATGAAGGTATTCCCACTGCTCCTTCACTGGTAACATTTTTAACAGATTTTGCCTCAGGGTGACCCAATTTCTTCCCCCCAAGAGTTGCAATAATACTGGGTTCCCTCTGGCCCCCTGAGAATCTCCCAGCTTTTGAAGATCTGGGTGGGAAAAGTGGCAATTTGGGAAACCGCCTTGCTGTTTTAGGGTTCCATACTCAGGCTGACAAACATCAGATGCTCTCCAGCCTCCTGCATTGAGAACAGTGGGTTTATATGCCAGCCACAGCACTGTCTGTGGCAAATAAAGCATCCTTCCTTTTGTATTTGGAATATCTATGGAGCATTCCTACCTTTTCCACTCTGCTGTTTTACAATTTTACCATCTGTCTCTAACAACAGGGTCATTTCTGACACAGAAATAAATTCCCTGCTCTGTCTAAGTGCTTTCTTATTGTCTTTGACCCTTCTGGTCATTCATAGTCCATTAGTTTCTTTGAATTCTTCCAACTGCTGCTACCTGTATTTTTAGGTAACACATTCCTTTTTTTAGCAATTGCCAAAACATTTATTTCTCTGCTTTCTCCCTCCTCCTTACACCTGTGCACTATTGAGGCAGAAAAACAAGGAAAAAAAGCCCAGTTTCACAACACTTGGAGTATAACACATTGTTTACTGCTGAGTCCTGCTATGCTGGCAGACCCACAAAGTAGGAAAGGGCTGTAATCAAATTACACTTGCCTCTACTTCAGGAAATCATGAGTTTTCTTTTTATTATTTTATTTTCAATGTTCCTCTGTCAGTGGGGACGAGGTTTGTTGCAGGTTGGGCTGCAGTGTGTGCCAGCACTGCACTATGAAGTCATCCATTACTTCAGTTCAGTTGGGGGCTGTTTTGTTCTTGAAGACACAAAGTGTTCCTGAAGTCGCCCTTCTTTCTATCCCCAACTCTTGAATCATCTCGCTAAAGCTCACAAACAGATGGTTCAGCACTTTATCTTGTTTACCATTAACACCTCAGAGCCTTTCAGCAGACTTTTACCCATTCTCCAACATTTTAGACCCTTGTGTTCTTGCAGGTCATCATCTGTGCCTCTCCACACCTACCAAGGTCTTCCTCCTCCATCCCCACCAGTTTGCTGCCATAGGAGGGGTTTTCTTTTAATACAGGAGACATTCAGCCAATTCTGCCCCATCAGCACTTCTCCTCCTGGCCAGACATGGAGACCCACAGACCCTGTGTTACCTTGGTCCTCATTTAAGCAAACTGAAATTCTCTGTATGCACCTCCTTTCTGTTGGAGCCCAGACCTCGAGCAGGGCTCACCCCTGCGTGTCAAGAGCTCTGCTCAGCAGAAACTCCCCCCTTAATGAACTCAGAGGTTAATGCCTCTGCAAGAGGGGGGCTGAGACAGCAGTGTGCCCCCCTGCTCAGAGGCATGGCAGGCTGGATGCAGGGGGGATCTGAGAGGTGCGGGACCCTCAGCTGCTTCCTCTCCAGAGGTGTGTGCCCGCTGCGCTTCCTCAAGCCACAGACACTTCCCACACTCTGAGGGTCACAGGCCAATTCCTCCAGCACCACAGCTCCAGCCCTGCTCTCAGGGGACCCCACAGCCCTTTTGGGCCCCCTTTCCCTGCCATGGGGCCAGGGAGTTTGCAGAAGTCACTGTGTCAGCCGGGGTGGGAGATGCTGAAGCACATCTGGGGTGGGTCAGGCAGATTTGCAGCAGGCCCTGGGCAGCTGTCACTAATGAGGTCTATGCATGACATCTTCATGTCACCCGTACTGCACTGACGCCTCTCCCCTGCTAAAAGTCCTTATCTGGGTCACCCTACGCTCTCCCTAATCTGTTTTCTCCGAGGACATTCAGTGATATCCCTTAATCACGCAGCAGACAAGAGCAGTTGCTCAGTTAGAAATTGCCCAAGGACTCCCAGGGTCTGGAGAGGAAGAAGAGCTGAGGTTTTGCACGGCTGCATCGTGCAGGCATCTATCTGCAGGTCACCAAGAGGCCACCCACGCTCCTGACCCAGCCCAGTGTGAACCCAGGGCACGCAGGGCACAACTGGAGCTGGTCCGTGAGGAACAGGACTGAGTTTACTTAGAGAGAGTAAAGTGAGAAGCTCTAATGGTTAATGCTCCCATCTCTCCTTACAGAGGCTGTGAGAGTTGGAAAGCAGCCACACACCCAGAAGACATTCCAGGGAGGGATCTGAGACAGGCAAGCAGGGAAGGGAAAGGCAGGGCTGGCAGGAGGCAGAAATGGAGAGAGGGATGTGGGTGAGGGATGAGGGGTGGTCGCAGCGGGGCCAGAGGGGGAGGCAGTGCCCTGTGATTGATGTGGGCTCACTCCAGCAGCCAGGGCCAGAGATGAATTAACATCACCCAGCTCCCTGGGAAGGGGCTGTCAGCACCAGCCACTGAACCCTTACTGCACTGAGAGCACTTCACAGAAGGAGGGGAAGGAGAAGTGTCACCAGAGGTGAGAGTGTGCAATGCCTGTGCCTGCACCTGGCAGCCTAGAGGGGACAAGCTGACCCTGGTCCAGCTCCCTCAGCAGGAGGAATGGGATGCTCTGGGTCTGATCCCTCTGTATCAGGACAGGAGGGACAGCATGAGCAAGGTTTCTCACGTTGCTCCACACAGGCATATTTAGTACCTCAGATACCTTTTCTAGCAGGAGACAGTTAAACTTTTTAGCCCCTCAGATGAAACAGGAGTAGCTCAGCAACCAATAAATTACCTGAGCACCCCATCATTTCCCCTGCAGCTCTCCCCACAGTCCCACAAAATATTCTCAGGTGAAGAAGGCCCAGAGACTTTCCAAAGATCTCAAGAAAGCTGGGATGAAGCAGAGCAGGCACTGAGCTCCTCCAGTTCCCAGCCGAGGGCTCTGAGATCTGGACAGACCCTTCAGGGGCTTCTGGATGTGAAAGCCACCAGTGACCCCACCAAGACACTTGGGGACTGCAGTACCTGCATGTGCCACCACCCCTCCCTCCCTGCCCAGTGTCTTGTTTAACCAAGAAAAGAAAGTCAGAAGTTTTGGGGTCTGGGTTTTTTTTTTTGTCCTTTAAGTGACTGAAGTACCGGCTGAGAAAGAGGCACTTGAAAGCAACTTGAGTCTGGTTAAAGCTGGTTATCCATCTCAATTTGCATAATGATTATGCAAATGATGGTTTGCATAATGCTGCTATGATCTACAATCACTTTAGGGCTTTATTGCAGGGAAAGACCACAGAGAAGGCATTGCACAGCTGCCCAAGCCCCTGGCCGTGCTCAGACCCCACCAGGCACATGTACCACAGACACTGATGGTTCCCCTCTCACCATCCTTTTGGGTCCTCTGTGGGGGCTGAGCCTGACTTTGCCACTGCCCTTGGGTGATTTCAGGCTTCAGGAGGAGATGCAGGGCTGCAGCTCTCCTTGGCATTAATTCCACAACTGAAACCAGAGGTGGTTTTGGGGCTGGCTCATTGCTCACAGCCTGTGCAGACACTGAACTCTTCCACTGTCCTCAGGCTCCAGGAGCAGATCTCCCCCACAGCCCACCCATCACTCAGCTGCAGCAGATTTGAGTCAGGGGTTCGGGGTTAACCTCATCCCCCTGGGGTCCCCAGAACTGCCCCCCTTCCTCCCTAGCACACAGCAGCACCCACATTTAGGCATCCCTCTGGGATCCAACAACAGCACAGAGTGAATTGGCTCTGCCCGAGCCGGCCCTTCCCAGAAAGGCTGAGCTCTGGGAACACTCAGCAACAGCTTCTGGTGGGAAAGAAGTTGTGTAGCAGAGGGAGAGGGGAGGCTGGCGGGCTCCCAGGGTCCCTCCCTGCCTCAGGCTTTGCTGAGGGAGACGTAAGTAGATATAAACAGCACGGATCAAAAGGAGGAGCAGCGAGGCAGAGCTCCCTGAGCTCGGGATTATATTTGGGTTGAAATCCCCACTCTAGTGAAAAGTTAGTAGTTCAAACTAAGCAGAACAGCTTCAAAGGAGACTGTGGGGACCCACCTGTGGCCACCAGATGAGACCTTCCCCAGACATCCTTGAGGTGGAAGCCTGTGCTGGCCTCCCCTCCAAAGGTTTCTACATCAGCCAGGTCTGTGCTTGCATCTCCCCTTCCCCAGCAGATATCTGAGCAGGCAGTGATGGAGAGAGCATGGAATACCACCAACACCATGAGGATTAGTGCCCAGCAGAAAGCCATCACTCCCTTCAGCCCACACTTAGGAGGCAGCTGAAGGTTTGTTTTTCGTCAAGGACGTTATTCGGAACCAAAACAACTAAACTCAGCCCAGTTCTGGCTGCAGCTTGCACCCTGGGCTGGCTCCTAGTCAGCAGTTTATGTGCTGGAGTGGTACCTGGGGGTGTCAGATGTTGAGGGACACATCCAGGAGCAGGAAAATGTGATCAAGACATGCTGCCGTGTTCAGGAAAAGGAAGTGGAGCCGAATGGCACCTCCTCTGCTCTGTTCCCTTCCATGTCGTGGCTTCTCACCTGTGTTTAAATGGCTTTTTTAGTATTTTCAAATAATTTCGGCTTTCCCAGGGATGACAGGGATGACACTCCTGATCCTGAGGCTGCTGTGGGGCGGGTGGACCCTGCTGGGGGCTCTGGCTGGGAACAGGCTGGGAGCAGAGTGTGTTTGCTTCTCCATGGCCGGGAGATGCATCTCTCCTGGCTGATCATAGCAAGGCACCCTGTGGTGAGAGGTCACGCTGGGGAGCAGGACAAGTGGCTGGAGAGCTGCCACTGGAGCTCCGTGCAGCAAAACTGAATTGCAAACGAGCTTGATGCCTCCTGAGACTCCCCCGGGGAGGCACGGGGAACATCAAGTGGATCAGTTACATCCATCTCTTGAAAACGATCCCGTGGATCAATCCCAGTGCCTGATGCTGAAGGCAACCCGTTCATCTCTCACATTAATGCATCAGACTCTGCGTAGGCTGTTTTCTCCTTAATTCCTAAACCTTCTTTACACCTCCTAATTTTGAGCTTAAATATGTTACTGCCTAATTTCTACTGTGTTTTCCCCTTCACAGACACTCCTTTAACCTGAGGAGCTCTTCTCCTTCCTTGACATATTCTTCACCTCTTTTTTGGCTGGCCAAGGAACCCATTCTCTCATCAAATGGGTGCAAGAGCAACAGCCTTTGGGCCTTTCCTGCCCAAACCCTCTTTGGATTTGCCTTCAGGAGAAGAGCAGAGGAGCAATGGGTATTGCAGATAAATCCCACCAGGGATTCAGCCAGAACCATTTGTCCTCCCTTCTCTACCCTGCTGTGCTGCCCTGTGCTGTCACTCCTGCATTTCCACTATTTGAGCAGAGGTCAGGAACCAAATCACTCGGTTGTCCTCGGGATGGATCTCCTGTAAGCCAGACACCACGGTGTGCAGCACTCCAGGCTGTCAGCTCCTCTTTAGCAGGTTCCTCATGCACTTCCCACTCTCCCATTAATCCCTGTCCTCATTAACACTTTCCCACAAGGCGCTGTACCAGACACCTCGCTGGAGCGTGCAGAGAAGAGACCTACAGCATTTCCTCTGCCTGGCACCTCCTGCCCTGCATTTCATGCCCTTTTCTATTTACCTCTGTGCTTTTAAAGACTCTTTCCCTCCAAGTATTTTCTAAAGCTTTGTATACTCCGGGGACTGGACTAATGTTAAGGTTGCTCAGATCATTTGTTTCCATTTCTGAAATGGGGAGTGGAATCTGGGAAGAGCTTGGGCCAGGAAACATAAAATCTGTACCCGTGTATTCTCTGGTTTGTGGGAAATGCAGGGAATCCCCAGAACAGGGTGAGAAAAGGGCTGTATTGGGTCACACCAATCCATTGTCCTTCACATCACGGCTGTGACAGCGGCCAAGAGCAGATGCCTGGAGACTGCTCACAAGGACAGGGAGTCACCCAGAGCTGCTTCTCTTGTGTTCAGGGGGAAGAAAATCCTGACTCAGAAGTCATCTCTTCATTCCAGGCTCACCCACCCATGGTAACCCTGTCCTCAGTTAATTTGCCTAATCACTTTTGGAACCTGCTCACATTCCTCAGCGCAGGGAGGGGACTCTGTGGGGAGTCACAACACGCCTGGGTGTGGGAAGTGGATGGGCTAAGGAAGGGGTGGCTTTACCCAGACACTGCCTCATCCACAGCATGACTGGAACTGGCAGGATCCCTCTGAGCTAATCTCTAGTCAAGGAGAACAAACTTGCTGACAACAAGGCTGGGCTGGGATACAGAAGTGCTCCAGGCAGCTTTCCTGGAAAACGGAGAAGGGCTCTGGTGTGAACACTGAAAAGGAGCTTTTACACAGTGCTGGTGATGCTTATGAGAGAGACTTGCCCCTGACACCACGGGCAGAGCTCAGCAGGGCTGATGGAGCACAGGGGTAGGGGCTGTGCTGAATCTGTTGGTTGGAGACACCATGATACAAACACCCCCGTCTTCAGAAAAGCTGCACAGCCACACAAGCCCAAGGTATTGAACAGTTTCTAGCAGGGTGTTCCTGTCACCCTGCCATCCCTGGCAGCCACCCAGCCATGACAGCAAGGCCAGGGACCACTGCTCTGGGTGTGGGGAAAGCCCCTTGGATCAACAGAGGTGCAGGCAAAGGGAAAGAAACTGGGGATGGGAAGGAACCATCCATCAGGGGCCTCAGAGATTCTTTGGGAGACAAGACCAACCACACCACGGCGTGAACCCCCAGTGGGCTGCTGGCACCCAAAAGGGACCATGACACGAGCTAATGGGTGACCCTTCCAAGAGAAGGAAGGTTGGCAGGCTGGGTGTGCTCTGAGGTTTGGTGGAGGAGATTCCTGCTCGCTGCTCACTCCTGCAGGGATGGTAGAGCCCAATCCAGGCCCTGAGCAAATTCCATCCTTCGTCCCATCCTGGTTTGGAGCATTTCTACCCTGAAAATGACACCAGTGGCACCCAAACTCCATTGTGCCCTGTGGTGGCAGGGTCAGTACAGCTCACATGTGGCAGGATTTTTGCAGATGGAAGAGCCACAGCTGAACTCCTCAGAATTCCTGGCCAGCCATGGGAATTTTTGGGAGAGGACATCAGCACCCTCATGGCTCACAGCCCCCTCTCCTCATCTCCCAGGACCCTGAACTGCCCCAGAAAATACACTGGGGCATTTGCTGTTCCTCTTTACTTTTCCCTCTGTCTGCTAAGTCTGGCTGGAAACAAGAAAAATACCATTCCCTTCGTCAAAATGTTCCCCCAAATGAACATTTTCTATCTGGTTCCAGTTTTTGGAATATATTCCTTTATTTTTTTCTTGCTCTCCACAGGAGAGCTTCTCTATTTGGCTTTATTTTATATTAAATGGGAATCCCTTTTAATTAAAAGGAGAGGGAAAAGCCCTTCAGTCCCATTCAGCTCAATGCAAATCGGTCCTTTTCTATTTTGAGGAGCCTCAAGGCACAGTTTAGAGCTGGATTCATTTCATGAAGTGATCAGAAAATTTGGAGCAGCAGGATCAGCTCCACACTGCAACTCCTCATCTCCCCTTGGCTCCTATTCCCCAAACTTTCATATCTCCAATTGATATCTAAAAATAAAAGAGTTCCCATCCCTTGAAAGCACCAGCTTTTGCCCAAAACTGAACAAAAGCAGGAAAAGGTTGTTGAAAGCCTTCCAGCCCAGCACATAAAGCATCTCTTCCTCTCCCCCAGTCTGTGTTGCTCGTGCTGGAATTCCAGAAGCAAAGCAAACAGGACTGTGGGGTGGGCAGTAATAAGAGTGTGCAACTGGAGCTGCAGAGAAGAGACTGTTTCCTTTTTCCATGGCCAATTCCCAGAGTGGGAACGTGGTGTTCGGCTGGGATGTGGAGCTCTGCAGAGCCGTGGTGTCAAGGCTTTGCTGACTGTCTGGGTACCAGGGCGGTGCAGTCGTGGTGTCCATGCCGATGGGAGGTGCAAAGATATCCCAAATCCATCAGCTCCCGAAGTGGGAATCAGGGAGTTCCCCATGAGGGCAGCAGCCAGGCTAACGCCTGCTGGTTCCTAAGTGCTCTCCGAGGAGATTAAGTGCCAGTAATTAATCTTGGGTGCTCAGATAACCAATTACTCAAGTGACAGAAGTGGATGACACGCTGGATTCGGGGAAATGACGGCGGGCAGTGGCTGTTGGGGCAGCTCATGTGCCGGCTCTGGCAGAGGTTGTTCCCCTGACACCCGGCCGGGATGGTGACGGTCCTGCTCCATCCGCAGGTCCCACTTGGATTGCATCCCCCCTGCCAGCACGTGGGGCAGGGAGGCAAGGCAAAGGCACCTCTGAGCTGGGGGCTCAACTCAGGTTAAAATAACCCGAGGCAGAGCTGATCCCCAGCCCCCTCCAACCGTGGCTTTCCCGGACGGATCCGCTCCCCGTGCCAGGCGCTGCCAGGGGCTGCAGGAGGGCTGCAGGCGCCAGCCCTCATTAAAAGGCCTTCCCCATCTCTGATTTCTCTAATACCACTGAGTAAGAGTATTGACATGTCAGAATGGTCTTTTATTATGATCCATTTATGCCATTAATGTAATATCCTCCTCTTGGATTGCTCAGTTATGTATTAATACCGTAAGAAACTCGGCGTTTCTTTTGGCTCTTCATTGTCTGAAATGAGTCCCAAACCCTCCATGTGACAGGATTTTGATGGATGGTCATATTTTTAGCTGTGATCACGTCTCGAGGCTCTGAAATTAGGGGTATGTTTCAAAAATATTGTACCACGTGCATTTATCTTATTTTTCCTAATCTGTGTCTTACCAGTTATCGTTCTGTTTTTATTGTAGAATCATTAGTGCTTGTTATAAGCCTGATGTATGTGTGTGGCACCATTTATTTGCTGCTCTTAGCGGCGCAAGGAATGGGAAAATAAAACATAAATATGGGGAAATGATCACTGGGTGTTTTATTTTATAAGAGAGAACATTTCTAATGAATTGCCTTGCTGAGGCCGCTGGGGCATCGTTTCGTCCAGCCAGGCTCAGAGATCTGAAGAAAGATACTGAGGGTTCAGGAAACAGTTACAGGACTGAACCTGGAGAAAATGCTGTGCAGTGACAGACCAAAGGGATTTGACCTGTTTGATGTATCAAAGACATCAAGAGCTGTAAGTTAAAGTGACAAATGCACTCTCTGGGAGGAAATATTAAAGGGTTTATTAAATTTCAGAGAAATGGGACTAAACAAAGTCACACCTGGAAATTTAGTCTGGACACTGCAGTCAGAAGCTGCCAGCAACAGGGATTTAATCGAGCTCAGACACTCGGTGTGTCTGACTCCGGGAGATCCAGGAGTCCTGCAGCCTTTGATAGGATTTTCTCTGCCAGCCAGAGAGTTTCCTTGTTGCCAGCCCAGCTGCCCCAGTCCATCCCCATCTCTGTGCTCCTCTGGGAGGACACAGATGAGTTATTTGCTCCTTTATACAACATGATACCAGGGAAGAGGTGCATTAGCCCAAGACAAATTACTGGGCTTGGAGAGAATCTCTAGTTCATGTTGTGTGGGTCAATTCCTTCATATAATGGTTTCGGTTGCCCTGAAAAGTGACCGAAATTACAACTGTTCTGCTCCCTATTGCAAGGGAATTTATTGGTGTGAATTTGGGGGGTGTTTCCCTCTGGCTTTGTCAGCAGAAGGGATGGAGAAGAGTTTGTTTCTCTGTGGAGTGAGGAAGAGCCATGACTGGAGACATCGCCCTCAAACCCAGAAGTCCGAATTGTCTGGGTGTAAGAGACCTTTAAGGCCAACTGTTCCAAACCCCTGCCATGGGCAGGGACACCTTCCACTTAAAGCCCTGTTCAACCTGCCTTTGAACTCTTCCCAGGATGGGGCATCCCAAATCCCCAGTCCTCATTCCTAAATCCCAGCAGACTCTGGTCCAGGCATGGGGTTCCCCAGCTGTTGCCTCCTTCTACTCCCACCTCCTGCCTCTGGCCAGAGAAAAGAAAGGCAGAAAATGGACAAGAATGGTGCTGATTACGGGGAGGGGACCAGTCCAAACCTGGGGGACATGAGGCTGCTCCACCCTCACTGGCAGTGGCTGCTCCACTCACTGACAAATGGGAGCTCTTCTCCTCTGGAAATTTGATGGATGATCCCAATTATATTCTTCCAGCACTGATTTAATGTAATGTTTTATTAATAGCAACAATCAGAGGAAAGCAAACAGCTTATTCTGCACATGCCATTCCCTTTCTGCTCTTACTTTCCCATGTTCACACACACTCGGAGTCCTTGATGCTGCAGCAGGGAGGGGGGTCAGGAGGAGGAGGAGGAGGGTGAGGAGACATGAGCAGACAATTCACTGAGCAGGGCAATGGCTCATTAGTATGGAATTAACATGATTGTGACAATATTTTCTTCACTCATTCTTTACGGATTATTTGAAGGAAACTGCAAATTGCTGGTTTGTTTCCTTGGATATTAAAAGACCACGTGGAAAGATGGGGAAAAATTAATCTACAATTTTGCATTGCTGATTTTAATAGACTTTTGTTACAGCAGGAGTGATGGGTGGAACATAATAAATCCATTAGAGCTGTCCCTGGCTGGTCGGGCATGGCACTGGCAGGGCTTGGTCCTGTGCTGGGATCTTTGCTCAGGGTCAAACTCTTTTCCAGATCTGCCCTGCCCTGCTTCCCACACCCACCGTTCTCCTCTCTCCCCCAGAGAAAGCTCCTCTGGCTGGCATTGCAGCCCCACCTCTGCACAGGCAGCAGAGAAGGGGATTTCCCTGGACACAGGGGTTGTTGGTGGGATCATCAGCTCCCAGATGTGCAGGATGCACCTGGGGAGAGGAGGGAAGGGCAATTTGGGGGCGAGTCTGAGCCAGCAACTTGCTTAAAAGAAGAAAAAAAGCCAACAGAGACCAAGCCATCCTCATGCCCAACCTTGGCATGTGCCCAAACTAAATCCAACCTCCTGCGTCTTCCACTCTTTGAATCCTCCATTTGCTAGTGGCTCTCCATCCTGTCCCTGTTTGCTTTTGTGTTTGGAAGCCTGTTTGCATATTTACCCATTCCATATCTTGTTTTAATAGTAATGCAAAGCCCCCTGGGCCAGTGCTGATAACAGAATGGACATGAGCTTTCCTGGGTTTGCTATTCCAGTTTTTGCTCCCGGCTTGAACATGGAATTTAAAGTTCTTTTCAATCAAAAGTGCTCCATATTGTGGTTAAATGATTTCTTTTCCCCTCAGAGAATCATTAATCAGGCACATGATCTAACATCTCTCCCTCTTTTGCAACCTCTTTTGGTGAATTCTTAAAAGAAGGGAGGATGAGGGGGGAGGAAAAGGGAGAGAAAGATTAAATGGAGCAGGTGTCACATTTATCTTGTTTCTATTGCAAATACAATCAACAAGTGCCAGGCTAAAACCAGACCCTAAACAAAACCTGCAAAATGTTCTCCAAATAAATGATTCTTGGCTCTCTTCTGTTTGTTTTTAATTTTCAGTCTTCCTCCGAATGCTTCTGCCAAGCAAAACCTTCTTTGGGAATCAGCTCATCGGAGCCGATTCCATGGGGGGAGGTTTCTGCTGCTGGGGTACCCTGCAGTGCCCCATCCCCTTCCCAAGTTCCTGCCCTGCACATCCCTCATCCCAAAGCAGCCCAGTATCCCTTCCTAAAACAGGATGCACCAAGCTGAACTTCAGCATTAAAACCTCTACTCAGCACTGGCTCTCCCCCAGCGGGGAGGGGGAGGAACATCCAGATGCAAATCCTAAAATAAATCCTATTTGAGCTTGGTTTTTTTCTTTTTAAATAGGATTTATTTTAGGATTTTGAGCCTCCTTCCTCTGCATGCTGACTTTTTGGGGTAGATGTGGCTGGGTTCTACCCTTTTCAGTGGTGGCTGCTGGTCTCTCTGCCCTGCACCCCAACACCAGTCCCATGGACTTTGGGGTGGCACCTGCGGAAGGAGAAGATATTTGGGCTTGGGGATTAAGAGTGGGCTTAACTACATGGAGGCTGTGCCAGGGTGCTGGGACCCACAGGGCTCTGGTGTTGCAGACCATTTCCTGGCTTCTGGAGGATTCAGGGAATCTTCTCTGTGTGTGGGAGTGACCGTGGAAAATCCCTGATAAACTGCTGCTGGAGGAAAATCTGGCTCATCCAGCATGTGGGGCCTGAGCCCTGCACCCAGGGCTTGGAGCACAACAGCACCCAGGGAGTTAGTTGTGAGCACAAGAAACTTCACTGCCATTTCCTTGGTGCACATTAGAAACTCCAGATGTGCCCCAGGAAAAAACAAAAAAAAAGAGAAAAAAAACAACCAAGTTGTTTTTCAGTTGAAAATTGGAGATTTTAACAAAGAAAGGCTTTTAACAAAAATTTTCCACTTTTTGCAGAAAGGATAAAGAAGGAAAAAAAAATTCAAAACACATTAACACGAAAAGAAAACTAAAAAAACTCTTCCATGAGTCAAAACATTTGACTCAGTGCTACAAAATGAAATGGCTTTTTCTCAGTCTTGGCCCACTGCAGTGCCCCTGGGTGTTGCTATTTGCACCTGATAATCACATTTCCCTCGGTGTGTCCCATTCCCAGGCCAGGCCGTCTCTGCCCTGACCCACTGGTCCTTTATACATCTCTCTAGTCCATCATAATGATCCATGTGATCTGATAAAAGCTTTGCCTCTCCCTCAAAACCTCGCCAAGCCTCTGCCTCGACCCTTTGCTGCCCCAGCACCGTTCAAAGGGCTCTGTGCTGCCCTTGGAGCCAGGGTGCTGTGTGTCCCTGGGGACAGCCAGGTCCTGCTGGGCACTCTGGAGTGGCACCTGCAGCATCCCAGACCCCCAGCCAGCACACAGGGGGTGGTACCCCAGGCCTGGTCTATCAGCTAAATCCCAGGGTGCCCGAGGGTGTTTTGAGGAGTCCCTGGAAAGCCAAGGCTACGAAGCTGCCTTTAGGAGTCAATGTGTTCATTTTGCCTCTGTTTTCTTTAAGGAATTGCCAGTGCAGTGTGTGATCTCATATAGCAAAGTGCACTCTCCCAGAGCACATCACCTCACTCTCTTGGCTGCGTTTATTTTAGGTAGCTCAGTCACCTGAGTGATAACTCAGCCTGCAGAGGAGCAGAGATCTCTTGCACTGCACACTCCTGCCCCTCTTGCTGCAGGATGGAGAAAGAGAGGCCTCATCCTGGCCCTTTGTGTCCTTGGCAGTGCCCACAGGATGGGCACTGGGCCCTGGAGTGGCTGCCCAGGAGCAAGAGGATACCATTTCCCATCCCCAGGAATGCTTTTCCCATGCCCGTGGCACAGCCCAGCACTGCAGCCCAGCACAGCCAGGGCAATCTCTGCACCCACAGTGCGCTGTGAGCTGCCACAGCAGTAAAATGATTTCATTCTACTGCAGGATATGAAGAGAATTTCCAGGAAACCTCTCAGGGGAGATAAACAGTGCCCCAGACAGAACAGAACTTACAAACAACAGGTTCCCTGTCGTGGGCAGAGGGAGAAAAGGAGGTGTCTGGGGCCACAGGATGGAGGGTGTGGAGGCAGCTGGACATGGGGCAGCCCAGAATTCCATGGCCACGTCTGAGTGGCTGTGCTGGCACAGGTTTGTGGCACATGGCAGGGGACAACTCACCTTGGCTGTGATGATGCCACTGCATCACCAGGACATCTTGGATGTGAGGCTCTGGCTCTGGATGAGACTGCTGAGAGACCAGACAAATTCCTGTCCCCAGGCTGCTCTGATGGTGTGAAATATCCATAAATACACCCCAAAGGATTGCTCTCCAGTGCTTTGCTGTGCATCAGGTGGAGCAGAGCAGGAGACTGGTCCTGGACTTTCCCCCTTTTCCCACAGCTCACTGCATCCTGAAAAAACTTATCTCCAAAAGAGGCAAAGCCAGGGGCAGTTTTGATGTGAAGGCAAGGCTGGTTCTGGCAACACAGGATGGATTTTTGGCTTTTGAACAAGCCCTTCCCCAAGCCAGAGCTGGAACAGCAGGTTCCCATGTATAACTGCAGCACACCATGCAGATCAATGTGAATGGCCGGGCTGCTCCCCAGGGCACTGGGACACTTTTGTCCTGCCCCAAGACTGGACATTTCTGTTAAGCTTATTTTAACTTTGGAAACAGCCAGATGTCACAGGAGATGGAAAGCCCAGCCTGTGTGCAAGCCCTGGCCTCTATGCCGTGCACATTTGTGGCAGCTCCAGGTCTCCAGGCTCACCGGGAGCAGCTTGTTCTGCTCAGCCCCGAGGTCCTGGGGTCAGTCCCATTCTGTTTCCCAGCTGGTGGCTGTCACATGTCACCCAGTTACACATGCAGGGCCACAGGGACCAGCCAGGGCTCTGCAAGGCTGAGCAAGGGCTTGGAAAGGTTTTTATACACTTTGTGGTACTAAACCAGGCCAAATTCAACTTGGTTATCTCCCCCTCCCTGCACTCAGCACCCTGCTACCTTGACATGTGGGGCTGTTCTAATTGGTGACAGGGACAATACGAGCAGGCTGCCAAGGATGCCATCGCTGGTGCTGGTCCTGCAGGTGTGGGTTTTCAGGTTCAGTAGCAGCAGGAGCAGCAGCTGCCATGTTTTATTCATGTGCCTTGCCTGGGGATGTAGGTTTTGGCCAAGAGTAGGGGGAAATTAAAAGGAAGAAGGTGCCAAAGCCCAGGCACAGCACCTTGGCTGGGGAATCACAGGGCTCTGGCACTGGCCAGGGGATTTCTGGGCTGCCCTTCCCTGGGCTATAGGGTGGTAACAGCACGGTTTCCATATATCTCCCTACTCCACACTGAACCTTGGATAATAACCCCTCTCATGCTCGAGTCTGGTCCCCACCTCCTGGGGCTGTTTCCTTCCTCTGAGGCACCTGCATGGGGTGGGGGCTGGATTTGGCAGCAGAGAGGACCAAGGTGGTGGTACCTGAGAACACACAACTCACTCCACTGATGAATGAGCCAAGGGGAACAGGAAGGGGGAAAGGGCCACTGGTCCCTGAAGCACCCTATTGATTGTGCTGAGGCCAGCAGAGCCACACAGCCCATAAACTGTGTGATTGCCTTTATTGGAGGTTCTTACTGAGGGAGAGTCCAGGAGGAGATTAATGGCTTGGAGACGGAAGAGGAGGAATGTACCATAGGGACCCTAAATTCTGGGAAGCTAATAAAGACATGCAGGGAAGAGACCCTGCTCCACCACCACTGCCAGATTTGTCCCATCAGCTTCTGCAGGTCTGGAGGTGCCTGCAGGAGCCACTCCTGAATTCACACCCCATTTGAATGCTTCCTTCCCTTTTCCTGACTTTCTTTTCTTTCCATTCTTCTGTCCTTCTGTTTATTGACACAGGTAAACACGAGTGTCCCATCCTGCTTATGGAGGGAGCTGAGGCCTGGCTGCCCTCCCTTCCCTTTTCCAGGGCTGTAGTGAGCTGTTTGGGAGAAGTGGAAGAGCCCCTGCTTCATCCTGTGAGGGCTGACAGCCCTTTCCTGCCTTTCCTCACCCTCCGCATGGGCTCAGAGACCAGAGCAGATATTACATGCAATTCCTGGTGGGTGATTTGGGGTATATCTCCTAGATAACTCCCCCAAGAGCAGGACATCCCAGATTTGCCTCCAGGAAAGGGAAGGGCTCAGCTCTGCTGCAGCCTCCAGCCCTCATTAAAGCTCTCCCTACCAGGCTGTGCTTCCAAAGTCAAAATGTTCCTTGCAGGGGAGGGAGAGGACTTAATAGGCGAGGCGGCAGGAGGAAGTAAAGTGCTTTTATTGCAAAGGATGTTAATTGCTTGATGAACTCTTGTCATACAGCCACGTCCCAGGGGAGGTGTGTTTGTTCCCACTCGCAGTCTGTAGTGAGGAGGAGACGTTAGAGGGGGACAAACAGCCAGGGCCTCTCACCTGCACATCAAACCCCTGTAGTTACCCCTGTCAGCCTCTCACATGCTGAGCACCTCCAGCTGACTCATGGTTTACCCTCACACTGTGAGGACTCAGCTGGGAATTCCTCTGTGTTGGCTGAATGGTGGCAACCAGGGCAGAGCTCCCTTTTTACGTGCTACAGCCCCATGTGGGGTTAGGGGGATAACACCAGCAGTTTGGTTAAGTTCTGGACAAGGTGAAGCCCTGTTAGAGGCAGGGGAGTAGAGAGAGCTTGACTCCAACAGGGTAACAGGAGGGATGGAGCACACACCCTGCAAAGCTAGAGTTGGCCAGGCAGCAGGATGAGGGATGCAGAACTACACTGCAGGCGCTGGGAATGGGATCAGCCTTCCCCAGAGCTCCATCACCTTCACAGCCCTCAGGGCTTCACATCAGCCCTGAACAGAGGCAGGGACAGCTGGCTGGAAGGGCAGTGGATGGGAAGCAGCAGCCCAGATCACTTTCCATGTGGCAATGCCCCTGTGAGTTATTCCCAGACATTCCTGGAAGATCTCCCACAGCCTGGGGGGGGGTTGAGGGAGTGTGTGGTGCTGTGGTTCCCTTCACGTGCGAGGGAAATACTCCTCTGAGCACTAATGGCTCCACAGCAGAGTCACAGACAGAACTGTGAAGGGTGTGAATGCAGCAGAACAGAAGAATTATGTGGAAAATAAAGGTAGTTACAGTTGCTTCAAAACATTTTCACAGTTAGAGCTCAGGGCTTTTAATCAACTCCTTTTTTATTTTATTTTATTTTATTTTTTATTGCAGGTTCTCCTTTCTGCCAAACGTTTGCAGAGGGGAAAAGAAACTAAAGAAAAGAGAGAAGAACAGTTTGAGCTGCCAATCTGTTGCTTGCAAAGCCATGAAAAGCACCCTGAGAGAAACGAGCATGCATTATAGAAAAGGAAAGGGAGTTCATGCCTCCTCTATGCTGAAGTCTTTTAAGGTGCCTTCCTTCCTGAGACCTCCCATGTCCCCAACATGCTCTGAGGCATAAAAGAAGGCGGCTTTAGCCCACATCAAACTCATCCCAGACTTCCTGCAAGCTCCTGAAACCTGGCTCAGCCATCCTCTCTCCTGGAAGTTCATTCTGGTTTATGGAAGCCACAATCCCTTCCTCCCCATGGGACTGTGTAAGGGCTTCTCTCCCAAGGAGTTCTGCTCCAATGCCACACTGTTCCACATCCACCACTGATCCCAGGGCCACTAAAGCCAGAGGGGCTGGTTGGGAAAAAACTTGGTTTTTTTGAGTGAAATGTTTCCTGTGCTCAGTGTCGGGGGCCTGGGAGTGACAGGGCTGCGTCAAACATCTCCACCACAGCAGGACCCGCATCCTCCATTAGGAAAATCTGCATTCCTCCCCATTTACCTCTTCTTTTCTTCCCTGTGAAGCTTGATTTGTACCTTTTGCCCTGCATTTTAGGCATAGAATTCTGGACTTCTCATCCCACCCAACGCAGGGATTCCCACAGGGCCCCGTGACGCACTTGGGAAAACCAAGCTGCAAAAAGACTTGTGGCAAAGGGCCAGAGGAGCCAGCGTTGGGTTGTCTTCAGTGGACGAGGGCTGAGAAGCCTGAACACACCCTTTACTCAGTTTTACTAGGTCAGGAAGTCAGGCATGAGCCTAACCATGTGGGACTCCCCTCCCTAAGGCCACGGGAGCACAGAAGTAAAGATATAACACACATATGTGCTTGTCAGGCTAACCCAGGCTGGGAGAGAGGAGAGCTGTGCCAGCCTTCCACTGCTCTGCCATGCGGGGAAGGAGAATTAGAGGGGCAATGAGGAGAGAAACATCCTCTAAAGCTTGTTTTTAAGACATCCCTTCCACCCTAGGGCTTGTTTTAACGGCCCATGCTGCACACTAGATCCATCCCCTTTTATTTACGATGATTATTACGGGCTGCTGCAGGGTCCCCTGGGTCTCAGAGAGGCAGCGCCGGCTGCTATTAAGGCATTTTGTCTTTCTCTAAAATCACATAAAGACCTTCCCCGCGCTCCTCCCGCTGGGCAATAAAAAGGGAAAGACAATCCACGGCTGAGCTGGCTGCTCTCTGGCTGGATGGGCAAAGCGCCTCGTTAGGCACAACAAAGCGCTGTCCTTAACCCCGGGCCATCGGGGCAATCAGGCCAAGGCAAAGGGCCGGGCTGGGAGCAGCGGGAGCCCCGCTGGCACCGGGCACAGAGTTAATGCACCTCGGGTTGTATCCGTGAGTCCCCATCCTGCAGCAAAACGCGGGCAAGGCTCCACTGCATCCCCCCACATGAGTACCCCACTCCCGGCCCTGGGCTTGGCTCTGTTCCCCGGGATCGGGGAGCACGTCCGAGCCAGCCACCAAAGTATTTCGGAAAATTAATCAGCCCAATTGAAACGTGATTGATCGAGAATTGAAAGCCACGATCCAGCAAGTCCTGGAAAATGTAATAGTCTAAAACCTTATTAATTTTTCATGTTCTTTCTGTTTTGATATTTTTTTTTAAGTCTTTCTTTTGTAGAGGTGGCTTCGTGCCAGGATGTTGATGTGTAAACAATCCAGCTCTCTCTTGCCCGTCTTGGAGCACTGGGTGCAGGAGGCTCTGGAGCCGGTGAGATCCTGCTGCTGGGATTCCCATCCTTAGCCTGCTCCCCACAGAACCCTGATTGCCAAAACGCACCAACAAGGAGGAAACAGAGGGAAAGAGCTTCCTGGAGCTGACCCAAAACCTGGGAGCAGGAGTTCTGTGTGACAGACTCAGTAACACATCATCACCTGCAGCTCCAGGGCCACTGTAGCTTTCAGAGCTGGAGCAACACGAACATCAGGCACATCCTTGACTCTGAGGATCGTCCTCTGATGCTGATAAATCACTGCTCTGAGATGAGGGTAAATTTGGGGTCCAGAAAGTCCAGCATGTCCTGAATGCACCACAGCAAAGGAACAAACCTCAGTGCCAACGTGGGGGGAGCCCAAAGCCAGCGATGGGGTTTAGCTGCTCCTTTGAGGTTTGGTCCAGAACTCCTTGTCAGACACTTTGCCAGTGGCCTGGCTTGTAATTAGCAATCGATGGGAGAGCAAGTTGTAAGTGGTGCTGTTAGTATGAAATTATTTCTGTTTTCAACAGATCTGTTTTGTTTGTTCCAAAGTGAAAATGTCTCTATTTGTTCAACATTTGTTGTTGGCCTGTATTTCTGGTTGGCTTTTTTTTTTTTTTTTTTTCCCCTGACACAATGTCAACATTTCTCAAGTGGGGGAAAAAAAAACAGACAACATCATTTAGTTTTTAAAAAAGAGACTCATTTTTCTGCCAGCAGCATCCATGGAAATGTTTCAAAGAGACCGCTGATGAAGTAATCTGAACATGTGCCATCAGACCCCAGATCTGACCTCTCCCAATAGCCCTTGTTGGACTGCTTCCCTGGGGAATGGAGGCTGCAAAATCACACCTTCTCTGTGTCTGTTTGTCACCTTTCCCCAGTCAGACTTTGGCACACCTGGGCAGATTTCAAGCACAGATGGGATGAGATCTTGGACGTAATTGGGTTTTGACAAACTTCTCCAAAATCGCGGTCCAGAATCAATGATATTTGGATTTCCAGCTGAAGAAGAGGTGGTAGGTAGCAGAGGTTTGGCTCTTGTTAGACATAAAAGAATTTCAAATGCACAAAACTCCTTAAAATTTCCCATCTGGCAGCAATTGGATTTTGCACCTTTCTGGCCTGTGAGTCAACCAGTGCACTCAGATGTACTCTGAGCAGAAGTGACCCTTTTTTCCTGCCTCATCTAAAATATCACATCCATGGAGTCACCTTTGGGACAGGATTCCCCACAGGAGCTGCCATGTGTGCCCTGTGCCAGGCCAGCCCTGAAAACTCAATGAAATGAGGATGAAGCAGGCGATGGATCTTCATCCCGTGGTCAGAAGGCAGCTCTCAGCTGGGTTTTCAGTTGGATTTTTTTTCCTGTGGAGCTGTTTTTCACAGTGGTGCTACGTCATGCTGTGCTTTCCCTGGGAACTCTTGCTGTTCCCAGTGTTTTGGCCAAAAGATGGATCAAACCTGGCTGTGGCCTTAAGGCCCTGTGTGTCCATCACTGTGCTGGGTCCAGTTGTTATTGGGTCTCTTTATTTATGTCCTGCTCTTCCCCCAGAGCCTTTCTGAAGTGTCGTCGCCGTCTCCTGTTAAATCTGGAAGACAAAGTGTTAGTCCTCTCCACAAGGGTTTTTTATTTTTAATAAAACTTGCCTGTGCTTTTCCTGAGGGACTTGTTGGAGTTGTGAAAGTCAAAGATAAAATGTTCTCACTGCTGTTTCCCAGAGAGAGATGCTGTGTTTGCTCGTGGAACTCCTGTAATGAACATCTGCAAAGGGCAGGGATGGGACCGAGGCACAACCTGTGGTCCAAGTACCTCTGAATCCTGGAGATATTGGTTGCCAGATCCAAGTCCATTCTTTCCAGCTCTTCTCAAACGGCTTCTGATGGGCTAAAAGAAAACTTGAAAGGGAACAACTTCAACATGGGAGAGAAAACAAAGCCCCCTTTCCTTCTCTGTCTGTGCTTTGTGGTTGCCTTGCAGCTCCCTGAAGAATTCAGGGACCTTCACAGGGCCCCATGAAGATGTTCAGCCTGGTCAGAAGCTGATGGAGCAGAGCTGGAAAGGCCATTTCTACACCAGACAAGAGGCAGCTTCCCTGAATCAGGACCTACCATGCCATGGAACAACACTGTCAGCGGGATAAGCCCAGGGGTGTCTTAGCTCTCGGTTACTAATCAAGGCTAACGAGCTGATACTCATGCTGGGCTAACGAGGCTGCACTCTGCTGGTCCTGGGGGGAGCAAGGGGATTCTGCCCCGTGCTGCACTGGGAGGGAGGGAGATACTTCCTGACCAGGGCTCCCTCACAGACCATTTTGACAGGAAGAAAATGTATTTCCATCCTCATAAATCCTCGGCAGAGAACGCCGACTCGATGCCAGTGGGAAAAAAACCCCCACTAATAAATAAGAGGAAGCACTGTTTTAGTTTTGGATGGTTTGAATTGTCAATGTTTTCTGGACTGAAAGTCGAGTTTTTATTATGGTGGGGTTTTTTTTTTTTAATTCCCTTCTGCTACTGGGAAAAAGCAAATAGCTTAAGTTAAATACCTTGCTGCCAGCATCCGTGAGTGCACCCCATGGGTAGTAGGTTTGTTTTGGCACAAAAATCACATTCCCCAGTGCCCAGAGCAGCATTTCCCTGTGGCGACTGAGGGTCCATCAGCAACTGGCTGATGCCAAACCACTCCCTCTTGGGCATAAGGACATATAACTGGAAAAAAAAAATCACATTTTCTGTGATAAACAGTACTTTACACGCAGACATAACCTTAAACCCAGCTCTAGTTTTCCATCAAAGGAAAAGTTTTGATAGGAGCTTTCATCTGCCCTACTCCACACTTCACACAGGCTCCAGCCCTAAACTCTGACCCTACCAGGACTTCTCATTCTGCTTTGAACAAGTTCCTGCTCATCCTACGAGCCAGCACAAAGGCTGGGCAGAGAAGTGGCTTTCTTGGCACCCAGATCTCTCTTCTGATTATTATTCTGGTCATTCACCCTCTTTCTCTCTCAATCTTGAGGAAGGAGCAGTGATTTTGTGAGTTGAAATTTGGATGTATTCCCAGCTCCATTTTTTTCCCCCCCTCCTGTTAATTAAAACTAATAAATCTGCTCAACAGAGTTTGCAGAGCAGGGGGACAAGGTACAGTTATCTTGACACAGCAAGGCCATCTCCCTCCTTCCCCCACACCTTTTATTTATTTAATTTATTCACCTATTTATTCAGTTCTTGAGCCCGTTCCAGAAATATGCTGCTGATCTGAATTTCTCGTCTATGCTACGTGCAGGCTCGTTGCTTTTCTTTCACGGGGAAGCAGTCCCACAGGAGCTGCAAATAATCAACAATTGTCATGGCTGCATCCCCAGACATAATTACAGACAATCTGGAGTAACCTGGAAACAAAGGAGTCTGTTATACGAGACCTGCTCGGTCAGTTCCTCCTCACGGACCCTCGGGGGGGTGAAGGGAGGTGAAACCCCAGGGTTTGGGGTGCAGGGGGGTTAGTGCTGTGCTCAGCCCTCTGTATGGATTTGGGGGATGCAGCAGGAAAAACATAAGTAAAAGTACCACTCTCCCACGTCTGGGTGCTTAAAGCCCTCTGAGGTGCTGCACAACCCTGGCAGCTCCAGAGAGACAGGTACCCACCGGCTTCAGGAAATTAGGGGGGCTCCAGGTGCCTACAGACCATCCCCCATGTCCTTCTCCAGTGTACTAAAGACGCCCTCCAGGAGGAGAGAAATAAACTCCCTGATCCAGGCGTCCGGTCCGAGGTGGGACAGGCGGGATTTTTGGGAGGTGCTGCCCATGCCCAGCTTTGCAGCCAGGCCCCCCTTTCCCTGGCTGGTGCTCCCCCCTCCTCGGCATCGCGCTGCTGCCAGAGGGGAGGGCCGAGGACGAGGGTAACCCGAGGGTGCCCCGGAGCCCCTGGCCGAGTTTCAGAGGCAGAAGTTCGTGCAAAATGGTTTTGCTCTGAAGTCCTGCGGTCTCCTCCTCCTCCTCCTCCTCTCCGGGAGGAAGGCAGTGCCGGTAGCTATAGCAACCAGACCTCCTTCGCTCCAGCCGCCAAACTTCGCCCAGACCGGCTTCGGAGGAGAAATGAAGAGGGACAGGAGAATGCAAATGACCTGCAATCCCTCCAAGCCCTCCCGATCAATATTATCTTAATTTTAAACCATGGGAGTTAGGCGAGACGTGTGCGAGGATAAAGGAGCGAATCCCGGGCTGCAGGGATGGTGGAAAAAAAGGAAAAGGAAAGGTGCGAGACAGAAAAACAAGATGATGATCCACCTCGTCCACCCCCTTAGCCTCCAGGCGGGCTCCGAAGTGCCTGTACTAGTGTCATCCGGAGGGTAACAGCTCTAATTAGTGATTTAAGTACCCTCCACAACAGACTTTGCTCTCTCCATGCTCTTGGGAAATGGCTGTGCCACAGTTGTTGAGGCGAAGCACGTCCTTCCCTGGCTCTCCCCCTTCTCTGGCACAGCAGCACGGCACAGCAGCGGGGTATCAGTCACCTCTGGAATGGTGCTGTGCCCTTTCTATGTGTAGAGGAGAGCTCTGGGGGGATCAGCAACAGCCAGTCGTGAACATCAGCCTTCGTGGCTGTCTCTGCCAGGGCAAAGCTCCTTGTTCACCTGCCCCAACAACAACCAGTGCAGTCAAATCTGAGTCCAGCAAAACAGTTGCCACTCATGGGACAGGGCATCCGTGTTCCCTGTTTGATAGTCCCTGCACCTTCCCTGAGCACCACTTGGTCTTTCCTGCTCCATCTTCATCCCTCTCCTCTGCAACAAGATTCCTCATGGCTGCCATTCCCACCTCTTTGTCTCTCTGAGGCTTTTTTTTCACCCCTTTTTACCAAACTGTGTGAATTCCCTTTCCCTGCTTTACAGATGGGGAAATGTAGGCAGGGAGCAAAGGACTTATGCAAAGTCATCCCTCCATCTCCAGTGGTAGATGCAGGAATTGATCCCAGGACCCTGAATCTCAGTTTTCTACCCCATCTAGGCTGCACTGCCAGGAGATTTATCCCATGAAACAATTCCTGTTTTCTATTTCAGATGACTTGTCAACCAAAACTAAAGGGAAAAAATGGAAACTTTCACCTCTGGGAGGAAAGTTATAATTTTCTTTGCACTGAACCCTCTGACTCAGTTCTCCAATGAATATCTCCAATCCACTAAAACCACTAAAAGTGCTCAAGTGTTGGTTTTAGAAAGTTCATCGTTGCTTTTTGGGAATAATCACTTTGTGGAGAAAGCTGTTTATACAGAGAACCACCATCCTTCTCTCGGTTGAAGCAGCAGCTGTTGTGGGAGACAGCTGAAATGGCAAACACGCTCTTGCCCAATCCATCACCCAGACACGAGGAAGGAAGAACTACTTAAGTTAAAGGACAATGTTTGCATAAGAGGAGCTAGGCCACAAATCAATTGCCACTGGAAGTCAGGGGAAGGTTTGAATCAGAGCAGGGGGCTCCTGGAATGATCTTCTGAGGGGAGCAGGGGATAAGAAATATCACCCTGCTCTGAGATGGAGCCAAAAGAGGTGAGAAGGTTCAGGCAGCAACACACACGATGGTGCTGACTTTGACTTGAGCGAAGCAGAAAGGTCTGATTTCATATTTCTGTTTCATGCCAGAGGTCTCTGGGCAGCCAGAGCTCTACCTAATGATCCGTGCTGGATGGAAAGAAACTTAAAGAACATTTGCTATCGAATTTCCATAGTCTTCCCCATCCTATTTGCATTTAAAGCTGGCTTTCAGCTGCTGTGCGTGGGACAAGACACATTTCTGCTCAATACCCGTCCAATTTTCCCTGCTGTGGATCCAGGCTGGTGGCAGGGATCGCTGTCGATACAGATGGAGTTGCCTGAGAATCCAGAGTTTTCTGGCCCACAGAAATCTTACAGGGAAATAGCTGCAGTGGTACTGAAAGCTCTGGTTGAGCCAACACATGGCAGGGCGAATATGGGGTTTCTGATTACTGAGAAACAAAATGATGAGAATCCAGCAGGTTGAGTCTTTTCCCTTTCAAAACCCCTCCATTTCTGGCCCCACCATTAATAGTTATTCCCCTAAGAATTGATCACAAGTAACAAGAAACAATTTTGCTTCAGCTATTTCGAGGCATTATTTTTCAACATTTTCAGTCGCGTTATTAAAACGCTTCAGGTTTTTTAAGAAGAAATTGATTTACGTTTTAAAACAGCTGAAAAAGTCACTTTGAATTTAGAAAAAATAAAAATAAAAATCCTATTTGAAAATGTCAGAGTGGCTGAAGAGGGAGAGCTGTTCCAGCTGAGATGTCTAAAGCCTCTTTCAGTTTAGTCTTTACTAAACAGATCAGCTGTGAGTTGGTGTCCGACACAATTAACACTGAGGAGCATCAGGCTGGGAAGGGACAGAGGAGTTTGGAGTGTACGTGGCTTAAGGCAGGTGTTTTCCAGCCAAGCCGTGCCAGCTCCATCCCTGGGCTCAGCCAGAACCACTGAACACGATTCTGGAGCCAGCACAGAGATGTTTGAAAAGATGACGACGCAAAAACTGCAGGAGAGGGCAGATGCAACACCTGCCTTTGCAGAAGGGGATGGAGGAGAATGAGTTTCTCCCTCAACGTTTCAGCAGCGCCCTGAGAGCAAACAAAACCTGGGCGAGCACCTGGAAGGACAGAGGAAAAGGAATAACAGCCAATGTGAATTTTGTAAAGACCAAATTGGGTCAAACCAATCTAATTTCCTCCCGTTACAGGGTGGCAGGGCTGGTGCTGGGGGAAGATTCAGGAGTTGTCATCTGTCTTTACTTTAGGAAGGCTTTTCAAGCTGTCCCCCATGACATTCTCGTCAGCACACTGGGAAATAGCTTTATATGGCAATTTGGCTGTACCTAGGGAGGGATTATCAATGGTTCCCTGTCAGAAAGGAGGGATGTGTCTAACAGGAGTCTCTCCTGATCTGGTACGATTTGATATTTCAATTAACCTCCTGGATGATGGAAGAGAGGAGATGTTTATTAGATCTGTAGAGGGCTCGCCCCAGGAAAGGCCATTGACCCTTTGGAGGACATGAAACCAAAATCAGACCAGAGTTGAGACCCAGTGATGGGAAACTGAAGAAAGGGCCTGAGATATCCTGTAAAGCTGGTGCATTCAGGGAGGACCAGAGCACAGCTCACACAAACACCAGATGGGCTACAATGGGCTGGGCAGCAGCTCGGCAGAAAAAGATCCAGGGCTGTATTTGATGGGAAGTGGAACAGACTGTGGCAATAAAAGGCAAAAGGTTGACTGCAGGGTTGCCTTAGAAATGGCTTGGAAAGAGCCTTCTCCGGACAGGGAGTGAAATACAGAAGCCCTCTGGGGCTCTCTGTCCTGGTTTCTGCTCAATGGTTTGGGTCCAGCAAAGGCAACTTTGGCTGCCGCTGGGTTTGGTTTAAATACACAGGTATTTCCACCAGGAAGTTTCCAATTCTCTTTCTTCTCTCTGCAGAGCAGGGTTTCCATTCCGTGTCCAACACTGCCTCCCTGGCTCTTTTGATCTTTCATGTGGAGCCAGGGATTAATATCATTTCAACACCATTTTCAGAAAAATCAGCAAATTGCTTTTGCGTCTCACCGGAGGCTCCAGGCTCCAGAGCAACCTTCTCCTTCAGGGAGACATGGAGTGATGGGACCAGTCCAATGGGCTGCGACCAGAAACCTGCCAGGAGAAGGAAGATGCACAGTCTCTCAGCTCTCAGTGACGTCTCTATCCTTTAGCAGCTCTGCTGTAAACAGATGCCGAGCAATAACCGCGCGCGCACAAAAAAAGGCTGTTGCTAATAGATTGTACTGCTTGTTGCTACTCTGCTAAGAATGTCCTGCTAATTTTTTGTTTTCACCAAATTTTCCACTTGAAATATGAGAGCGGAAATGAAGCCGTGAGCCGCATCAATGAGGAGAGGCAGAGCTGGGCTCGGAGCTCGGAGCCTGCCGGCATTGCCTGCATGGGACCTGCAGAGCCATAGCTCTGATTCCCACCCAGACCCTCATCCCAGGCTCTGACAACCATGGGAAAGGTAAGATGGGGCTGAAAATCCCTGTGGAAGGTAGGGCTTCTTCCTCATGGCCTTGCAAATATTAAAAAAACCCCAACAAATAAACAGCAAAATGAGACTGACCAAAGTGACGCAGCCCAAGCCTCAGAAATAAGGCACGATGCTGCCAGTCTTGGGAGACAAGAGCTTCTCTGGAGAGGGGAAGAAGGATGATAACAGAGCAAACACTGCCATTTCTGGTGGTCTGGTGGCTGAGCTTCAAGGTCAAACTGACAAAGGCAATTTGTTTCAAGCAAAAGCCAAAGTTTTTGTTATCCCAGCACACATTCCTCCGGCGGCATTTCAAACTGTGCTGCCATTCAGCAGCACCCAGTGAGGGGATTTAAGGGCTATTGTGGAGAAATCCCTTAAATCCATTCCTGTAGTGTAGGAACAAGAAAGGCAAATGGGTAACTGGGAAGCATTTGGACACTGGAAAGGAATACATATTGGAAGGGCTGCTGGAGCTTTCCTGTACAACTCTAGGCATGTTGTCACCAAAATCCCTGAATCCTGCCATTTTCAACTGGCTAAACTATCTAGGGAATAGCAGCAGGGTACGTCCCAGCTCCTGTGCTTAGGGAATGCTCGTGCCTGCCTGTGTACCTGGAGCATCTGCACTTGGCAGGGCAGAGGACCCATCCAGCCAAACACACAGGGGGGACCTGCAATCCAGAGCTGTCACAGCTGGATTCCCTTTTTGGGAACCACCAAAAACTACCCAAGCCCCAAACCTGGGAAGTCATGGGGAGCTGGATGTGTGCACTCTGGGATCTGGGTGAGTGCCCACAGGACTCAGGCTGAGTGCACAGGGATCTGGATGAGTGTGCACGAGCAGCTGCTGATGGAGAAGGAGTAAGTGAGAGGCAGAGCTTAGAAGTGTTTAAACATGCAAACACACAAACCCTCTCAACAATCAGCACGGATGGAAATATTGATGGTTGCATTAAAAGTAAATATATTTTTAATTAAATAATTTTCCCCTTCTCCATTCAAGGGGCGTGAAAGCACTCATAGAATTAAACTGCTGCTTGAATTTCTCTCTCTCTCTCCTGTGACACATGCCAAGACTAAGATTTCTCTCTCTGCCTTCCCACCATCGACATCACCCTACGGCACCATCGGCTTTTGGCTCTTTAACCCCTTCCTGGCATCCCAGAAAACATCAAGGTTGAAGCACAGCAGCTGATTTGCTCCCCACTTCTCCCTCCTTCTTTCCCTCAGTCCCTGCTCAGGCACAGCTCTGAAGGGCTCATTAATCAAAAGGCAATTAATTCCCCATCATGGGGGCAAATAACAGATACAGACGTTCAATAGCTGCCTTTTTCCATGCTTGAGTGTTTCTCTGATTCCTGCAAACTAAAATAAAAAGAAGGCAAAGCAAAAGAAACACCAAATGATTAAACGCTTCATTAGCACCCTGCTAAGGCGGGGAGGCCAAGGCTGATTTATCTCTGTTGCCAAAGAGGCAAAAGAGTTCAGAGGTGTCCAAGTGGTTGCCAAAAGTGGGGTGCAAATTGGAGTGGGGAGGGCACCTTGTCCTGGAAGGGCTAGTGAGCATCAGGCATCTACAAAATGGGATGGTTTCACCTCAAAATGGGCCTGGAGGGTGCGGGAATCCCTTTTTCTTCTATCCTTTCTTGGCCTCCAGGCTTTGAGACAGGACACTGCTCAGTCTGTCTCCATCTCATCCTCAAATGAGATCCCTGCTCTGCTCCCACACTCCCTGGGCTCTGTGAGGACCATCACTCACCCCACCAACATCCCACTACCCTGGAAATACAACTAATGAACAAGTTCCTGATGTGGGAAAGAAGCTGTTTCTCCTTTTAATTTTGTTGGTGAGAAGGGAAGAGATGACTAAGGGTTTTGATACACAGAACCACAGGTTCACTCAACCCTGGTGTCCCAATCAATTACCTGGCGATGGCTGCCTGTAGAAAAATTAGGAGTGAACTATTGTATCAGTTATTTAATCAGTGAACTTAAAAAAAAAAAAAAAAACAAACCCAAAAAATGGGGCCCACAATTCAAATGCTCAGTTGGTATCATTAATCACAGTTTGTAGCAGAAAATAATTTTATATTATTAAAGCAATTACCGTGTAATCATTTATGTTAGCAAAAATTCATTAATCTTTATTCATTATTCAATCAGATCGCATTATTTTAGCCTGTTCCATCTATCTTGCCATTTCACAAGGATGCAAAAAGAGACAGAGAAAAAGTGACAAAAGGAACTTTTTATAATACTAAGCTATAAGGCTTGGCAGAAATTACTTCTAAATACAATTACAGGCATCGTGTCTGCAGGAGGGACAGCACAAACACTGTCCTCTCCACAGCATTTACCTGCTGTTTCTCTGCACCTCAAGCTGCAATTCCCACAGGGCTCAGCATTCACAACTTGGAGCAGGGTACTTTTTTTTCCCCTTCTCTTTTATTTAGTCACCTGTATAAACTGCCAGATTGTGTGTTTAGGGACCAGCAGCTCTCCCTGTGATCCCGATGGGCAGGAATGTTCACCCAAAGCAGGAGAGCCAAGTGTGGTGCTCCCCATCAAACCACAGCTGCTCTACCTCGGGGTTTGGGGTCCCACAGCCACAACTAAACCTCCCCCAAGAAAATCCAAGCTGTGGAGGAAGCTGAGCTCTGCCAATCTGGGTCAGGCTTTTATCTGCTGGCAAGCAAAAAGAAATTGGTCTGACTTTTTTTTTCCTTTTTTTTTTTTTTTTATCATCTTCTGAGATGAGTGAAACTGCAGTGCTCATTATTATCGGTATTTTACTTTAATAGTCAAAGAGGTTACTCAAGATCTTTTGATTTTATATCCATGACTTTATCTTGGTGGGGTTTTTCCTCCATGGGAAAAAAAAAAAAGGAGGAAGAAAAAGCAAGTTTCCCCCAGGACACGGCTGTTCCAGGCTCCTTAGCATGTCAGTCATTTACAAACAGGGTGGCTAAGCCCTGTTTTGGTTGATGAACAGGTTTTCCACTAGTCCCTCTCCCCAGGGAAACACAAATTTGCCTTCAAAACATCACTGCAAAGTAGGACAGTTCTGTTAAAGCTGTTTTGCTGCTAAGAGATCCTGAGCAGTTTGCCCGAGGTAGCTGAGGGGGCGAGTGATGGATTCAGGAATAAGACCTGGGTGTTAAGTTTATCCCTCCCTTGAAAAGCTCTGGGGCCAGTTTTTCCCTAAGATCAGGAGCAACTAAATGTCTCCAGGGCTCAGGGACCATGGTGAAGACCACATGGGTTTGGACTCCTCTTCCCTTCCTCAGAGCTGCTTCCCAAGCCAGGGGGACACTGTGCAAGGCAGTGGCATCTCTATCCAACTTCCCTGCAAAGTCTTGGTGCCATAATCCTTCACTATTCTTCTTCTCCCCCTTTTCCCCATGGCCATGGAGCTGCAGCTCCTGCTTCCACGTTACTCTGGGGTTGCATCACTGTGATACAAAACTGGCACAAGAAGAGGGTTATGTGGTCCCAGTGTGTGCCCAGGAAACCCAGCCAGATCTCCCCAGCACATGTTGGCACAGCACCACAGGGCCAAAAAAAATGATCAGCCCAGAGGGACTGACTCACATCACGCCCAAAAGTCACGATTTGGACTTAGGAGGCAGAAGAAGCAGCTCTGATGAATGCGAGAGGTAATTCAGCAAATAATAATAATAATAAAAAAAAGAGCAACATTGTTTTCCTTTGGAGCTTATAACAGGTTGTCATGGGGAAGGAGTGTGGGCTTTTCTGCAAAGGGAGCATCACTGACGACCTTTGGATAGTGTCTGCTGGGAGCCAGCTGCTGCCTCCAGCACATCCCTGGGCTTTGGGAATCCACAGCCTCACGCTGCGGCTGCTCTGAGGGAGATGTTGCTCAGTCCTGTCTTCCCTCTTGCTGCCAAACCTGCCAGATCTGCATCCCCATGCTTCTCCCAGAGCCAGAAGAAACCTCAAACATGCCATCCTGTTGTATAATACACCATCACAAGGAGTAATGGTTTTAAACTAAATAGGGAAGCCCGAGACAAGATACAAGACATTTTTTACAATGAGGGTAATTAAACACTGGGCACAGGTTGCCCAGAGAGGTGGTAGATGCTCCATCCCTGGAGAAATTCAAGGCCAGTTTGTATGTGAGTCTGAGTAACCTGGTCTGAGATGAAGATGCAACTGCTCATTTCAGGACTCAATGACCTTTAAGGGTCCCTTCCAAGTCAAACCATTCTGTGTCTTAACGATCCTCGAGGGCTGGGCTAGAGCTTGGCATTGCACAAAAGTCCCTGGGAAGATAACAAGCAGCTGGAATTTGCCCCAGATCAAGTCTGTCACAGTCCATGCCATGGTTCCCAAGGCCATAACTGAGGTGGAGCACCACACCACACACTGTGTCACAGCACCAGGACCCGTCTGTGCAGCACTGAAGCTGCACTTGCCTTGGTGGGGTAAAGCAGAGGATTAACAGCTCATGTTTCTTTCCCAGTTTTGGCAGTGATCCACCCAATAAGTTCAGGGCTTCAACTACTTACTCCTTCATTTCCTGGGAAAACTGCAGGAGGTAAAGGCTTACACTGGCCTTCACCAGAGCTTGGAGATACAGAGGTGGGATGTACAGTTTAGACGGGGGAGTCAAAGGCTGCTCTGCTGGGGACACGTGGCACAGGCCACACAAACTGTAGGTGGCAACTGAATGCAGGCAAAGCAATGCCCAGAAATCCCAGAAACCAGAGTCAGCTGGGGCAGGAAGACATGGAGCTGTGATGTACAGGGAAACCAGTCCATTCTCAAGCAGTGCTGTGTGTTTGTCTGCAGAAAAGCAGACATTTCCTGCATTATTTCCCTAGAAACAGAGCCAGCTCTGGGACATGCTCCCAGGGCACGTCAGGAGGGAACACGGACTCTGGCAGCCATCAGGAGGGGATGTTGCTCAGCACGGGGCTGAGCTGGGTTTTGAGGCTGAGGCAGGAGGTCTGACTGCAATCACATCTCCCACCCATTTTGCAGGCTTGTGCATCTGTGGTATGCGCTGGAAGCAGTTAAAGAGATTTTGATAGCATTGCTGGGAGAAAATGAACCTGTTAATGCTGCTATTTGCTGCAAAAAGGATTCACGCCCAGAACACTTTCTCACAGCAATGATCATTTTTAGCTGTGAGAATGAATTAGCCCTTCCACTGAAAAGCTATTTGCATGGGAAAGAGGTCAGCAAGGAGCAGCAAAGCGATTATTTGGGGGTACGGCCCTGTCCCAGCCTGGGGGAGATGTGGGTTTAATTCTCATTTTTAACTCTGAATTTCCAGCCACCCTCTGCACCCTCAAAATCTGTTTGTGCAAGGGCACCACAGGGCTTTAAACATACCTGCAGATAACCTGCTGCTCCCGTCCTGCTAATAAAAGCTCCAGGTTTATTTTGCAGGACTGGCTCGTTTAATCATCTTCAGATTGCCGAGTTTGCTTACAGCAATTTAATGACAAATAGCGTGAGATCAATGTGAGTAACACCAGGCAGCTGCTCCCCAGCAGCCCTTTGGCCCATCCCAGCCAGCCCTGCACACAGCTCTGCTCTGCAGGTCGATCCACCTGGATCCAAGGAAGGGCCACACTCTGGCTCCTCTGGTGGGAGTTAATTGCGGGCAACATTTCAACAGGAAAGAGGCCAGAACAGTAATTATCCCTCTGCCCCTTGTTCTGAGCACACCAACCAGCCCTTGCCTCAGCAGGGCGCTGGGAGAGGGGCTGGTTTGGTCTCCAGGGATGGGATGTGCCTGAAAAGGGGATTTATCACATTTTGGCCCCACCAGTGCTCACACAGATGCCGGTGCTTCTTCCACTCCTCCCACCCTCCCATCCCCAGGCTGGGCTCCCAGGCACATAGCTGTCCATCACACTGTTCTCCCAAGGCAAGGAGACCTTCATAAGGCAGGAGTCGGCACCTGCTCCCAATGGGACAAGAATCCAGAACACACATTGCCCAAATCCTGACGCAGCGCCGGGAGCAGCATCCAAGGCCAGCTCCTGCAGGCTGGGCATGATGAAATGCAGGTCTTCACCAACTCTGGCACCCACCCCGTTGGGTGGTAAACAAACTTTTCTCAAGCACACCATTTATTTCCCTCTCCCGACTTCCCACGTTACTAATTATCCGAAGGAGATTGATAAACCCGCCGGTTGCCGCGCTGGTTACAGGTCACTTAGCGCCGTAATAAGGAGTGCAGAAATCGATGGCCATAAATAGCGGTTGGGAATCAAATTCCCTGTACAGCACTTTAAGGGAGGAGAAGGTTTAATTATGCCATTGTCTGGCTTACTTTGCCCTGGAGGAGCAGGACGGAGCTGAGGGGAGGTGCTCCCAAAATTCAGCCGGGGCTTCATATCTGGGCCAAGGTTGGAGAAGGAGGGATGTTGAGGACTCTGAGAGTCCGTCCAGAGGCAGCACAGCTTCACTCCACACTTTGCTGCAGGCAGGATTTTAACAGTGCCTGTGCAATCCAGAGTGAGAGCTCTGTGTGATTAAAAACCAGGCTGGTAGCAGCCGAGAAGGAACAGGTGGAAGAGCACACAAAGGAGTAAATTGACTTTTTTTTTTCCAAAGCAAACAAGGGTTGAGACTTGGGACTGACTCAGCCATGCACTGAACTCTGGGATGGCCCCCCTGAGGATGGTCCACAGGTTTTGGATGCAGAAAGAGGGAGGCTGTTTTCCCACACAGGGGTTTGGGATGATGGAGTTGGAGGCACACGCATGAGCAGTTCCCATTGCTCAGATGTGCAGTTCCAGCAGGAGTGGGAATGACTGCTGGAGAGACTGAACAGGGGAAATGGCCGTGTTAGTTTTTATTACTGCCAGTGATAAACTATAATTTGCATGTTTAGCAAATCTTGCATGCTTTTGCAAGCTTGCAAAGTGCAAGGCTTTGCTATATCCACATAAGTGATGGCCTTTTGGGAAGAGGCACATTGGTCAAACACTTGCACGAGGCTCCAAAGCTGGGGCAAGCATGGGAAAATTTCCACAGGGATCAGTCTTGTCTGGGAATAAAAATTTGTGTCTTCAGCCATCTCCAAAGTGCTTTTTCTTCCTGGTGGAGTAAGGTCTGGAGATGCTGCCTGACTCCAGCTCACATGGGAATTCTTAAGGAGGGCTAGGAAACTCTCCCATGTCCTCTAACCCAGCTGCCCCTCTCAGCTGCTGTCCCGTGTTTCCAGAGGAGCCAAGTACTGCAGGACTGTGGTGTGCCAGGTCTGCCTCACCCTCTCTGCTCTGGGAAGGCTGGTGGATGCTCCAAGCAGAGCACAGCTGCCAGGCTGGAACAGGAAACCAGCCAGCCAGTTCCCAACCATCAAGACTCCAGCTGGAGCATGGAAGAGTTTCATCCCAGGAAAGGTTATTGGAGACAAGGCCAAGGAGGATTGGCAGCCTTCGTGTTTCCAAGATAGGTTCTCCCTCCAACATCTGCTCCCACACCTGGACACAACCTGGGCTTGGACAGCCCTGTCTGGATCCTCTAATTGACTGAGTCTCCCCTTGCTGCTGATTCCCCAGGTTCCCAAAGTCCTTTTTTTCCCCCTGGAATTGCCCTGGTACTGCACCCATCTGTGTGTCTCCCCTGCAGCACCCGCTCTGCCCCCAGAACCCTCCTGCAGAGCCCCATTGTACTTCTCCAGCTATCAGGATATAAATATGGTGTGAGATAAATACTGTCATGGCACATTACCCTGCTCCTTCCTCACCAACACACACTGCAGACAGAGTTATGCATCTATTTATGTGAGTATATATATCTAATTATACTATATAAACTGTATATCCAACTGTCTATTGTGCATATTTAATATAAAATGCCAGCTAATTGCCCTCAGTAAATAAATACGGGGATTAACTGTATTGACATTAAGTTTACTGGTAATCTCCTTGAAAATAAACACGCCAAATAAAATAAACACATAAAAACAAAAGTAGAGGACATCACATTTTATATGTGTGGCTCTTCCCGCTGCATGCAAGGTTGGCGCTTTGCCAAGGGAGAGCGCTGAGGTCTCCACTGCCTTTTTCCAAAGGGCTGCCCCAGGGGAGCTGTTGGCTCATCCTGAAGGTGTTTGGAGCCCCGGGAGCTCCGGCGTGTGGTGGGAGGGAGGGTTTGGTTGGCCCGTGGTTGTGTCGGTGCCGCGGCCGACAGCTGGGCCGGCAGATTGGCGATGGGCTCCGGTGCCTTCCAGCCCCAGGTCGCTGCCTGGGATACGGCCCCGCTCGGCACTGAGGGGGAGCCATTAGGGCTGAGCAGATGTTTGATTGCACGTGTGAAACGGGCTGGGGGTGCTCGGGCAGGTGGCCACGCTGCAGATCGCACCCCTTAGCCCCATCAGCCGAGCGGGCACGGGCGGTTCCCTGCTGGCAATAAAATCCTCTGCACAGGACAGGCCGTTCAGCTCCCACGTCTTTGTCCACCCCAGAAAGAGGAGACGCTTGGCAGCTTCATATTTGGTGGTGTATCTTGCACTCAGGGTGCGCAGGGATTGGGCCGAGCCAGCACGAGGAGCCCTGCTCAGGGCAGTGCTGGCACAGGCTGCTGTGGGGACAGGGATGGTTTCTCGCCTCCATTGTCAGAGGTTTTACAGAAAAGGGTAGGCAAGCTCCTGCTGGAATTGGCTCGTGCCAAAATGGTCCCATACACCACATTATATAGCAAGCAGAGTGTGCAGGAGGAGTTACACAGGGCCCAGATCAGTGGACTATGTGGAGAGTTCCCCATCTAATGCCTCAGATCTTCCCCCGCTCTGTTTTGGCTTCAGCAGAAACCCCTGACAATGCTAAAGCTGCTGTTTAACGTTTTGCCACATTATCTGCCTGTGCAGCCCTCCCAGCTGCTGTGCTGCTAATTATTTGGTTGTGATAATTTCTGTCCTGCTCCTTCATGCTGGCAGTGAATGTGCAGCCACTCAGGAATGAGGGACCCCATGGAGCTTTCAGCCTGGATCCAGAAGGGATCCAGCCTTTGACCCCTGCCATAAATCCTCAGTTCTTGTGATTTGGGCTTTTTTACCACCAGGATGACTATTCCTATCCACCTTCCTCAGATCATTAATTTATTTAATCCCACGCCTCGCTGGTTTGCAGGGCTCTGTTTTCCTGGGAGGGCTCGGGAGGGAGATCCTGTTCCAAGGCCTGTCCAACGTGCTCTGCAGAGCTGCCCCACTGCAATGGGAGAAGTCACCCAGCCAGTGCTCTCCATCCCTCCTGTCACGCTTTTTACCCTCTTCTCTGGCCTAGACACAAATCAAGGGTAAGCTGGGCATCCTGCAGCCAGTTGTGTTTCCTTTCTTTCCTCCCTCTTCACCACTTCTCCCTGCCAGGTGCCTCCTCTCTCTCTGCAAAGCCCTCAGGGAAAGGCTGTCTTGACTATTTTGAGCCCATATGTTAAATTAATGTTCTTGCTGCTCTCCTGGATCCTGGGTTAATTGACAGGAGCAAAAGGCAGAGGGAAGAGGCACTTCTCCAACCATGCATATGTGGGTGCACACAGCAACCTCACCTGGCAGCAGGACAGACGGTTCCTGGGTCTCTCCACTTGCTCTGAATGTCAGAAATCACAGAATATTCTGAGTTGGAAAGGACCCACAAGGATCAGCAAGTTCAATTCTGAAGTGAATGGCCGATACGGGGACCAAACTCCAAACCTTGGTGATATAAGCACCATGCTCTAACCAGCTGAGCTAATCTCAGGGTCACTGGACTTGCAGATCTGTCTGTGGAAGTGGAGGAGGAGTGAGATGGCAGAAATGGTGACTCAAAAGTGTCACTGGTCCAGGTATCTGGAGGGGCCAGGGTTTGATGCTATGAAAACATCTTGGTCACCCACTCAGTTCCCACAGCACCATCTCTCCTGGATGCCTGTGGTTATCCTGTGATGGACCTAAACTCGCTGTCCTTGGAGAACTGCAGCAGCAGATTTGGAGCTGTTTTTCCCCATTTGACAACCTCTCTCCAAAAGCAAGGTGTCCTGGGCTGCTCCCAGCCCTGTGCCTTGCCCATGCAGCCTCTGGTGTCCAGCTATGGGCATGGGCTGATGCTCCTGTCCTGTCCTTAATGCCCTCCTTATCCTCATCCTGTTACAGCCTCTGTGAATCAACCACCAACACTCATTCCCAGAAGAAAGTTCCATGTGCTCCATATGGCACTGCCTCCTTCTGGCTTCCAAAGTGAGCTGCAATAAAATGCATCCGTCGTTCACAGAAGTTTCCTCTCCCTTTGGACAAGAGCGACTTGTTTGGCAATGAGAAAAGCCCCAGCACCCCTCGGATCTCTTAATTTGACGGGTCTGGGAGCTGGCAGATGAATATCTTAAATAACTAATGGTGACTCAGAGGAGCGTTAAACAAAGATAACATTGTCACTTCCTCTCTGTTCCTCTTTTGTTTCTTACTCTTCAGCTTTCCTGCCGGTTTATTATCTCTTCAGTTTTCCTTCTGATGATCTTGTTACTGTGACAGGTTGTGTATTATCTTTGGCAGCCTCTTGCAAACGTATGACCTGTTGCATCAACGCACGGCAGGAATAAACAAGACCAATGCACACAGAGGAGCACCAGCACCTCCGGGAGGGGTGGGAGTGCAGGAGGAGGGCTCTGTGGTGAGTTCCAGGCAGGAGAATCTCTTTCCACTAACCCCTTTCCAGTTTGGAGGTTCAGAAACTGAGTCTCCAGCAGTCCAGAATCTGGGCTGCCTGTTCCATAAATCTGCTGTGCATTGCTAAATACTTCCTACGGCTCTGTCCTGCAGCAGCCCTGTTTTTCAGGGACCAGGGTGATCTGTGCTGCACCACATGAGATCCGCAGATAAAGGCAGCCTTGAGAAGCCCTGGGATGAGCTGATAATACCAGCAAACACCGCTGGCACCACCAGAAGTGCTCACATTCAGAGGATCGCTTGCTCATTTATTTCAAGGACGTGCTGATTGCACACTTACCACTTCACGCTGTTATTTGGGTGTATCCAGTGCCTGTTAGTCACTGCTGGAGGTCTGCAACAACCACCCCCCCAAGCACTGCACAAAGCCAAAACCCAGCAGGACCATCCCAGCCTCCTCTTCAATAAAATACGTGTCACAATGGGGATCACCCGCTGCAGGAATGAACCACCTCCCTCAGATTCCAGGCTCATGGTTCCCGAGGACCAGAACTATTCAGTTCTGCCCATGTGACTGGCAGTTCTTGGTATTGCAGAAACATCTTCAAAGCTGAGAAAAGTCTGGATAAAAGGCTCTGGTCTGGTCTCTCATTTTTTGTACACGTCAGTGGAAGGCCTTGGGGAAGGAGGAAATCTCATTAGGAATTAACTTGGGATCAAATATGACCTCCCAAGTGATTCTGAAAGGCCAGGTCAGTCTATGGGAAAGCTGCCTGATGAACAGAGCCACCTCAGACTTCTTTGAAGAAAAGCACTGCATGAAATTTTGATATTACTAAGTATTTAATAGATCTAATTTACAAAGCAGTGTTGCTCCCAATTCCCAGAGTGCTAAAAATCCTGCAACCTATTTCTTTACAAGTATGACTTCAATTCATTCATGGCTTTTAATGCAGCAAGCTGTTTAACAGCTGCATGAAATGTTTCAGGACAGGGAGCCTGAGCCCTTCCGAAGTGCACCAGGCTCTGCTGTACCTTCAGCCAGCCAGGAGAGTTCTGTAGCTCTGTTATGACATGAGGTACCAGGGGTTTCGCACTCAGACTGGAAGCAGCATTAGCACAACATGTGAAGTCGCCACAGGGATCTTTGCTCGCTCAAGAGTTACCCCAGGACAAGCAACCTCCACTCAGGGGAACTTAAAATTTAAGAGAGCTGCCAAAATGCTCCCAAATCCCACATTTGCAGGAATCCCACGGCCACGTGTGAGAAGGTTTATCATGTCCCAAGCATTCAGGTGTCCCTTTGGGTGGTGATGGCTGCGTGTCTGGCCATGTGACAGGGGAACTGTGACAGTGCTGGTGCGAGCAGGGCTGGATCCACCACAGCGCAGGAGTCCTCAAGCATCCCGTGAGACAAGTGCTCCCCAAGGGACCTGTGACTCCCATGCCTTAGTTAGAGGACAGTGACACCTCCAGCCAGCTGGTGAGAAGTTCTGTGATTCACATGGTCCCCAGATCCCCCCTGTTCTGGCCGTGCACAACATCTCCACAGACACAAAGGCACGTTGCACTCGCACTGGCGCCACACAAAGTCACATCTTCGTCCTTTGTGATGTGGAGCCCAGAATTCCACTGGCATGACAACGGAATGTTGCAACAGCAACACACAACCTCTGCCAGAATCCCCCAAAGCCAGGTTGGATACCATCCAGCTCCTTGTGGAAGTGTTCTGAAGACATTAATTGTCTGTCAGGACCAAACAGAAAAGTATCCAGGATTTCGGTGAGTCTTGTAAGAACATCAGGGGTTTTTTAATAAATATTTGAGGGGCTTTTCCACTTCTGCTGGGTCTGGCAAGGCCAATGCTGAGAGGAGAGAAGTCTCCATAAAGCCAGAGGTCCTTGGGAGTGGGAGCAGAGGGGGAGCTGCCTCATGCAAGCCAGCTGCCATCCACCCATGGCAGCTCCTCTGCTCACACATTCCTCGCTGAGAGTTTTCCAGGCTGCTGCTTGGTCAGAACCACTCTCACTGAAGCTTTTCTTACAGAATTTTGGATTTAGAAGACCTCAGGTTTGTTTCTATGCTGGTGAGCACTGGAAATAACTGCAGGCATGCACGGTGCTGTCCCTGGACACTCTGCTGCCAAGCTCAGCAGCAAAGGGAGGGCACACACCCCTCTCCTGCTGCTCAGCAGGTCAGCCAGAGCCTTCCAGCACAGCACAAGCCTCATGTCCTGCTCTCTACCCAGAGATTTGTTTAAAAGCCAGATGTTTGCTCAGTGAACTCAACTTGCCCTTGACAAACCTCTTACCTGTGAAGGCTGCAAGCACCCACAAATAGTTTACACAAGTGCCTTGATCAAAGACACACAGTTTCAGAAGCTTTCTCAAACCACGGGCTCTGAACATTCTGTGTGACAGAGCCCGTTAAAAGAAGGCAATAAGTGTGTTTAACAAAAAGAGCACACCTTCCCCCAGAAAACAACTAAAAAACCCCAAAACCAAAATCCAAAAAAAACCACCAAACCCCAAAAAAACCCAAGGAGTTTCCCTTTCATACCTTTCATTTCCCTTATGAGGAATTTAAAAAAAATTATTTCTGGGCGTGCTGGAACACAAATAAGAAGGTAAAAGTGAAACCCCTGTTTTTCCCACTTGGATTTCATTCTGACCAAAGAACAACCTCTTTTTTCATGGTTAATACTCCTGGTACCCCCTGTTACTGTAAGCTGGGGAAGGGAAAAATATAGAAGAAGCTTGGGGGGAAAAAAATCACTGCTTGCTTTACTTTTGTGGCTGTATTGGGCTTGTTTTTCTTTTGGAGGTTGAAGCAAACACCACATTAAGTGAAATAATGGGATTACAATGGTGAGAAAACAGTAAGAAAGTCAGGACACTTTCCCCAGGACTTGCTGCTTGCAAGGCTGAAGCTGTGGAGGTGCTTCCCAAGGCAAACTTAATTTGTATTTCTTACCCCAAAAGGCAGTGCAGCAGCAGGTATGAAGTATCTCCATCCATTAAGCTACTCCTAGGGTTTGCCACCTGAACAGGACACACTGTTGATCAGCTCCAGGGGGGTGAAAAAGACTTCTGGGAGCAAGTTCTGATCCTCTCTAGGAGGCAAGGCCAAAACATTGCCAAACTAAGCTGGTTGGAATGGTCCCTGCCTCTGTGATTAAGGGGATTCATAAATATTCAATGTTTCTTGGCAGCTGGGAGTGCTTCACTTGTTCCAAGTATCTCAAGGGGGATGGGAAAGGCAGAATGAGCCTTAGTATTTCTGACACCCCGCAGAGACAATGAACCGGGGAAGGAGAGCGCTCATCTTCTTGCAGAGGAACATTTCACGTAGGGTGATTTTAATAATTCAGCCCTCAACTGGTCTGTTTAAATGTTTGATGCCTGTGAGTTGAGCTTTAAGATCCGACCTCCTCCGAATCCGAGGGGTTGGACTCCGGTTGGGCGCCGTGTGCCTTCCTTGGTGGTGGATTAAACGCGTTTCCACGGCACGGCCCGAGTCTAAGAGCAGGGATTTCTTCCTCCAGCACGTGAAATTCTGGTGCTCTCACACCAGGGGGAAAAATATCAGCTCCCCCGTTGTGGTTTGTGTTTGGAAGAGAAGAAAAAAGTAGTAGTGAGGAATAAGGATAAAAATGCTTAATTACATTCTGGTCATATTAGAGACAGCAGAGGAAGGAGCTTTTTCTGGATTTCTGGACAAGCCCCAGGATATTAAGACCTCCTGCTCCCACACATTGGAGTTGCTATGCTTGTATCTCCTTTGACTGACCAGATTTTGGCCACTCTCAGAGACAGGACACTGTGCCAAAGACATTCTGAGTTTGCCCAGGTTGGAAGATGCCAACATTCAAGGAACTGCAGCATTTCTGGCTCTCCCAGCCGCTGGCATGTCGCCACATTCACAAACTCTCTGTCCCACAGCTAGAGTTTGCCATCAGCTTTGTTCACAAGAGACCCTTCACTTCCATGTGAGATCCTGATCTTGCAAGCCCTTATTCTAAATTATCCATGAAATTCGTGAGCATGAGTTATGCATGAGATGAATTATCCATGAACAGGCTTGGTCTCCTTCTCTCTTTGTCAACTCTGTAGGTTCCAGCCAGGTATCAAAGCATGGAGTAGGTTTGGCTCTCCCACCCCCCTCCAAGAATCTGCTTTTTACACAGCAATGTACAAAACCTGGGAAAGAGCTTAAATATTCAGTGGGTCGTGATGGAAGAACACAGAAGGCTGTCTGAGAGTGCACAGGGTCAGTCTTTCCCCAAAGATGCAGTTTCAGATCCTAAATCCAGTCAGTGGTTATTCATTCCTGTAAAGAGCTCCAAGAATGATGGATACAACTTGTCTGCCTCTGACAACACACTCCCACACCCAGGCTGCTGGTGACTATAGTCATCTATGAACTGGAGCTTGGGATTCAAGCCCTTTCTCCATGACAAACACAACAAAGTCTTGATTTTGGTGGATATCTACTGATTTTGATGTGAAAGTCTAAGACAGAGTTGTGTTACTGTTCTCAAGGTTACTTGTCAAAGTTGGTCGGTTTAGAGAAGGGAGAGGGAAGAGAGGATTCTGGAAATTCAATATTTTGGGGGGAGGGATGTTCTGTGGGGTTTTTTGAGAACTCCTGACCATCTCTATCACCTACCACCTTGCTAACTGTGTGACTTATCCCCACACCAGGCCAGCAACAATGTCGGCACCAGCTTTCCATTGTGAAGCCAGGAGCCCCTCCTCGTCACCCGAATGCACACCCTACCACACCTCCAGAGACATCAGATACATCTTCCTCAAAAGCTGCAGGAACATCCCTGCATTCCGCGCCCTGGACGCTGCAGGCGCCAGCAACGTCTACCAAGGATCCACGTCCTGCCACCCCACGTTACGGCACTACCTCAGCACGGATGAAGACTGCTACTCCTCTCTTCCTCAGCACCTCCCCACCTTTCTCACCTTCTCCATGCGCCTGGAGAAGGAAGCCACGGATTTGAGACGCTCCCCTGGCTCCAAGAAAAGGCTGCCGGTGTTTCGCCAGCTGTGCGGAGAGGCCGTGGAGGAGCTGGAGGAGCTGCCCGGTGCCAAAGCACCCAGGGAGAACATGAAAGGCTGGAGGGTCACACAGGCAGCTGGGTGCTCCACCTGCAGCAAGGCATGAACTGACTCTGAGATACTGTCTGGACAAATACAGCACTAATGGTGTCCTTACATTACCAGGGGGTCAGTGGAGACGTGGTGTGGGCTCGGCGAAAGCCACAGCGAGGGCTGGGAAAACGGGAGGATGGAAAGGGACCATATTGTCTACCTGGGACATTCCCTCCACTCTTCTGGGTGCTGTGGCAGACTGCCAGTCAAATACACTGCCAGCTTGTACCAGGATGGCCATCCAACCCCATCCCTTCCACTGAATCCTTCAAGCACGCTGGAAATTAAGGAAAACTTCCTTCTCCGCATCCCAAAACCCAGCAACACCTCCTGGGCTGGCACCCACATCCCCTTCCCCGAGCATCCTCTCCAGCTGCTGAGCTGGAGAAAAATGTGTTGACTAAAGCACCGAGAACAGGCTGTGACAGAGCAAGTACCAAACGCTCTGTGGGAAAACAAAAATGTGAAAGGGAGAAGAAAGCAAACAAAAGATCTGACGTGAGAGTGCCTGGGAGGGAATTTGGGAGATTTTTTCACTGCTGAAGTCTAGAGATTGAAAGAGTAGTGACAATTAGAAGTAGTGCCCCACAAAAAAAATGGTAATAAACAGGATTTGGGGGGATTGGCACATGTATTATTCTTAGATGTGTTCCTGAAAGAAATTGTTTACATCTGGAAGATCCCAGCCCAGCCTGACAGGATCTCCTGAATGGGAATGTGAAACCAGGCTCAGCACAAAAGGGTGAAAGACAGTGGGAAGTGCAATGGTTTGAGGCCCAAAGAGGGATAGGATGTTACTCAGAGGATTTCAAAGAAAACAGGACAATCAGAAAATAGGAGGAAAATCAGATGGGGGGGGGAAAGCCAGACCTGCAGAACCTTGGAAATGGGCAGGTATCTGTGAGGGGGGACTTGTTAGGGAGAAATGAGAGTCTGCTGCTTATTTGGGACCAAAGAGCAGAAGGTTGTGGGGTCTGCCAGGGGGGACAAAAAAAAAAAAGCAACAAAAAAGAAGAAAAAAAAAAATTAAGCGTTTAAGTTAAAAGCTACTGATTATCCTTTACCTTGGGACAGTAACAGTGACAGAATCCCACAGGGATTGATTGCAGGTACAAAAACCAGGCTATTGGGTTTCCAAAGAGACATCTGAGTGATTGTCAGAGGTTGCTCTTGCAGGATCAGGAGGGGATGCAATCCAACAGGTTCATCAAGGGCTGATGCCATGAGAAAGGTTCGAGGATGCCGAGCTATTCAAGGGAGGAGAATTATTGCCAGAGAATAAATTCCCACTGGTTAAGTTTGGGTGTTAAGTGCTGAGATTAAGGGTGAAAAATCTCAGAAGAGCACAGTGAGAAACAGAGGGACATGGAGACACCACATAACCACCTGAACTACCTCCACACACAGGGGGAGGAATCAGACTATCAAGGATAGACCAAAGGATGGGGATGGGTTATGCTGATAAAAATAAAAGTTGTTTGGGGAAGAACTCTGCAAAGAGTTTGTAGGTCGTGCTGGAGACTGAGTTTAGATCCCCCCAGTCAGAAAGGGACTGAGTCATCATGGAGGCTTTAATTTTTGAGGCACAGATTGCAGAGCAAATGTTGCTTATTGCAGGCACCACTTATTCCTGAGCACGATAATAAACAGACTTTGTCTCCAAATGGTTACTGATCCAGGACGACACAAGGCTATTTTAGTAGTATTTTCAGTGAATGTGAAGACATTACAGAAGAGGTTGACCTAGAAAATAAACATGGGTCCAGTGATCAGAAGTTGATGCCATTTAAATTAAATGGAAGGAGATATTAAAACAGGTCAGTAGCTGAGGCCATTTGCCATGAATTAGCATATGAAATTACCAGCATGGCAACAAGGAATTTTAGTGCCTCTAACAAACTGGGAGTGGAACCATATGCCTGGAGTTTACCAAACACAGCACCCACGCTTCAAGGAAATGGGGCAGGAGCAATTGTGAGAGCTCAAGGGCCTTTATTCTGACCTCAGTAGTTTGCTTCCATTTCAAGCCAGTTCTGGAAGTGAGCAGAGAACAGAGCCCAGTGTAATAACTCTTTATGGAGGACAGGTCATGTCATGCTGGCTGGGCAAACACATCACCCACCCCCCACGACCCACACCCAAGGCCACACTCTTGCAGCCAGGATCCCAACAACAAGCTGAAAATCAGGTAGAGCCTGAAAAAACAGCCAAAATTTCCTCCGCTGAGAAGCCCAGGAGCAAAACCACCTTCAGAGAGTTGGTGACAGGCACTCGGGGTTGGAGCTCCTGTGATGCAAATGAGATTTCTCTGGTAGACCTTGAGCTGATCTGTGAGGACATCAGTCCAAATCTAGGGACACTGTCTGGCACCTTCTTTGAAAAGGAACTGGTTCTTTCGGGCGTGCAAAGCCTGGTACATCTATTCCATGTGGGCATCAGCCTGGCTCTGCAGGAGATGGATTCAGTGAGTACCAGGGAAGTTCCTCAAACAGTGGCCAAGGGACTCATTTCCTTGGCATTTCCATTGATGGATTTGGCATAGACAGACGTATTGGATTTAGGAAGATTGCTGATTCCCCAAAGCTGCAAGGAATCTATTTCTCCTGTGGGAGAAATTAGGTGACCTTGAGGAACAGCAATTGCTCAAAATCTCCTGCAAAAGGAGCTTCTGCTCTAAGCTGGGAGCTCACACACTGGGAACGAGGGAGGGAGGGAAAGGCAGAGATGAACTTGCCTCTCAGGGGCTGATGATAAATCTCTGATGTAATGTGGCTCTGAAAAAGGCAAATTTGATAGCAGAGGGTGTCAGGGGAGATATTCCCTTTAGAGAAAACCAACAGCATCTGTTGTTGCACAAAGCCCCAAGGAGGCCTTGTTTGGAGCCCTGTTCCAACTCCAATCAAACATGTTCAACGGAGACCAACTGAAACCAGGACAGGTGGGAGAACGGGTGGGATGAAGACCCGTCCTTGCAGACCTGCAAGAGTTTGGCAAAAGGTAAACTGAGGGGATGGAGCTGCTGCCTGAACAAAGAGCTCAGAGAGGAGCATTTGTGGAGCCAGGGAAAAGAGTTACTTGAAGTTGGCATTCGTAGAGATGGAGATAAGAAGCCCAAGGAGATGCTTCAGCTGGAATTACAGGATCCTTCACCATGAAAGGATCAAATCACACTCCAATTCAGAGGAGAAAGGGAGGAGGAGCTGAACAAGAGAGATCTGTTCAGGAAGGAAAGGATGCAGCTGTTATGTCTCATTGAGGGGAATTTCAGGTTGATGAGCTGGATGACCAGGAGGTCCTGAGCAGCACACAGTCTCTCTACTCCTGAAACAGCCAGTTAGTGCTGTCATGTTGGTGTGAATATTTGGGGCTGTACCTCCCTCTGTGCTCTACCAAGTGCCTTGAAATTTGCTCTGGATTCTAGATTTTCTCTTCCTGAAAGGCAAGGCCTGTTGATGAGATCTTGCAAGCTGGAAAAGACATTTCTTTCTTTCCCAACATCAAAACTCTACCAGCTGGCTGGCCTAGCATTGCCTCTGCCAAAATCCTGCAGAACCCAGCACAAAGATAGTTTCATCCTCCCAGTCACAGCTTTTTTAGCCTCTGTTCTTCTCATGCAGGTCTTCATCTTTTCCCCTGCTTTTCCTCCCTACTTAGTCATCAGCATGCAAAACCCTCTACCTCCTACTATTCCCCAAACGCCTCCCAAACCCAAGGTCTCCACAGGTGCCTTATGCATGTGTGTGAAGAGCAATCAGTGCCTCACCTCCAATAATTGGAGTTGAGCCTCCAGAGCCGAGAGATGAATTTGATCTCTGCTGTTCTGCATGTGAGGGATGAGCCAGGGGGCTGAACTCTGCTGAATGCGACGTGCTTTGGAGTTTAGGAGGCTTTACAGAGCGGCACAGGGATCAGGACGTCCTCCAGGGACTGGTGTAGGACACAGGCACACACCACTGCCTGACTTGGTGGCTGCGCCCTGTACTCTGCTCCTGCCCTCAGAGGGGCAATGTCTGTCCAGCTCCTTGTGAATTAAAACCACTGGTTGCTCTAAAGCTGTTTTATTGCTCTGGTCTTTGGCAGTGATGGGAGTACAGCGAGGGACAGGTGGTTTAACCACTGCAGCGATGCCCCATTGCACACACACGTGGCCATGGACAGAGAGGCCCCTGTGCCTCTGCAGAAAACCACACAGTTTCAAGAATGGGGCACTTGGGCCAACCTCTGCTGCCTCCCACCTACACGTGGGACTGTGGCTTTGCCTCTTAAATGCTCCTTGAAAGGTGGTCTCAACCTGCAAACACGTGAGGCAGAAATCTGAAGGTGCCTTCTTTCACAAGTGCCTGAGGAACCAGCGCTCCCAGGGGGAGGGAAATCACCTCCTCCCCATTCAACAGCATCCACTTGCGAACAGGCTGGATCCTGAGCAGGGCTGGCATCCAAACGGGGAGGGGAGGCCTATCCCCACAGGTGCCATCACATTTAGACAGGCGATGGTGTGTGCAAAAACATGTTCATCTGTGAATACCGGAGCAAATTACTGTCTTGTGATTATTTATATGAAGATGTGTTTGTGGATGAATTACCAACCAGCCTGGAGCAAAGAAACGGAGCAGTGACTCCACCTAACATGTCAGCAGGCAAACCAACAACCCACTTGGGATAGTCATTAACAAATTAACTGATCACCCGGGTCTCCTGCTCCCCGTGGGGGATCTGTGTGCCTGGAAACCCAAAGCAGCAGATTTGCATTTGTGATGGAGGTGTGTGGGGACAACCCATCAGTGAGTGGCTGGGCAGAACTCAGTGCTGGGCAGGGCCAGGCCACTTCAGACTTGCCAAGTACAGGCTGCAGATGAGAACAGAGCAGAATAAAGACCCCAGAAATGAAAGAAAGACAGGGAAAGGCTGCTGGAGAGGCAGAGGGAGCAAATGTGAGATGAAATGAGAGAGTAGGGGAAAAAAATTAACAGCTTTCTTTGTTCCTTTTCATTTATAGACAATATTGTAGTTCTGCACAGAAGGACTAATTTAGCCCTCTGTACAGCCCCAGTGACCCTTCCTAATAGAAACCATTTAAATCTTTAAACAATTTACATGAAAATGTAACTTTGCTGTGAATATATTTCTTCCCCCTCCTGCTCCCATCACAAGTGCAATCCTTCAAATCTCTGACAGCTTCCATTATCTCTTAATGAAGTGAGAGCATCTTTCTTAGGAGATGCGCCGGCCCTGAGGTTAATCTCTGAAACGAGGTTCACAAATAAAAACCAGAGGAGGGAAGAGAAAAAGGAAGAGCAAACACTTGAAAGAGCTCAAGTGGGTGGCTCCACCACCCAGAGACTTCGGATCCGGGAGGGCAGTGATCACATCCTCCTTGAGAGCACGTGTGGGCTGATGGGGACTCCATCCCTCCATCCCAGGGGACACCATTCCAGCTGCCGTTGGCTGAGCCACCCTCATGGACCTGGGGTGGCTGGAACCTCCCGTGGCCCAGTCTCATGCCTGTGCCAAGACAAGGGTGGGCAGCGCCTCTCCCAGAGGTCCAACTGCTGATTTATGGGTGAGCGGGCTCTGAGAGACAACGGGGTGTGAGGGACACCAAGGCCAGGCCAGAGAAAGCAGAGCCTGGAGGCTGTGGGGAGAGGGGCAGGAGAGAGAAGAGCACAGAGCAGCCTGTTAAAAATGTCATCCTGGGATGCCCAGGGCTGGGAGCACTTTCCCACACAAACAAGGAGAGCTCTCCCTGTGGCACTGACCCACTTCTCCCAACACAGGCACCAGCAGAGCTCCCCAGCACAGCCTGCACCCTCAGACACACCAGGGTTGTACCTGAAAGGCCCATGGAGGCACCAGGGTCACCATCATCACCAGCCTCACCAGCTCTGGGGACAGTGAGCCTGAAACAGGGGCTCGTGCAGGGCTGCAGGGTTTTGTGGGAATCTCTCACAGGGGTGTCTGCAGAAAGCTGTGAAGGCAAAGCAAAGGATGCTGCTCCAGGCTCTGCCCTCCATCAGGTGCTCCCTGCTCTTCCCCAGGCTGGAGGGCTGCTTTGCAGAAGGCTTTGTGGTGATGTGGTGGAGGTTTGAGAGAGGGACATGAGGAAAAATAAATGTAAAGGGCTGGAAATGAGGAAAGAAAGGCTGAAAAACTATTGAGATTAGAGGAGAAAGTGTGGAAAAGGGGATAAAAAATCAGGAATGTCTCGGGGGAAAGCAGATTCACAGGAAGGGGGACTACTGAATTGAACAAAAGAGAGATGAAAGCAGAAAGCAACAGCAGAGAAAAATAAATAGTTATTTCCAGAAAAGCAATAAAGTTTGAAATATTCTGGGCTAGAAGGAAGAAAAGGAAAACAGAAGCCCACCACGAGTTAGCAATTCTGGCTGTTGAAGCTCCTTAAGTGAAGAAAACAAAGAAAAAGAAAACACAAAGCACAAAAAGAAGGAGCTGAGCGATGCAGGGAGCAATTCTTTCAGCAACAGTTTGCTCCCTACCGTGTTCTCCACTGTGCTGGTGTGGGACAGCATCAAACCATGGCTCTGTATCTCTGAGCAAAGCATCGCTCCCAAGCTCAGCACAGGAGCTGATACTCTGTGGCCTCAGCACACTCCCCATCAATTTGCCTTCAGGCCACAGGATCAATGAGCTCCTGGCCACAACAGGAGAGTTTTTCAGGCCTGTCTAAACATAAAACTGCTTCCCTGCTGCCAAGTAAGCCCAAATTTGAAAATACTTGTACAGAAGTCTGTCATCCTGGGGGAGGAGAAAGTGTCTGAAGAGACAGAGCAAAAGGCACAGGCCGGAGCTGCATCTCAGCAGGTCTGTCCTAACCCAAACTCTCCAGCTGGGAAACCTGGGCAATGACAGATGTCCTTGCTGATAACTGCATGAGGCAGTTATCAATCAAGCCTAAGTGAAGGCAAATCAGTCCTCATCTGTGCAGGGCAAGCCTCGTTTGCTGCCTGGTGTTGAGTAAGATGGAGCTCTGCTCTGCACTCCAGGATCAGTGGTGCCTGGCAAGTCACCCAGGTTCTTGTGGTGTCCCACGGGCTGGAGCTGAGCCTGGGCTTTGCTGGGCCTGATCCCCTGGCCCAGGCTTTGCTACTGCACACAAGCAAAGAGAAGGAGGACATGGATGGGACAGAAGCTTGGGATCTCTCAGTGTATTCCCAGGACTCAGAGTCACCTTGGGGTGGCTCTGGCTTAACCTGTCCCACACAGGGCAGTGGGACATCAGCAGTTGCCCCTCACTAACTGGACACCTCTGACTTTCCTCCATCCCACTCTGGGTTTCAGGGGGGCAACTTCCCTCCCAGGGGTAGGTAATCCAGCAGGGAGGGGCTGGCATAGACCCCTGTGCAGGAGGGACGAGCTGATGGGTCCCAAAACATGCAGGAAGAGAGGAGGAGCAGGGACAGGGAGCTGTGAGGGGCAGGTCACCTCCTCTGGTGCTGCTATCCCACCTTCCCACAAAGCTCCTTTCCTGCTGGCACAGAGAGGCACAAACAGCTCTCGTTCAGTGAAGAGGGGTTTGGAGGGTGGGTGGGATGGAGGATAACAGCTGCATGTCAGGCCTGAGTGCCGACAGCCTGCAGGCATCTCCAAACAGGGCTTTTAGCCAGTTCCCTTCCTCTCACCTCCCCTCTCCTGCCTCTGCACGGTGAGCAGGGCAAGTTAACCCCTAACCTTTAATCAAGGGCTTGTGTACATGGAAAAGGATTGATGGAGCTTGTCTCCCTCATGGCCTCACACCACAGCTCCAATTACACCATTAACTCCCCAAGCCGAGTGCCCGGGCTGGAATCAGCAGCCAAGGAATAATGGCCCTGGAAACTGCATTACAGAGCAATTGCTGGGAAGCAGAGGGATGCAGAAATGGGCATTTCCATCCCGAGGTGCTCTGGGAAAACCAGGGACCTGCTGACAGGAGGAGGAGATGGAGGGTCCTTGCTTTCCACGCGTGGGCAGAGGGCTGGGTATGAACTCCACTTCCCCTGATGACTTTGATCAAGTTACAGCCTGTCCAGGTGGGAGGAACAAAATGCATCCCGGGGAGTGAATGGTCTTGGGGAAATCCCACTATCCATGGCCACTAAACTAAATGGGCTGCAGGACTTGCACCCAGGAGCAGGCAGGTGTCCCATGCCAGCATCATTTTGGAGACCTCAGACATTTTTCCCTTTGTTTTGAGTACTGAGGAGTCTTCAGCCAGAAGAGAGATCTCTCATCCCTGCATGAGAGCCTGGTGGATGCAGCAGGACATGAGACTCATGGGGCTGTGTGGGGAGACAGGGGAAGCACGAATGAGCAGATCTGATCTTGCCAATGAAAGACAGACGTGCAGGCTTGGAGACAGCCTCCCTTCAACCCAGGGAAGCTGAATTATTGTCAGCCTGGATTAACCACCCCAGAGATGGAACATCTCCACCAGGAGATACTGAAGGACTCTGCCTACAACTGGGGAAAGCTCTTCAGTCAGGTGTTCACACGTTTAGTGGAAGAGAATTGGTCACATCTGGGCTGTGAATGAGGATGGGCTGGTCCATGGGTGCCAGGATTATGGATTCACTGGCTCCAGGGGCACAGGACCTTTCGTTCCTTCTGGTTTGAGCCAGAAATATCACCCCCCAGCTGATACATCCCTACAAAAAGCTTTGTTTTGGCAAACTTTTAAAGACTGGGAAGAAAACCCCACATGATCTGAAAATCAGCAGCCAGCAGCACCTCACAGGATCAGGAGGTTCCCTCAGGCTGAGCAGTGGGTGAGAAGGGGGACAGGGGGTGGAAGGGGTGACACAGACAGTGTAGGGACAGGGTCAGAGCCGAGCCAGGGCTGGGGGGCTCCAGGAGGAAGAGAGATGGCTGGGAGAAAATCCTGGGAGTGCTTGTGAAAACCAGCTGCCTCGGCCAAAGCAGGCAGGGCTTGACAAGGAGCCAAGGCTGCACGGGGTATCCCGCTGCTCAGCCTATTGCTGCAGCTCCTGGAGTGGTACCATCCCTCCTTGTAGGGAAACAAGGGGTGGGAAAACCCTGCCAACCAGCAGCCACTCCAGTGGTGGGCTGGTACTACGTTCCCCTGAGTACAGCAGCTGCCTCTCCCGAGTGGGTGTGAGGCGTGACCTGCTCTCCAGAGAGAGAGCTCTGCTCTCCATGGAGGAAAACTCATCCTCCTGAATCCACGTCCACGAGCAGCCGGGAAGTGGGATGCTACTGACACCCAGTGGCTCCGTGCATCCTGCAGACAGGGACTGGATCCTGGGCTGGTGGAGGAGACATGGCCACACGCTTTCCCCACGGCCTTTTGGGGGGACCTGTCTCTTCAGGGACTCGTCTGTGGAGGGAAGGGTTGGAGTCCTGCGGTCAGCACGTGCTCATGGCATGGCCAACAGTGACATCCCTGGCAGCACAGCTCCAGGGGCAAATGGGACACAGGGGACAAGCAGGAACACCCCAGAGGGTGGGGGGTCAAGCCCAAGAGCATCTGCCTTGTATGGGGAGACATGGTGGGAGATGTTCTCACCTACAGCACAGCACCTCCACCTCTGCAAATGGCTGCATTATTTTATTCTAAAAGCAAATAAATAAGTGCCCTAAATTGCCACAGAAATGTTGGAGAGTGGAAGAAGGGGAGAGGTTGGGGTTAGTTTCCTCTGAGATGATGTGGTTTCTGCTCTCCAGATGCCCCTGGCAGATCTGATGGTCAGCTCTGACCTCTGCAGCCCATAAATACTGCAGGGATGGAGGCTGGGATTTTGGGATGGAGCTCCATAGGCCAGCTGTCCCTGTGAGTGTTCCTGTGATGCCTCCCCTCACAAACATTTTGACTCCAGGCACAGAAGCGGGTTAGAACTGGAAGTGGATTTAACTAAATCAGGAAACCCTATTCACATTCCAGAACAAGACCATCTACACACAGGGAATTATTTAAAAGCAGCAACGGAGCTTTTCAATCCACTCTGCATGTCATTTCAGCTCCAAAGCCAAGCAAGCAAGCAAACAGCACAGAAAAATAACAACAAACTGCCTGCATTTGGCACCCCACAGTGCACAACCAGACAAGATACAGCCTCTGACCTGAAGAACAGCAGCAGATAAGATGGACAGAGAATAGAATAGAAAAAGAATTCAGGAGCCACACTTCACAGCATAGAAAAACACATTTTCCTATGGGCCTTCACACTGACAAGCTCTTGTTTCTGCTACAGAGAGCACCCAGAGGCTGCTGAAACAGAAATGTATTTTTAATTATTTGTTATTATCAATTGCTTTGCAGATAGAAGCTGCTGATAATAGAAATCTGTTGGAGAAAGCTGAGGACAGCAACAGCTCTTTGGGCTGTGTGAGCAGGGGTACGACTGTATAAAGGCACAAGTTACCCAAGGAAGATTATCCCAGAGTTTCAGAGGGGACCAGCCATCACCCCTGTGGGATCACAGGAGGAAGGGATGCTTCCTCTGCAAGTGTACAAATCAAATTGTGGGTGGAGAAAAAGAAACAGAAGCACTAAACGAAAATCACCGTGGCCAAAGCACATGGTGCACAGATTTTGTTTGTATTCCTCCAGAGAGGGCTGGTGATTGGGAAACACTGGTTGGAGATAAGGCACCAAATCTGGGCTACAAATAGGGACAGAAGGGAAAGTCTGGAAGTTCATCTCTGCATCCTGTTTCCAGGCCTTCATCACCTGCTCTTACAAAGCAAAGCGGGGACAGGGAAGGCACCATGTGCTGTGATCTGGGGGATGACACTGGGGTGTCCAAGGAGTGCAAGGGAATGCACTGACTGAATTAATGAACCATCTCTCATCCTAAATGAGCCTCCTTGGCATCCAGTCACACACCCAGGGATCCAGCTCTGGAAACAAACGGGCTGATTAACATCGAGTGTGTTGTCATTACCGTGGGCAGAGACAGCTGATCGATGGCTACTCAATAAAGCACAGGCGGGTGTCAGTCACTCCAGGGGTGCTCCTGCTCCCTCCACGGGGTCCCAAATGGAGAACAAAAGCAAGTGGGGGTCCACTTTCATCCCCCCAAACGTGAGGGCTGCTCATGTGGCAGCAGCAGGGACCTCATCAGGGCAGTTGTCTTCAAGGCAGGACTTTGCTGCCCCTTGGCAGAAGGTGGTTTTCTTCAGGGTCCAGGAAGGTGCATCTGCCCCACCCACAGCACACTGACAGTACCCTGTGAGGAGGAGAAATCCTCTCTGCTCCCAGCTGTTATCATATCCCCTGCATCCTTCCCTACCCTCGCTCAGTAAACATCCTACACCCAAAGGATTAAAACACAAAGATCCTGGGCTGACCTTCCAGCTGGGCCTGTCTACCTTCTGCAGTCTCCAGCTCTGTGTGTTAACAAACAGCTCTGCCCCATCTTCCCACTCTTCCCAACTTGACACTTCTTCAATAGCCTTATTTTCTTCCGTTTGTTTTGTTCCCTGCATGTGCGCCAAAACTCCTTGCTCCTGCTTCTTCTGCACAAATTGGTTTTCCCTTATCCATTGTCTAGAGAGCAGTGAAGGAGGAGTGGAAGAATCACAGCCCCTTTCTCATCTCAGATCACACATTTTCCCTCTCTCCAAGCACACATTCAGAGCTGGGAACAAAACAGCAGTGGTGGCTGATTCCCATCGTGGCTGAGGATCATTTCAAGGCTGTAGTGTGAAAGGACTCTCCTGCCTCAGAGATGAAACGTGCTGTGCAGCTGAGGGAGAAGCAGCAATGAATAAGGAAGTGGTGCTGAGCAGGAGTGCTCAGTCCCCTGTGCTCTGCTCCCACTTCTCTGCCTGCAGGCAGAGATGAGTGTCTGGGGGCAAGGCAAGAAGGTTCACAGAGGGCCGTGGCTGCAAGATGGGAGATGAAGATCCTGGAGATACCTGGCTGGCTGCAGCGGCTCTGGGATGGTGCTCTGCCTGTGAGACCTATGGAAGGAGGTAAAAGACCTTTTGCATCCACATGTGGGTCCTGGAGTCTCCTTAGGGGAAAACTCAAGATCAGCTTCAAACCCCAGTGCAGACACAACCAAAACCTCCACACTGCTCTAAGTGATTGCAAAAGCCTTATTTTCTGCCTTCAGCCCAGCTCCCACCCAGCACAGGGACTGTTCCCTCGTGGGTCCATGCAGCTCCAGGGTGCCAGGGCTGTCCTGGGAGGATTTGGACACCTGAAGGGCAGGAGCAGCCGACGGGCTCAGCGCTGGCACAGTGTGGGGTTGGCACGGGGCACAGGGGACGGCAGTGCTGCAGACTGGCCAAGGGGTGATGAAGTCATGGATAACTGAAGCCAGGTCATTGTCTGCCAGGATGAGGTAGAATCTCCTTGCCAGTTAGGGATGACAGAAAACATCATTCAGAGCCGTTCCTGTGTGAGAGGAATCCAGAAGTACAGCAAAAACCAGGCCACCCTTCGTAGGCGTGAACTTCTGACCCAGAAGAGGCTTTCTCAGGAGGAAGCTGCAAACCCTCCAAAATGCTCTTTTCCCTGCGTTGTGCAGCTCCAGCCCCTTTGCTGCCCTGCTTGGCTGCAGTGAGCTGTCATCCATCCAGGAGCGGGTGTCTCCAGCCAGCTGGGAGCTGTGCTGCCCTGGCATCCCACTAACCCCGGGCTGTGCTGCCCGAGTGCCGTGTGCCATGCCTGCTGGTGGGCACAAAGGGCTGAGCCTGGGGGCTCCAAGGGAAGCCCCTGGCCCTGGGGATGGACTCAGGAACACATGTGTCACCACAGAGAGCTGGCCCTGCCTGGTGTGTTGCCCTGGCCGGGTGCCACCACTCCCAAGGGAGGCACCACCGTCCTGCCCGATCTAAAGGGATGCACAGGAGTGTCCTGACAGTGGGAGAGGATCTGTTGGTGGCACTCAGACTGCTTCAGCTCATGCTCTGGCATGGATCCAGCTGCTGAGAGGGCTGGGATATTGGCTCCTGTCAGATGAGCTTGTAGCTGGCCTTTGAATAACATTTGAGACACCGTTTTTCAGGCATCTGTGCAATTCATTACTCTCCAAAGGAACACAATATGCATCCCACCCCAGGGCAACCTGTGCACCAGGAAATCCCCACCACTCACCTCCAGAAAACTATGAAAACCAGCAAGGTGCCAGTACCCAGTACCAAGCCTGGGTTGCTCCAGGGTCACAGCACTGGTCAGGCAGTGCAGCAGCACATGGAGGTGGATGGGAAAGGGGGAGCTGCCTGAGCCGGGAGCGGGGCTGCAGGAGGGATTCCTGCAGTTGGCAGCAATGCTGAGTACCATGGATTTGGGGCTGGCTCTAGAGCCCAGCCCATAACTTACAGTGCTGGGAGCACACTGAAGCAAGGTGTTCCCTGCTGAAGTGAGAGGGGCTGTGCAGGGCACGGTGCTTACCCTGCTCTGCTGATCAGGGTGTGCAGGGATGTGGCCTGTTCCGAGCCTGGGAGGCTCCCAAGGCTCCTTACACAGACTCAGCCACTTTGATGGAGCAAACAGTTTGCACCTCTGTTGTTCCAAAATCCCTGGGAGAGCAGTTCTCTCTTCTGTGTGGGCACAATGAGAAGAGCCTCCCTCGAAGGGGGGATAACCCCCAGGCACAGGCAGTCAGCACCATGGCACGGTCCCTCTGAAAAGAGAAATGGAAAATATGGAAGCTTCTACAGACATCACAGAAGCCAAACATCAGAGATACCACAAGCAGTTGTGTAGCAAAGGCGACAAGAAAAAAACAACCCTTGTGTAAACTTGTGTTTGATTTAGACAAAATTCCCCCTTGGGGTTGCTTGATCGGGAGCATCTCCTGTCTGAGCTCTTGTCCCATGTCGGGGCCAGGCTGTCCCAGTGCCCAGGCCCAGCTCCATCCCCTCTGTGCCATCAGCCTCCCCCGGTGAAACCACAGCCACCCGGAATCCGGCGCCGCCGCTTCATCCGACACGGCGAGTGCGTTTAATGAAGGAATTAATTTTGCTCTCAACCGGGTGCGACACGCGTTCTAAGGACACAAAATAAACGTTTCCCTTCCCTAATTTATCGCGTCCCTTTTGATTTGTCATACACACGGCAGCGTGTGCACGGCCTCTCCCTGTCTCCCCCACCTACCGGGCCCTGGATATTCCATCACTGCAGAGACAAACAGCCTCCCAGCAGCAGCTGAGATTGCTGTGCTGTGTTCCCTCCAATCCATATCCGCCGGCTCTGGCACCGCGCGGGACCACATGTTGCTCAGGAGCCCAGAACTGATATTGCATCCCTCCTGTGGGTCATCATAGCCAAAGACAGCCACCTCCCTCCTCTGTCAGTGGGGCCTTTTTTAAAATTCCCATCTGAGATGTATTTATGCCTGTTTTCCCCCCATGCCAATTTTATATTTAAGCGTCTGTATCCTTCTCCCTCCACGGTGCCATTCGGTGTGATACACACAGAGGGAGTGATCCTGTGCCCACTCAACTTCTGTTTTGCTGAGCTTAAGAAGCCAAGAGTCTCCACTGCAAAACAAGCTCCTCGTTCCTCAGGCCAGCCTTTCTTCCTGCCCTTCTGGTTTTTGGATGGATGCCACAAAAACAGTGATCGCATTGTGAAAACCCTGAAGGAACTACTCTGAAGTGACCACACTGCTCCCAAGCATTTTCTCTTTTACAGGAGTGGAGACTGTAACTATACCCAGACCTTGGTTATAACTGGGGAGGGTGGTGTTTTCTTCTGGTGTTTCCCTGAGGTCTGGGGACCACTGGAACCAAATCTGAGATCTCTGCTGTGCACCTCCTTGCTTCTCCACCTCCTCCTTTGCTCCCTCCACATTAGGGGGTCTTCATTCCCTTTCCCAGTGACTCACTCAGTTGGGTTTATGGTTGGGTTGGCCACTGTGCACATCTCACCAGTCTCCCGTGAGCCCAGGTTCCCTGTGACCTTCCAGAGCCCTTTCCTAACAGGCAGGACAGCCAAGCTCTAAATCCTGCACATTTTCAGACAAACCACTTCGTTTTCTCACACAGCTGACAGAGCTTCCCAGGACTGAGCAGAGTTTCAGCCCCAGAATTAGCATTTCCAATCCCTCTCCTAATGAGAGGCCACAGGCAGCCTGCTGGAACAATCTCTCACTAAACTGCCCCAAACACAAAGCTGCTCTGGAAAGCAAGAAGCTCTTTAAGGAGGAGTAATTGTTAAGATTTGCAAAATCCATTTTTTTCCCCATCATCTGTGCAAATCCATTTTAGAATTTGTAAATTTGTTCTAGGATTAGATTAATAGGTTTCATGATTTATAAACCTTTTCTTCTCTCTCACCCTCCCCTTGACTTAAAGAAGCAGTTGCAGCCTTTAGCTTATTCCAGGGTTAGAAATAATTTCTCAGCCACTGCTGTTGAGTTATTCTGGCAGAAGTGGGTACATTAAAGGGGGAGATTTCCCACCTAGAACATCAGGACATCCCAGTGCCAAACCTTCCTTACAAACAGGATGTTTTTAGTACCAGGCTGGTGCCTCCTGGGAAGCACCTCTGGAGCCAAAAGCAAACAAAGGCCAGCAAAGGAAGTCAAGGCCTTGCTTTGAATCACCTGAAAACAGTGTAACAGCACCATTAGCCCAGACTACCCATCTCCAAAGTTTGCTGCCTTGGAAAACATCAGAAAAGTGCAAACTTGTGATATTCTCCAGAATATCTCACAAACTCCAACGGTCTGCTGGAGACAATTTGCTCAGGAACTTCCTGGGCCAGTGATGGGGAGTTTGTATTCATTAGACCTTGAGGGGTTTGTCCTCTGCACCCATGACCCTGCTGTGCCCCGAGAAAAACCCTCTTCTCCTGGTCACAGAGGGGCCCAGAACAACAGCCCTCCTCACACACAGAGGTCTGAGCTCAGTGCTGACAGCCCAGGCTGCCCAACATCCCTCAGTGCCCGCAGGCATCCCAGCGGGATCAAACAAACCACTGAGACATGAAAGACACAGCAAATCTTAACTCACCCTGGGACCTGTACCCACCAGGCCCGTGGCAGCAAATAATTTATCAGACTCCAATAAAAGGTCCCACTGAGTAGCCCCAAAGACACTGTCTCAGCTCCACTTTGCTCAGTGTCCGCATCATTCCCAGCTTGGGCTGATGTATTCTTAATTAGCATCTTAATGTGAGGAGCATATGCAATGAAGCATGAAAAGTAAATCCCCATCATTTAAATTCATTAACAGTCATTGAAAGTCTTCAATGCAGAGGTGGAATTATCTCTGAACTCCTTCTGAGAGACCAGCTGTGCTCACTAAACTGTGGTGGATGTCGCTGTGCCCGTTTATTTATTTAGCTGCCTCCAGGGGATTTGTCCCCCTGGATTTGCCCCTCTGGATTATCACAGGTTGCACCCACTGGATCACCTGGGTGGCACATGCAGGTGCAACCACAGCAGTCACCCCAAGCCTGGGTGTAGAAGGCCCATTGACAGGTTGGTCATGGAAACTTTTCCAGTGCATCCCCGCTGAGGATGTTTAGTCGTGTTTACCACACGGATTACTCCGTCTCCAGTATTTGCTCTTCTTCTTATCCTTGCACCAGGGAATACCTCCAGCAGCTCCCATGTCTAGTCTCTTTCCCGTGGCTGTCAGGGTTGTAGGGAAGCGGGTGCAGTGTTAATAAGGTGGGATTTGTCACGGCCCCAGCAGCCATCAGGCTCCCCAGACACCCCACAGGGGGAATCCCCAAGCCCCTGCTCCGAGAACCAGCCCCTGAACCTGAGCACATGGGAGATCCTGGGCTGGGCTCGGGGTCCTCCTGCCACAGGTGAGGAGCTGCTCAGGTGGGAGTAGGAGGGGAAAAGCTTGTGCCAGCAAGACTTGTCCTGTTGAGCACCCCCTGCCTTCCCGTGCCCTCAGTGTTTTGCTGAAGGCAAATTACCAGAACCAAAAGGCAAAGAAATCAGAATGAGCTGCTCCACAGCAATTACAGTGAAGGTCTCATTTACAGAGAAAACCTGATTTAATGCAAAACAGGCTTATAGCTTGGTGCAAGCCAGTCTGGTTTAGGGTATTTGAAGCTTCTTGGATTTCTTTCACTCAATTAAGGTTGGTTTTATGAGCCAACCCCAAATTTAGCATTAAAAAAGAATAACACATCCTCACAGAAGTTTGAGCAAGTGCAAGTAAACTGGATCCAGATCCTATTTGCGCTCAGTTCATGCTGCTTTACAAGTTCCTGAGGAGGAACTATCTGTGGGAGGAGACAGCAACTGACCCCATAAATCCAGAAAGCCCATGGAAATGTCAAATTGTCCACAGGTATTTATTCTTGGAGGTCTGTCTTCACATGCAGGTCAGAATCTGTACAGGGTTGGCATGGCAAGGTTTTGGCAGTTGGGGAGGGGGAACAGAAGTGGCTCCTGTGAGAAGCTGCCAGAAGCTTCCAGCTATTCCTTATCTTGATCCATGAGGATTTCCTTATATTGTCACTCCCGCCCAGCTGAGGAGGGCAGGGACAGAGCGGCTTTGGGGGGCACCTGGCACCCAGCCAGGGTCAGCCCAGCACACAGTGCCATCATCTTTCCAGTGACAGAGCTGCAGGAGGGATGACAGCAGTGTTTGAAGGATGCAGTGATCTGAGATTCTTTCAGACATCTTTAATAAATGATAGAAAAGGCGCTTTTTTCCCCTCTCTATGCCAGAAGATTTTCACGTTGGTTTTCAAAGAGATCTTTTATTCCCAGAATGGGAAAATAAAACCATTTCCATTCGAAACACTACTCCAGGATTACATTTGCGTCAACCTAATTTTTAAAATACTTTTGAAAGAGAGGAAAATGAGCGTAAAACAAACAGAAATCTGTTTTATTTTGGATTATACTGACTCTTCCATTTCATCTCAAAGGCTTTGTGAAGGTGGAGAGGCCTCACATGCACAAGCTCCCTTATGGCAAGAAAAAATGCTGGAAAACTTTCTATTTTGGGCTGCTCCGAAAAAGAAATCTCATTTTGCCTTTTTTTTTTTTTTTTTCCTGGTTAGGCAGGAAAATGAAAAAGCAATTATTCATGCAGCTCTCATTAACCATCCATCTCCAAGCTGTTTATAAGTGATTAGTCAGTCCCAGACTCGTGTCCCAGACAGGAGCAGCGTGTGTTTGTTAAGGTGTCAGGGGAAGGTGTTGAAGGTGGTTCTAAGCCGGGGCTGAGGAGAATCAGCCGCAGTCTCTCGCTATTGATTAGCGATTTAACCAGCCCCAGTTCATTACAATACCTCTTCCTGGTGCACTAATGAGCACTTAGGAACAGCCCTGTAATCTAAAGTTGAGTTCTTAAGCAGCAAACGTGTGCCCAGCTCTGAACTCCTGAGGAATTCCGGCTTGACCGTGCCAGGATCCCATGCCAGGGGTTGCTCCCAGAGACCAGGCAATTTTCCCTCCCTGGAGAAAGCTGTGGAGTATTTTTCATCCAGGACCATATTCAATTGACTTCCCAGGGATGGAGCCATCCTGCTATTTCCCTTTGAGGTGACTTTGGTAAAATTACCTGGCAGCCCTCGGTGCTGATTGTGTGGCCCTGACCCGAGAGCAAGTGTATGAAAGGACCAGATTCAGATGCTGCTCAATAAAAATGGGAGAATTTACTCCAGCAAATAACTCAGCCCAGCAATTGTGTTCTGCCTCTGACTCTCTCGCCCTCCTTTTTTTTCCTTCCCAATAAAATAACTAAATGACAAGGACTGAATTCTGCAGTAGGAAATTTTTCAACCTAGGCCTCCTCCCGGGATAATCTATTATCTTCACAAATTACTGCAGACAGTTCTTTATTGTTTAAAACCTTTTATCCAAATAAATGCATAAACCTTTCGAAAGGGAAAGAAGGAGGGGGGAGATGAAGGGAACCGGCATTTTAAATGAAAATTTTCTTCCTTCATTGACTATTGTATGCTAAAAAAAAAAAAAAAAAGAAAATAAGACTGAAAAATAGAAAAATGACTGAAAGAAGAGGAAAGGAATGAGCCCAGGAGAACAGAAATTGGTGATCCGCAATGGATTTCATTAAAATCTTCCCCCTTTAAATATTACAAGTGTTTGTTCTCTGCAGCCTGATAAATATCTCGCTGTGTTGAGATTGAAAATTGATAAGCCATGCAACATCAATCTCCTTCAGGTTTGCAGCCTCCCTGCAAACTCATCACTTTGGGACAGCCCCAGTTTAATTAGCTGGTGGGGTAATGCCATGTTGGGCAGCTACCTAACAGCCTGGAAGCTCTTCCACTGTTCTGCCACATTAGGCCCCTTTGGGCAGATATTTCCCAAACATCCAAACACAAAGAGGAATGTGAGAGGAGCAGCCTCTTCCCCCTTCCTTTCTGATGCACTGTATGATTCTCATTCCAGCCTAAACTGTCTGGTGGTGGGTGGGATGAGGCGGGGAGACAGGTGGGAAGAAGAATGCTCAGAGAGGGCTTCAGGGAGAGGAAGGGCAGGAGGAATTTGTCTCATTTTGAGGGCAGGCACCCAGTTTTCTGGTGTTGTGTGGTGGTTTTTTTTGCAGCACCCATCCAGTGCTTTCTGCCTCTGAGGGCATGGGAGGAGCACAGCCCTGCCATCCGACCCGACCACCCTGCACCCCCAGCTCAGACAGGCAGGTGTGCAGTGAGCAAGACCAGAACATGAGATTCAAGACTTTGCTCTTCCCCCACTGAGTTAAGTTTTAATGCCCCACTACCCCCCAGGCCCCCGTGGTACCCACACCAGGGTGAGGGCACCGAGCGGGTGAGGGTTTGTCAGTGTGGGGAGATCTCTTGGCTCATCACAGACCTGACCACTCCTTTTTGGGGAACTGGCTAAAGGAATCTCTTCAAAGCCATCCAGTGGGAGCTGAACTCTGTGTGCCCCCTTGAAGATTGTCCTGAACACATTCCTTGAAAAGTAATCCAAGCACTGTTGGCAAACCACCACTGGGCTCCTGACCTGATGGAGCCTCTTGCATCACACCTTTGAGCATGTTGAGGACCAACTCTGCCCAGTTTGGGCATCCCAGCTGCTGCCATGGCAACTCAGGGCACCCAATTTCTCCTCTGCTTCCTCATCCTCCACCTCCCCTTTCTCCTCTCACAGACCCAGTGGCCTGTGCCACAGCACAGGTCTGTTCCTCCCCAGCCACAGCAAGTTGGAAATGGGGCCATCCCAGTTTCACCCAGTGTCAGGGAGGCCAGAGCAGCTCTGGAGCGGGAGGAAATGACTCAGAGCTGTGCACAATGAAGATGTTGCCCAGGAGAGCAACTCCTCTTGTCGGCCCTGGTGACTCTTTATCAGGGAAACCTCATTCCCTCTAACAAAGCACAGCTAATGTTCTGTTTATTACCTTTGCTGCTGCATTTGGACTGTCAGGAGATGAAGAAATATCCCCAGAATTAACAGCAACATAACAGAGGAAGAAGAGCCAGGGGAGAGGTTAAGGCAAGGACTGTTATCTAAGAAATAGGCTCATAAACCCTCTGCACTGAAAAGGGTTTGTGCTTAAATGGCAGCACCCCTCTGGTACCCGAGAGGGGAACTATGGCTGCTCCTCCCTGGCACCAGGGGAGAGCCAGGCTCCTGCCCTGATCACCGTTGCCTTCGTGGGTTTTAACACCCAGACCACAAAAATATGTCTAGTCCCATGAGGAGTGTTCCCAGAGAGAGTTAACATCAAATGGCACACACCTTGAGGAGACTTTGTGTATGGACAGTGCTGAACAGGACAAGTTGTTCTTCAGGTCAGCGCTTTCAGGGTCACAGGGAGAAGAGGAAATTCATGAGCAGCCAGAGCCAGACTGTAAACTCAGCAAGAGAGATTAAAGACTGGACAGCAGGGAGCTGAATCTGTGAGCTGAGGGAGGTGTCACTCAAGCCAGAAGGCACCTGGGGACACACTGGGGGAAAGCAGGAGGGGTCCAAATCAAGACAGGGGAGGATAAAGTGAACAGCTCAGGAAGATGATACTGGAAAAATCTTGCTTTTTGCTGGTTGAGGCCCCTCCAGAGAGGGGCTTGTCTGGCTGGCAGTGGCAGGAGCATAGACAGAGGACAACCTCAATCAAACACACAAGATCTTCAGTGAAATAAACCTGGTGCTGCTCACAGATCTGGAGCTATCAAGTTTCCAAGCTTTGGACGAAAAGCTTTCCAGTGGCCAGCAAGGTATCTCCACTTCTTTTGGAGAGGGCTTTTGAAGAAGTACACACTGAGTGTGCTGCTTGAGCGCTACACACCTCTACCAGCTGGAGAAAACTCCCCATCTCTCAGTGGGTCTTGGAGCCATCCAGCCTCCATTTGCTGGGATCCTGCGGAGCCAGTGCTGCCTCAGCCTTTCCCAGCCAGGAGGAAAGCCACAACTCCTTTTCACAGCCTCTGCTCACAGTTCATGAGCCCATGAACTATGGGCATGACCCACCAGGGTGCTGGGAGGGTTGTGAGCCACGCTGTGCAACCACAGCACTGTTCGTGTGAAACACTGTGCTCCGGCCTCCGGGGGGTCCCTGCAGCAGCGGGAATGCTGGTCCCAGCTGGATCATGGCACACACTGGTCCCAGCTGGATCATGGCACACACTGGGATGCTGCCAACATCTCCCGACACGGTTTGTCCATGTGGGTTGGGCCCACAGGGAGAGATGAGTCCAGGAATGGCCCCAGGTTGGTGCTGGGATGAAACACTCTGGGAATGCCACCCCGCTGGGAGGGTGAGCTGCGCTGTCAGAACAATGCAATTAGCCACTTAATTCTTAATGTTAATTAACTTTTGCTTGCTCTAGCACCTTTGCCGAGGTATTGCCCTGCTCTCTGGGGTGCTCTTGGGAAAGCAATTATATGCTACTTACTTTGCAATTAATTACAGCTTTAAGAAGGCCGTGGGAGGGCACCTCTTCCTGTTTGATCTTGTAAATGCTTCATTAAAGCCCCAACAAGGAATAGAATATTTTTGTAGTTTTACTCACCTGGCAACCCTGTCCTCCTCCCCTTTGAGGAGGCAGCAGTGGTGGGGATTCTACTTTGTTTTAGAAGAGAAGAAAGAAAGCCAAAACCCAATGGAGCTCATTTGGTGCAGACACTACACAGCACCTCTGCTGCTCCCCATGATAACACAGCTGCTGAAATGAAGGCTCAGAGTCTCTGGTTTTAACAGGGAAGGACAAGTGACACTTCCCTAATGAAACAGCTTTTCAATGGAAAAGGCTGCAAATGAAACCAAGCTTTGCACAGTGTCTGCAAACCTGGGAAATGTTCATTTGTGGTCCAAAACCTGGAGAGTATTTTGAGGTCAAGCACTGACCACATTCAGTCCCCTGATAAAAGCTTTTAAGCCAAGAAATGGAAACTTTAGGGTTTACCACTGGTAAGTATTTAATGCAAGACGTCGAGGTTCTGATTTATTTTTTTTCTTTAATTAAGCCATTGGAAAAAATAATCCTGTTAGCATTTTCTCAGGAAAAGTGCCATTTTTAAAGCCTGTGCTCCTGAAGAGATGAGGTTCAATTATACAATAACTCCCTTGTTTTCTGCGTCCTCACCCGGTTTCACAGTGAATTGAGCAACAAAGGATGTGTTAAATGAATAATTGACATGGCTGTGCTTTCTGCAGCAAGGAGCAGAATCCAACCTCTTCCACACAGCACAACCTCTGAGCAACCCAGGGTGAAAGACAGATGTGGTGGACATGAAGAGGTGCTGCTGGGTTCAGAAGTCCCTTGTTTGGAGCTGTATCTCCATGGGACAGTGACCTTTGCCTAAAACGATCCACGGGCAGCGTGTCCTGGTGTCATCATGTCCTTGACTCCCACTGTGCTGCATCAAAGAGTGGGCCAATGTGGCCAACACCCGGGGTCCCTGTGCCTGGGCGGCCCTTTTCCCATCCTCATCCCATCCTCCCTGTCCCTCCCGCTCCGCCTTCTCCCCGTCCTCTGCCCGAGTGCAGGGAGAGCCAGACGGAGGGATTCTGCTCTCCAGCTGGCACTGGAGCTCTGCCTTTCCACGAGCATCCTCTCGGGGAGACGGGAACACAGCAGCTCCGATGAACTTGGGTTATTTTGGATACTGCCGGCAGCTGGAGTGTGTTAGAGGTGCTGTGAAGCCCGGCAGTGAAGTGAGGGAGGGAAAGAGGAAAGAACAGACGAGTAGAGGAAGAAAAGAGTCTATTTACTGGGCTGCCTTTGCTGTTTCTGCATCTCTCAGCTTATCTACCGGATGCCGAAAAATTGAGCCTTTGTTATGCTAATGGAGCTCTTGTCAGCACAAAGGCTCTTCCCACCCTTCCCACCGCCCTCCCGACGCTCCCTCACACTCGAGTGGAAGCACCAAGTCAGCAGAACAGACGGGGCCAGCGCTACCCACAGAGCCCGCGACGGCAGCGGCTTTTGTCTGGTACTGCAGCTTCCCGCTTTCTTCTGGTCCCTTTGAACTGATGCGAGGGGAAATGAAAGGAGCTGGGAAGAAGGCTGGGGAGCAGCGGCGGTGTTACTCAGTCCCTTCGGGCACTGCTGGCTGATCCCCTGCCCTGCTGGGCTGGAAGGGCACAACACTCAGCCCGTGCGTCCTCTGGCAGGGTCCGTTTGGGCTGTGAACTCCCACAGGGCTGTGTGAGGTTGTAGAGGAACGAAATCCTCCCAGTTGCACTGAAATGCTCCCCACAACAACCCCCCCGCAGCACCCCCGGCAGAGCACCTGTCTGGAAACGGAGGTGTCTGTGCAGCTCTGCCCACCACCTCCTGCCCTGACAGGGAGACGTTTCTGGCTGCTCTCCTGAAGGTGCATCTGCTTTCAGCCTTCATTAGCAGCCTTGTTAATTTACACAGCTTCTCCCTCTGCCGCGGCAGCCCAGGTCCATCCCGAGCTCGCTGCCGATTGCAGGAGACAGATCTAACGCTGCGCTGGATAATTCAGCCCGATGGCAAGCAGATACCAGGAACCAGCACAGCAGTCTGGTAATGCAGACGGTGCCAGGACTGACTGAGAGGGCCACAACCACCTCCTTGGCACGCTGCCCCCTCCCAGTGCTCCCTGCCTGTCAGGGCTGCCTGTGCCGGGGAATCCTGCACGCTTGACGTGAGGATAAATGGGAGCCGTCAGTCACCAGGGCTATCAATCTGCCAAGCTGCATCAAATCTGCCATAAAAGATGTTTAAAAAGAAAATTGACATTTTGTTTTATAGCTCAGGGATTTAATGAAGGGGGAAGGAGGACTGAAGGAAGAGTGCTTCCTCACACGGATGCTCTGATGAGCTCTGTGGGATCTGTCCCATTCCCAACCCCAAGTGATGTCCTTCAGCTTTGAGACCGGTGCCCAGCAGGACTCTGGGGATGAAGGGCACACTTTGGACATGAGCACGGGCTCAGCAGCAGCTCAAGGCTTTGCAGGAGCGTGAGGCAGAGCCGAACACACCACTCTGCTGATGAACAGCTCTGGGTCTGACCCACCACCCAAAATCTGTGTATCGCCCCAGGGCCAGACATGCACATCCTACAGTGACTCCTGTGGTGAGCAGTGATGCTGGTGGAGGTGATTTTGCCACTGCCTGGCCCCAGCAAGAGACTGAGCCTCTTCCACCACTTTGGGCAAACAAATATCTTGCTCCCCAGTGGATTCCCCAGTGTCTAATAAAGGTTGAGCAGCCTGTCCCTCAGAAGCACTACTGACACGGCCACGTGCTTTCTCCTCCACCTACTTCAATGAACGGTGCAGAACCTGGAAATGCTGGTGAGTGCCAGGGTGCTCAGCACTGTGTGGGAGAGGATTGCAAGGAAAGAGATGCTCCTTCTTCTTCTTCCCCTCCTGACTCCGTCCTCCTCACTCTTACCAAGGACAGCCCATGTTCTTGGGCTGACCCTGATGCATTACACCATTTTTATAGAGGGGGAGTCCCTAAGTGGCACGTTCCCATAAATAATAATAAGCCATAAAATCTGGGATTTATGGAGTGCCTTTCACTGAGGCACTGCCATGAACTTTATAGCCACTGGTGAATGAAGCTGTGCAGTCTCATAGAACACAGAGGCTGCTGCCTGATATGGAGGAAACTGAGGGATAAAGGAAGGCAGCAGTTTAATCCATGGAACAGTCAGGAATGGGGCTGGAGGGGGACCCACATCCTCCTCTGAGCTCCTGTGTTGAGCTGCCATCAGCAGCGTGGGGGGATGACACATCTTACGGGCCAAATCTGCATCTGCTTATCTCTGCCTTGTCACCTGGTGGTATTTGATGTCCCCCAGCAGTCCCAGTGCAGATATTTCCACCAGGAGATCCCTCCACAGCTCATCTCAAGCCTTAGCTTTTATTCCTAGTCTTCAGCTCTTAATTTCTCTCCCCTTTGTCCGTTAATTAATTCTACAAAGCACTCTGGGATGCATTTATTCTGAGTGACAGAGTGGCAAATAAGCTCTCCAGTTTTATTGCTGTGTGACTGCAGCAGGTCCCTGCTGATTGATGGCTACTTATCTGAGCAGGAGAGTGACCAGCAGCCAACGCTCCTTAACCCCTGGCTGACGGGATGTAGGTCATGTCAAGGAGTCACAGCACTTTAATGGAAATCTGGGCACCATCCAAGAGGACTGGAATGGTGTGTTCTCAGCAATTTGCCTCTTTCCAGGCCTTGATGTATCCTGGGAATGAGGCTTGTGGCAAACAGGGTGTTGGACACGCAGCACGCTGCTGGCCTAGCCCATCAGGCTCTGGGTTTCACACCTCTGGCACTGGGCAATCCACATGCATATTTTGGGAATGAAAAGCTAAAAACACTGCATGGCTGAGGCAGAAGGATCTGTCCTGGCTGACAGTGGATGCTGTCAGGTGGGGTGAAGGCGACATTTGAAGGAATCGAATCAAATGTGGGATGAGCAGGAGCAGAAGAACAGAGACAGCTCTGTCTGAGATTAAAATAGCTGAGCTGGGAAAGGTGAACACGCTTCTGTGGCTCTGGTTCCCTCTCAGTTACCACACCCTCAGCCTCCACAAATTCTCACCACTGAGCAGCACCGAGACTGGCAGTAAAGTGCTTTGCTGAAAATTTCCAGGGGTTCAGACAGGGCTCAGAGCTGCAAAGTCCTGCCAGGGCTGAAACCCATTCTTGGTGAGCTCAGATGCCTGAAAACTTCAATGCTGAAAATTAGATTTCAGGTAGCTCCAGGGTTAAATAGTGATTGAGAGGGATTTATAAGCTTTAAATTTTTAACTTTGCCATCTAAAATGGAAACCAAGTGCCTCTGTCCTCCAGCAGATCCAATTCAGGGTCTCCTGTACCTTGGCTCTCCAGCTACTAAATGAATATTACTTCACGGACATGCAAAGAGGGCAGATGTGCTAACGAAGATAAGGGGCTTGGATGCAAATTTTCCAAGCCCAGTAATTACCTCATGGGGATGAAGACACCGACTTCTTGCCTTGATCATAGGAGATCAAGATGAGAAGCAAGAAAGGCCCCAAGATTCAAATAAAAAGTTCCATCAGCACAGGAAAAAATGAAGCCAAATGATCATCATGCTCATGGTAAATCTAATTAGACTTGTTGCTGATAGTTTCCTTTTATTTCCTCCAGCACTTTTTCAGGCAGAAGGACAGATGTCAAGACTGGCCTCTTAAATATCATTACCAAAGCAAGCATGGATATTGGGGAGCAAAAACTGTTTATGTTCCTGCGATTAAATGGTATAAAACAATACTCTTTACAGCAACTATTAACTGGCTAATGGCATCCCATCATTCCTCATATCAGCTAAGTGACAGATGGGGCTGACGGCATAATTAAGCCACTAAGAGTCTCATAAATTACAAAACTACCAGTGAAGCACCAAGCCCACCGAAGGAACCATTGCAACATGATGTATGAGAAGAGGGAGAGAATTCCTTCATTAAGTGACTGGGAGAGAACCGTTACGGGGTTTGGTCGCGCTGTGAGGAAACCTTGAAGTCAGTCACTGTGCACGGCTGATGAGACGTGTTCAGCCATGCTCCCGAGCCAGGAAGGAGGGAACTGGCCTTGCCTCACCAAGGAATGGCTGCAAATTCCAGTTCTTGGTACTGCAGGAATCATTCTGAGGTGGGAAAGAAGCGCACCGGTGGAGCGGTACCTGCAAATGGGCCTCGGGTGTAGGAGAGGGGGGAAAATGGAGTCTTTTCTCCATAATTTCTCCATCAGAAGGAGGTGTTGCTCGCTCAGGTTTGTTAAATTGCTACAGATGGGGGAGTCTGGAAACACTTCGTGGGAGCTGGAGCAGATACTGCACCGTCTGCTCTGGTTTTTGGGCTGTGCAGGAAGGTTCTTCCCCCACAGGGTGGTTGGCACTGAACAGGTTCCCCAGAGCAGTGGGCACAGCACCAAGGCTGCCAGAGCTCCAGGAGCTTTTGGGTGATGCTCTGGGGCACAGGGGGTGACTCCTGGGGATGGTCCTATGCAGGGCCAGGGGTTGGACTCGATGCTCCTTGTGGGTCCCCTCCAACTCAGCATATTCTGGGATTCACAGGCTGAACAGGTATGGGAGGGGTGGAGCCCTTCCTGACAGCAGCAACATTTCGAGCTCATTACAGACCTAAGTGTTCTCCTCAATCTTCCCTTTTCATTCTAAATATAACAGGGAAATGAAATATTGCAGAGAATTAGCTTGGATAATTCTGACAGAAGTTTCTGCTGTTTCTGAGAGGTGAGGAAATTTGAAATAACAACTTCTTATCCCCCTTCTGGAAAAATCAAGTTGCAGTTCTCCTGAAACGCAATGCATTGAGGAGCAGATCTCTGATATGGGAATAGGATGTGGATCTTTTTTCTCTCCTCCTGGCTTTGCCTCTGCTCAGGACCACAGTGCTCAAGTGAAGGAAACTGGGAGCAAAGGAACAGTGGAATTCCCACTGCTGGATTGCCTTCGACCCCCCAAAGCACCACACTAAAGAGCAAAATTAAGGCCCTGGGGAAGAGGGGATGCTCAAACAACAGTGCACTGGACTTCACAAGTCCCCTCAGATCATCTTTTAGATGCCACATTCCCAGCATGTGTGAACATCTCCCTCTGCTTGTACAGAGAATAGACATTTTTCCCACTCCTCACACGTCTGTACCCACCACATTTCTAGTTTCTGGGAGAAGAAAACCCTTGTAAACGATGAGTTATAAACAGGCTTTTATTTTACAGTTCAACACCATGACCTGCAATGATGCAGCAGATCATTTTTGCAGAATATTATCCCTTTGAATTTTAAATTAATTTAATTTACAAGACTAAGGATAGAGGAAGAGAACTATACGTGGAGATATTATTTCATCAGAAAAAAAAAAAAATCACTGAGAAATGTGTAGCTCAGACAAATAGAAGCACATTAAGGCCGACAGTGAGTGATGTGAATTTACCAGGGAATTACAGAGAAAGGGTAAGGAAGTGGCAGAATTTACATTTGGTGCCTGTGTTTATTGCTTACAGCTGAGCATTATAAATAATAAACTGGGTTCTTACTGCCTGTGCTATAAAGCTGTGTTTTTCCCCTTCCTCCCCCTCCTCAGCTCTGGTGGATTTTGTGACATGCATGAAGAAGCCTGGAGAAGGAACCAAAGGAAATGATTTGCTGGATGGCAGAAGAAAGGAGGAGACAGGGAAAGGAGAGAGTCACAGAGCAGGTGGGAGAGGAAGAAACCCCCAATTTTTTCCAGAGCAGAAGTTGCCATGAGGGTTTGTCCTATGGAGTGGACTTCATTACCATCCTCCACTCTCTCTTCCAACCTTCATCCCTTCCTTGGCTCTGCCATGGCCCCACTTTTGCTCTTCCAACCCCCTCCCTTGTGCCCATGGCCTCTGCTTTATGACTCTGCGAGTGCTGCAACCCCGAGCCCTCCCCAGAGCCGCCCCAGCTGCCCAGGGCAAGTTCTTTTCCTCCTTCCCTGGGGCAAGAAAGCAGAAGGAAATTTGATACTGATTTATTTCCAGTTATTGTCTGCTCCTCCAACAATGGCTCATTTGGAAACTTTAATCACCAGGTAGCTCGTTGTGCTTCCTCACAGAGCATCTTTTGTGCTGCAAGACACGTTGTGCATTGTGCTCCTTCCCTAACACAGATTTCACGGAGGGAGCTTTGAAAATCATTTTCCTTGGCCACTTTTCTTCTTGAATGTTTAAAGCACTTTTTCTCTGTGAGTCCCTGGCTGTCCTCCCTCACAACTCGGGTTTTTTGTGATCTGCCTTGACCCTGCATGGTCCAAGCTAAAATTCAGCTAAATGAGCTGACAGATCTTTTAGCTGCAGCGAGTTTTGGGTCAGCCCCCCAGAGAAGCCAGAACTGAGATCAGCCCAGAGCACAGCACAGAGATATGAGCAGGCTGAGACTGCCCAGGGCATCAGACTCCTGAATACCCTGTCCTGCCAACACTGAATTCCATCCAACCCAGAGTGGGTTTACAGAATGAAAGAAATGAGGCAAAACAACAAACCACTGCTTTGGTACATAATCACAATCATCACGAAAGGAAACTCCTTTGAAATCAGCAAAGACAACTCCTGCTTGGGCTGTTGCACAGGTGGTTCCTGCAGGGACAGCACAGTCTGGCACATCCAAAACACATCCCAACAAACATATGTCCGTGTGCCACAGACTGTGTGATTCCTGGAAGTTCCAGGATTGTTCCATGAGCGGTGTGTTATGTGAGGAGTTTTTCCCCTCAGGGAGGTCCCAGAGAAGGCAGCCCTGCCCTGGGCTCTCCCTAACTCTGGCTGCAGCAGCTTTACAGGGCTGCCTGGGTGTAAATCCTGCTGGATTTGAGTGGCTGGACTTGGCACACAGTCTGCACATGTGTCTGTGTGTGTAATGATGTATTCAGGCAGTGTGTTCCCAATTATGTGCTCTCCACGCTGCCAATACTCCTAAGGTCCTGGAGATCATTTAATTAATTACACTGTACCTTTTCATCTGCATTCATTTCAACAGCCCTGACTATGAAAACACCATTCTCTTTTTCACTGAGGCACGAACAAAGGTGTCCAAGTGAGAAGTCTTTTTTAAAAGGTTTCCTTTTAATTTATCTTTTTTTTTTCCCCTCCAGCAGTGTTGAGTGGATGCAGTGTAGTTCATTTCAGGTAAGAAATAGGAGGAGCTGTCAGGGATGAAGCTGTGCAAACACCAGGTGTGAGAATAAACTGGAAAGAGCTCAGGTGGGTGTCCTGCCTCCCAGCTGCAGGTCTGCAGATGATGCTAAAGCAGAGCAGAGCTGTGCTGTTAGAGGAGGAGTGATCACAAACCCCCTGTCTGGGTCCCAGGTCTTTAGCCCCACCAGAGCTGGGTGACATTGGCACATTGGCTGGGCTAAAAAAAACCCCAGATTTATCTGCATTGGCAATATTCAGTTGAAAAAGATAAAGCAGAAAGCAATATTCCCCTCCACCCCAAGTCTGAAACACTTCAGTGTGACATTTTTCATGGGAACCATTCCAATTTCCCAGCTCACGGGGCTCATTCTCTTTTCACACGGACTCCCATTACATCTGACCACACTCAAAAGGGTGAAACCCTCACACTTCTCATTTGATGTTGAACAAAGCATTTCCTTTAGTCCCAAATGAAATCATTGCTGATTTCTCCATCCACTAAAAATTCAAAACTACAAAAGAAAATTGCCCACTCTGGCTTGGTCTGAAATGAATTCATTTCCAGGCTTGTTTGGGAATGGCAGGTGTTAGAGTCAGATTGCAACACAGGTAGGAAATGAGCTCATCAAATTTTAGTTAGCAAAAATTCCACTCTGGACTAAATGAATCCAGCCTTGACTCCCTTTGTAGTCAGCCAAGACCGGGAGTAACCCTGAGAACAGCAGCTCTGCACAGGGAGCCTTGGGAGACTTAAAACTGCGATTCCCTGTTGCACCAAGAGCAGGAGATACTCCCAATTCCAAGATTTTTGGAGGAAGGGACAGAGCCCAACACACAGGGATGACAAATGCCCCCAGTACAGCTTGTGTGCCCAGACTTCTGCTCAATCCCTGGGGTCATTAACAAGGAACACAAGTGGCACTTCCCAAGTGCCTCCACTGCTTTGCGTTAGCACTTCCAGCCCTCTGCCGAAGGGGGAGGTTTATAATATAACCAGGAGGTGGTTCACAGGTTCACAGGTGCACCTGACTCACCTGGGTAAGCCAACAGGGCCTCAGCTCGTCTGCCTAATGAGGCAACTCTGTAATTAGGGCTGTCTGGGGAAAGGCTAATAAGTGCCAGGTAGAAGTGTCACCAGCCAGTGCAAAGACTCGTCCTCAGGGTGGGAGAGGTAGTGCCAGAGGCTGAGGGATGCAAGTGGTAGGGGAGGGAGGAGGAAGAGGTGGGAGACAGAAGGCTGAATTTTGGCTGCCTCAGCAACTGCCCTGCACCACAAATCCATTTCCTTCAGTGCCCAGAGACTGTTGTTTAAGGATCTCTCCACCCAGAATCCATGACCATTGACTCCCTCTCCAGATAAAGCAGAGATGAATCCTGCCAGTGGACTTTTGCTGTAGTTGGAGGGGGTGAAGGTGATTGTACCTCTCCACTGCCTAGAGAGAGAGCCCAGGGGGACACCTTGGATTTCAGATTTGGGTGGTTGAAGTAAAGGCACATCCAGCTAAGCAGCCTCAAGTGGGAAAATCCCTTTTAGGAACAAGGTCTCTGTGTCCTCCAGCCCTGTACTGAGTGACACCAGGACACACAAACCCTGCTGCAGGAAAAGGTCAAAGAACTGAAACACAGCCTGAAGCAGAAGGTTCTGCTGTGACATGGGACATCTCTAAACAGTCCTGTCCTATGGGAGGATCCTGTTCCCCCATGTCAGACAGGAGCCCTGGATTTGGGAAGCTCAGGCTGTACCCTCCTAAGCAGGAGCTGCCATGCCAAATGTGTGTGTTTGTGGCTGTGTTCTCTGAGCTCAGTGATGCTGCAAACTCTGTGGCCTCTGTGGATCTCCATGATGGCACCAGCAGGACCTGCTGCTCGTGTCTTCGTCCTTTCTGATGAAAGGACTCTGGAATTTGTCCATGATGCATTTTTATTTGCCCTTTCCCCCCACACACAAATACACACCCCTTTCCTCCACCCTTGCTCTCTCCTTCCCTGAGATAATATTGACACCAATATCCATAAAAGAGAATATTAAAATAACCTTTTGCATTACATCCTAATTTAACTGCTTCCCTGCGTTCCACAACACACCTGGCTGTCTTTGTCTGTTTGTAATGTGCTCCTTCATTCCTTTCTTGAGAGCCCCTCTATTCCATCAAAGTCCTCCTCCTTGCACACTAAGCTGCAGATTACGTTTTCATAAGATGCAATTTCACCCAGATCTCATTACTTACTCTCTTAATGTATTTTCTCTATTTGTTTCATCTACAATTTCTCTTGTGCTCTGTTCTGCTGATAAAATAGTCAGCTGAGGTGCCGTGGAAGCAACTTGCTGGAGTGCATTAACTAAAACTCTTCTTATTCTTGGTTTGATATGCATCCTCTGTGCCTCCAGCCTGCCAGGCAGAGTTACACCCACATGTGGACGAGGCAGAAGGGCCCCCAGAATGGTGCCCTCTGGATTTAGTACCATCTCTCTGGGAGGGACATTCAGGAACTGGGGGCAGTGGGAAGACACTCCGGGAGATTGGTGAGCTTTCGGGCCAACTCAGGGTGCTGAAGGTGCACAAGGATGTTGCAATGCTCCATGAGAGGTGGAGTTCACTGTGGATACCCTCTCTTGGGGTACTCTGCAGGCTCCCCCCACCCTCAGTGGGCAGGAGTAGCACAGAGATGGCATTTGCAATTGGAGATGGGAATGGGAGCCCCTGGCCCAAAGAGGACACAGAGAACGGGCTGTTCCAAATTACAGGCCTTGCCCAGCATGAGGTCAGCCCACTGACACAGGAATTGTTCTGTTTCAAAGGATTGTGAAGGATTACAGCAGTTGTGGACTGGACATCAGGTGTCCTGAACATCTTCACATGTTCACTGAACATCTTTTCAGGTGTTCTGGGAGGAAAGCGAAAGCAGCTTTTCTAGGGAGGGATGGCAATGTTCAGGAAATGAGCTATTTGCTAGAAGAAAATCACCCAAAGTGTCAGAAGAACCATCCTCATCTATTAGGAACTGCAGAGGGGCACTGACCACTCTGGCCAGAGTGGCAACTATAGGCCACATTTGCCATCTGGGGACAGTGGGCAGGACATGGTGCCTCTGAGCTGGGATCTCCTGCTGACAGGGGAATGCAAGACCACACACAGCCTGTCCTCAGAAAAGGGGTATTTGCCATAAGAGGCTTAAAGTGCAAGTTTGGGGTTTGGCCTGAACTCAAGCCAAAAAGAAAAAAAAAAAAAAGAAAACCCTGTAATTACAGGCAATATTTTTACTCCACTGAAGATTAACAGGTCAGGAGAAGAATTTAAGTCTCCTTCTTCCCTGATTTCCAATTTAATAGCAAATAATCCTGCCCCTGAATGCAAAGAAACCATATTACCCCGGAGAATTCTGGTGAAGTTCAAAGGAGGTCAGACAACAAAAAGGTCAAAAATTAAACAGATGGCGTTTGCTGATGGTGTACACACACAAAAAAAAGAGTGATGTGATGTGCTGTGCCATCCTTGCCCTTCCCTCCACTGCTCCCCTCCCATCACACCCCACAGACACCCCCAGATATCCCCCTGCCTGCTTGTTCTGCGGCTGCACCCGCAGCCTGGAGTTGCCAACACTCCCTTATTCTTCAAAGATGCTCAGGCAAGCTCACCATTTTTAATGTGTCTGGAGGGAGGAATTTATTAAAGAGGCACTGCATTAAAAATATGCAAATGCTCCCAGTAACTGCACAGGCCCATGAGGAAGCCAGATGAAATGTCATCCCTTCCTTCTCCCTTCCCCGTTTTTATGCACTGAGGTAGTTTATGGTTCCTCCTGTTTTATACTGTAACTGGGAGCATGGCAGATATTTAATCTGCTTGGAAATAATTGCAGCAATAATGATTATTTTATTGGGTTTAACTACGTTCAAAAAAAAAAAACCAACTCCACGGGGATGACACGCCGGGAAAGGGGGAAGGAGAAAAGGTGCTCTGGGTGTGCATGGGAGGATTTATAGGCTGTGATTTGCACACTCGAGGGCAGGCACAGGGGATGGGGACAGGAGGGAGCACCTGGATGTGTGTCTGGCTGAGCGTGTAATGGACTTCCACGGAGCGCGTTCCCAAACACTCCATTAGGAGCCAGGCTCCCCGTGGCCTCCACACTGGACCATATCCCTCAAAGTAATTGCTCATCCTGAGTTTTTGCAAAGTTCTCCTCTCGGAGCGTGGCAGGACAGGTGGGGCGTGGGGAGAAGCACCATTAATTTTGTGTTCCTCACCATCTCCCCTTTGAAGCTGCTGTGCCACACGGCCTCGAGGCAGCTCTAAAAGCCACGGCGAGACGGACTCTGTGGTCTTAATCCCAGAGAAAACGCTTCTCTCAAGTTCTTTTTATATTTTCCCAACCTTCCCAAATCCCTGCCTAATACCAAGCTTCAGAGAGCTTTCTTTTTCACATTTCCCCTGATTCCTCCACCCTCCCTTGTTACCCCCTCCCTTCCTGCAGCAGAGCTGGGCTGTCAGGGAGGCAAATGCCAGCAGAGCCCTGCGAGGGCTTGGCAGTGATGGCTTGAAGGAGGGCAGGTATTTCTGAGCATGATTCCAAGCATGACTCTTGGAAAGGGAGGTGAAGCTTTCCATCATGTAGCCCAGCTCCAGCACCACCCAGGACCTCCAGGCTCTCAGCAGGAGCAGGAGGATGAAGGGGCAGCTGACTCGCAGTGTGACCCATCAAGAACAAGCCTCCCTGGGCTTTGGGATGTGTCTTTTCTCAACAGAGCACTTCTGGCTCCCCTTGCTGGAAAAAAAAATTCCATTTTCAACAGCTCCCATCCAGCTGTTGGCCATGAAAATGTTCTGAGAACCAGGTTGTGCCTCTCCCTGACAGCTCCACTGTGAGAAACCCCAGTCACTGCCACAGCCTCTATTCATCTCTCCCAGGCTGCATTGTTAAACCTCCATAAATATGTTTTCTGTCAGCAACTGGTGCTTAATTATTATTATATAATAACTGCCTTAAGAAATGGAAATGCCTTATTTGAGGCATTTCATTTAACAGATGAGACATCATTTTCCCTGCCATAAATCCTGGAGCAGATCAAAATGTCAGAGGGTCTGAAAGCTGCCATAGGAGAGGCCAACCCCCTTGTTTACAGGGAAGGGGAACATCTCCACAAGGTCTTCTCAGACCAGCACAGCACCCACATGTTCCAGTCTATGACAGTGTTTGGAGCCCACCAAGCCAGAACAATTTGTCCAGTTAGAATTCACACATTGTCAAGGAAACATTTTCATTACCCACACGGTGAAAAGAAAATTTGGGGAAGAAAAATGACAAGATAATTCAATCCCAACAGTCTCTTCCAGAGAGGAGAATCCCTCCCTGGTCCCAAATGCAGAACACGGGGATGATGAAGGAGTCAGAGGTTTTCTGTGACCCCTGCAAACACTGCAACACTTCCCTTCCAATACACATTAACCAGAGCTTCTTGCTCCACATGGTCTCCTTTCATCTCAATTAACTTCCCTTCTTTTTTCTCCCTCCTGAGTACTCAATGAAAAGTGTGACCAAAAGTTAATTACTCTAATTCAATTTAGCTACAGTTCCAGTGGGGGGATAGAGAAAAGAGTGTGGGTGAGGGGCTGGAGAAGGGAAGAAAGGCAGAAGAGCTGTGGTAGAGACTCCTGAAGAGTCAGCAGGTTTTGTGAGCTCAGCTCTGCCTCCAGGGAGACACCCAGCACAGCTGAGCCTGGGAACCAGGACTTGGCTAGCAGGGAAAAGTATGATCCCAAACGGTGCTGCCATGGGAGGAGCTGTAAGATCTATGTAAGAACTAGAGATGAAGAGCAGGACAACAGTGGTGGATGTTGGATGGACAGACAGACACAGGGGCTGACAGAAGGCTGAGCATGGGGATGGTGGACAGAGGAACAGACGGAGAAACTGGGAGTAAAAGGTGAATCACAAGCCTGCCTTCCCTGGCGAGCTGTCCGATGCGTTCTGCTAATTAACTGCCTCCTACCAACATCCTGGCAGGGTTGCAGGCTAATTAGGAGCCCCTCTCCTGTGCTGGGAAGCCATCCTGACTCGGGCACTCGTGGCTGCAGCCCCCAGACTGGGGACATATGGCAGCAGGACGTGCCAGACAGGCAGCACAACTTCCTGGGGAACGTCGTCGGCTGCTGGGAATGAGCAGTCTGGCTCCGGCACGAGCCCTCTCTGGTCTGCTCCCCTCACTGCCTGCAAACAAAAGGACCTGGAGTGCAAATCCCTGGGCCAGCTTGAGTCAGAGGTGGGAATCAGGACACCAGTCTCCCAGCACTGTTAAAGTAACTCCTCACTCCCTTTTAATCTTGAAAACAAATACAAAAGCGAGTCATCAGCAAACTCACCTATCTCTCTACTCAGCCCCGGCCACACCAGTTAGTAAATAGACTGAGCAATATTCCCATTTAATGTCTCCTTGACAATCATATTTTCTCCTGCTGAGAATTGCCCATTTCTTCCCATTCTCTCCAGTAGCATTAATCTATCACAAGGATTTTAACTTGCACCCCCTGGTCACCATCCTGCCTTGATAGCTCTCTGGCAGGGTCTTTATCAAAAAAGGCTTTTGAAATTCAAAAGAAGGAGTGTGTGTATATACACTCCCTCATTCCCTTTTATCCACTGGTCTCTTAACTCATCCGAAGGATTTAAGCGGGTCAGAGAAACACAGTTTTCCTCAGCAGAACCCATGCTGCCTGTCCCTTATCCTATGGAAAAGCCTAAATATAGACACTGAAAGTTCTCGCAGCTGGGCATGTGAATGCAGCTATACTGCTTTGAAGCTGCCTGAGACTCGTGCAGTTCCCAGATGAAGGGCTGGCTGGCTCTGTCAAAGGAAGAGAAAGTGTTTCAAAGATGCTCAGAGATAGCAGGAAAGATGTCAGTGGCCCACAGATTCCCCTTTTTCCTCCTGCTTTTCTCAGATTTTCTTTGGCCTCTTTAGCTCCTTGTCTCTGGCAGCTTGTGCTGAGGAGGAGTGAGGCAGTTCTGCAGCTACACCCACCTGGGAAAGAAACAGGGAAAGCGCCTGATGTCAGATGGGAATCAGCTAAAATATCATGGAAGTGAGAGTCCTGGGGACACAGCCAAGAGCACAAGGCTGTGCTGTGACCTGGAGGGCTGACAGTGGAGTTGTACCCAGTTGAGGCCTTGCTACAGCCTGCAGAGAGAACAGCCACTGGCCCAGTGCTGATCAGTGCTGCTCCATGGGATACTTTGGGAATACCTCTGTGCGTCTCCCACTTGTCCTACAGCTCCCTGGAACCCCTCTGGAAGGAGCCTGGAGGCTCTGCTAATTCAGTTCTCCATGGATGGGCTGTTCTGCCTCCCAGGGATCCCTCAGAGCTCGCTGCTGTGTGGCAGCCTCACCTGAGCAGTTGTGGATTAGCACATGGGCTCCTTCCTTGCCACTGCCTGACTGTTCCAGCTTCCCTGTGCTTTGCTTTCCCTGCTGATAAAGGCAGGTTATCAGGGCCTGCCTCACTGCCAGGGAATAGCTGAGAGCAATAGTTATTATTGGATCCTCTGACCAGACAGTGACACATTTGCCAGAACAGTGTACCTGGATTAAACCTTCTCCACCCGGAGCTCGGATGTCTCCAGGATCCGCTATCCATTTTCTTAATGCAGCTGCCTGACAGTTAAATCCATGCCTATGTCTATTAGGGAAATGCATGTGTTATGAGCCCCATGAATTCAGGCAGCCCTGTTAAATCTATTTGATGTATTCACTTCAACCCTAACCTCCCTTCCCCCCCAAAAGTTACCTGTCGGGCAGGCACTAGAGCTGTCAGGTGGTGAAGGATAACAACATTGTGGGACTAACAGGGAACAAAACATCAGGGAAGGCAGGCTGGCTCTGTGCTGCCTGCATTAGGCACCAGGCAGCTCTGGGAAAACAGCACTTCTGCATCAAGAGCAGGGGAAGCTTCTGAGACATCAGGCTCCACACACTGATCTGGAAACACTTTGGAGACGCTCACTAATGGAGATTATTGGCCTGAGGGGAAATGGGAAGGCAGGGAAGGTAACAGCTTACATTTGCAGCTGGTTTTAAGGCATTGGAACAAGTCCCAGGTTGGCTGGGTGGAGTGGCTGTGTTGGCAGAGCTGAGGAGCCTGCCCAGGGCACAGGGGACACGACCCAATGTCACCTCTGCACTATGGACCTGCCCTGGGGAACCTCAGATCTTACAACTCAGTTGCTGGGTCCTGGTTCCTCATTTGATCTCAGGCAGCAGATGGACCTTGGAAGGGCTCCAAGACATGGATAGTGGAGGCCAGTCTCAGCTTTGAGCTGCTCTCCAGAGAAATCTCTCACACTTTCTGCTGGCTCTGAGGAGACAAACGTCAGTTGTTGCCATTTCTTGCTGAAGGACAAGGTGAGATGAAGTGAAGAGCCCTTCCCAGAGCTCCTGTGCACTCACAGACAACTGGGTGGAAGAGACAGGGAGGTCTAAACAGAGGGAAATGTTCTTGACTGGAGAGCATCCAGATAATGCCTTCATGAGCATGGATTTCTAAGAGCTGCCTACAGAATGTCTGGGCTCTGCTGACAACTGTTTCTCCTGTTTCAGGGCATAAATGAATGTTCCAGATCTTCACCAAATAGTATCTCGGTTAACAGATGGGTGACATTCCCTTGGGCCTTGGTTGGAATGGGCCAAGGTGTGGCAGCTTCCACACAAGTCACACAGCCTTGTCTTGGGCACTTGGGCCTCCCTCCCACTCCAAGCTGCTACCAGGGCTGGGATTTTTGTTGTTTCTTCCCCCCCCTCCTCCTGTTCTCTTAACCTTTCTTTGAGCTCTCACTTGCTTCCTCAGCACCTAGTGTAATTGCTTGCAGTCTCTGAGGATCCTGGCGAGGATTTATGTAACACACCAGGCAGCAATTTGAAAGCCTGCTCTCGGATATAAGAACTTAATGCTACACCAGCCTTGGGGAAAATGAGCTGCAATCCTTGGGAGGGCTGTGCAGTGTTTGCTGCACGCTGTCTGACTGAAAGGCTCTGGGGCAGCACGGGCACCTCTCAGCCTCCCCCTCCCCGCACAGCGAGCAGGGGAGGAAGGCAGAGGTGTCTTCAGACAAGTGGTTCACTCCTTCTCTGTCTCATTTTGCTGTGGCTTTACCTAGAGGGGGAGTTGGAGGCAGCCAGCAGACACTCAGCATTGCTAAGCAGGTTGGAGAGAGCAGAGATGTGGTTGTTTCTCCAGCAGACAGGGTGGCTTTGCTGGGATTTCTCTCTCTCCTCTGTGTTTCTGGTTGCCAAACAGACTCCTGGGGCACCTCTGTTGCTTTCAGGTTCACCATATGAGGAGGGCGTCAAGATTTCGGTGCTATTGATCATAAATCAACTTGGGCAAGGATGGGAGAGGGCAGACTTCTAGGAGGAAAAGGAGAGAAACAGTGTTCTCGCGAGGCTTTCGGAGCACGATGGTCCTGCAGCAGCACTCGAGTGCCGTGGTTTGAGGGATTTGTTCTGCTGGTTTGACAGCACAGGGTGTGCCTGGAAGGGGCTGAAAGCAGAGCCTTGTGCACCAGACACCCAGAAGAAAACCCCCTGAGCCAGCCCAGCTAGATCTGCCATGTGCCCCCTCTTCCTGCTCCTTCTCCATCCCTGCCTTCGTGAGCCTCTGACAGAGACAGGTTCTGGTGCCTGAAGGAGCAATGAGTTTTCAGGAGGGCTGAAATTCTTCACTTCAGTTTTCCTTCAACTAGATTCTATCATTTTTCCCCCCTTCAAAATCATATTTGCCCTAATTCTTTTTCCCATTCAGGTCACTGATGGGAATAACACCGGAGCAATCAAAGTGTTCGTGTGACTCTGTCCATCCGTCAGTCTGTCTGCCCTCGCTCCCTCAAAGCTTTTGAGCTGATTTCAAGTGCTTTCAACACAGAATTAGGGACTTTAAAACTTGGAGGTGCCAATGAGTGAGATAAAGAGAGGCAGCTGAGCAGAAGAGAGCTGTGTGCCTTCTCTGATCAAGGCATTAGGGAATCGGCATGGGATGGAGACACAGGAATCTGAATACAACATTCAAGGGAACAATTTCTTTGTGAAAAACTTGATGGCTTTCTAAGCTGTTATCACAAAGAAAGGGAAGGGAAAAGACTTTAGAAGTCATGCAACCTGCAAACTAAATCAAGCCTTGCACTGCTGGAAAAACTGCCCAGCTCTGGAGCCCTGACTGTTGTCACCATTCTCACCATCCATGGAATGCTGGGACCTGCAGGACCTGGCTGCAGGAAGGAGCTGCCCTGCCTTTAGCAAGAGGAATTCTTCACCAAAAGGGTTATCAAACACTGCACAGGCTGCCCAGGGCAGTGGTGGAGTCCCCATCCCTGGAGGGCTTTAGCACACATGTGGATGTGGCACCTGGGGACATGGGTGAGTGGTGGCCTTGGCAGCACTGGGGGAACAGTTGGACTCAATGATTTTGGAAGGCTTTTCCAACCTTAACAATCCAATGATTCTATGATTCTATGACTCTGGCTACTCCTCATTAACCAACATGTAGCCATAGAACTGTGCTGGGACTGGCAGATGAACTCAGGCTCTCCTGGTTTTAGTATTAAGACTGGAACAAGACCTGCCACCTTCCTGTTTGCCTCTCCTGTGAGGGCAGCGTGTTCCCAGGGCTGCTTCCCACACCATTCCATTAATGTGGGTGTGGCAGCAACACCAAACCCTCCTAAGCCACCCTGCCCCTGCTCCCCACAAGCACTGCCACACCTTTCTACTGCAGTAGCTCCAGGCCTTTCCTTTCTTCTTCCAAGCCTTTAAACTCCCCCCTCCCCTCCAGCAGCACCGACAGCCACAGCCTGCCTGAAGTACCAGTGCTAATCTATCACCTGCAGCACCAAAAAGCACGTTGCCACTTTGCTTTCTCGTCCTTCTTGTACCTCTAAAGAAATGGGGTGGGGAAGGACTCACAACAACCACCATCACCAAAAAAACCCCGAGTAAATTAACGTTGCAGCTGAGGTTTTACACGCACAAAAAGTCAGGAAGTTCGAAGTTATGGTCCCCCCTCCAGCTGTAATTCTGGCACACTGCACATATATATTAAGACATTAAAGTTAGCCCCATAAACAGTAATACAAAATACTACATGCACACAGGGGGGCCGATCTACGATGGCCAGGGGAGCCATAACTCCTGCTGCCCTGACTCCTGTGCGTGAGCTTCTCCCTCAAAAAAAGGAATAAGTCAGCTCTCATTCACTTGTAATTCAAAGCTCAGGATGCTGATAGGGAAGAGAAAAGAGGGATTGTTCTTTCTGCTTCTTTTTTCTCTTTTTTTTTCCCTCTTTTTTTTTTTCCTCCATTTTTTATTGCTCAGGCTGTTGTTGAGCTGCCTGCGATCGATGCTCTCCCTTTGTCTGACTTTGATACATCGGGAGGGATCTCAGATTTCTATTCCCGTCCTCTCTCGCTCCATAACTGCTCCAGCTCCTCAGCAAGGCACAGGCAGGCAATAGATAAGGGATGGCCTTTGATTGAATTTACTTAATTTATACGGACGATGAGACACAGGAGGAATATTAAAATACAAATTAGCAGCTTTATATTTCACGTGCATTGAAATCTCCCCCGCAGATAATGAGCTGCTGGAAACTTATCTGCCAAGGGTCTCTCCCCAGCCACACCTATTCCCTTTCTCCCGAGATCCTCGAGTAAACACTAGGAAAGTTGATAACTGGAGAGTTACAGTTTAAGTCCTTAAAGTGACAATAACTCTTGCCACCAGTTTTAAACACCTCTGTTGCTGTGGGGGAGTGTCTCTGTCCATTCAGCTGGCCCAGTCTTACCCACCCCACACATGAAGTGCCATTATCCGTAGGAACATCCTCTAGAAGTCCAAGCAATCCCGTGGCCTTACTGGGTTATCCTCATTTTTGGTGGAATATTTCATTCTGCTGTACCAGCTCTTACCACAGGGTAGATAAGTCAGAGGTTTCTCTAATACTGTGATCATGTTTGGAAGGTGGAAGTGTGGAGAAGTGGCAGAGCAAAAGGACCAGTCGTGGTGCAGTGCAGGAGGGATGGGAAAGGTCTCCATGAACATGTTTTCCTCCTGGTTGCCCCGTGGAGCACAGAGATGAACAGATACAAGCAGAGGAACTCTGGAGGAGCTCCTGCAATGTTAAATTGTTCTTCCAGTGGAGATTGTCAGCTGGATCTGGATAAGAAATCTGCCAGCAGATGAAGTGCTGAGTAGGAAATGCCTGCAGGTAAACTGAACCAACAAATAAAGACAGCCTGGGGACCAAACTGACACTGTGGGCTTAAACTAAGTTTAAAAGGACCCTGTTGCTTCCCAGATCAGGGTCTTTAACTCTGGTAGTGGCCAAACTTCTTCACAAGAAGTGAAGAAATATTCTCTGACGGGATGCTCTGGAAGGAAGGAGCATTTTGAAGCTGCACCTGAGCTCTGCACTCCCAGCTTGAGCAGCTGCTGCTCCTCGGGAGGCTCCCGAGACAATTCCCTGCATTTGGCTGAAGGCATCAGAACCTGATCTGCTCCACGGGAGATCAGGCACAGCTTGAGCCTCCCTGGGGCTGGTGATGGGAAGGGTAGATGATATTCCCTGTAGGTGATGAATGTCTGGGAGCAGGGACTATCCCTCCCTCCCCAGCCACTCAGCACACTGGGCTCCAGTGCCAGGGCAGAGCAGAGGAGTGGGAATGGGGCCACTCTCACGTATCAATGTGGGTGGGGTGGGCAGCTTCTCACATTCCCTTCACAGACACTCTGGCAAAGCTGGAGCAGCAGAGAGCTCAGGCTGGCCAGGGGGGAGGAGATGCAGACATAGGTGATGCTGACTGACCCTGTCCTCTCCAAGGGCAGGGTGAGACCCCTCCCAGCACACAAGTGGGTCAGATTCCTTCCCTGATGAGAACTAGGCAACAGTTTTGGAAGAGTATTCTGCTTTCCTTGATTTCCCACTGGAGAACTGAAAAGCTAGGACACAGTGGAGAAAGAGATTTCCCTGGCCTTCCAGGCAGCTACTTACCCACCTCCCACTGCCTCCAAGGACATTTTGGATGTTTCAATGCAGACTCTGTGTACTTTCAGAGGCACTGACACTTTTAATACTGTTTTTGAGCAGAAGGATCTGGCTTTACCCAAGTCTGCTTGGCACAATGGGAAACAAATTGTGCACGACTTCCAACCAACCTCCCAGCTTTCATTAGCACATCCCTTTCCCAGTGCCACAAAAAAAAAGCAGCCTGATCCTCTGACTTCTCTTCCCATTAGAAAGTAAAATGACCCAGGGAGTGACAAAATTACACTGTCAAAAACAAGACAGTCACTTTGAAAATCAATAATACCCCAAGGTGTTATTGTGAGTTAACAGCTCTCTTAGGCCCCAAGCACAGAGCTGGTATTAATGCTGCTCTTGCCACCTCTCCCACCAACATCCCACCATCGCCGCTACTCGAGAAAATCTCTGACACGGAATTCCACTTAAAGCAGAGCAAAGGATGAATTTTTCAGTTGGGTGACCAAATGAAAAATAGTCGAGAGAGATGAGAAAAAGAGAGAAAAGAAATGTGCTACAGGCCACCCTACATGCTTTATGCAAGGCAGACCCAAAATACAATCTTTTTCATTTGCCGTGGTTTGACAGTTACAGACTCCCACTCCTTTGTTCCTACCCTGCTTAGAGCCCATTCCTCAGGCTCTTCACGCTCATGCCAGCAGGTGTGGTGTGCCTGTTCCAGGAAATCATCTCTTCCTGCTCTCTAGACCACATAACACAGTGGTAGGACAAGAGGACATGGCCTCAGGTTGTGCCAGGGGAGATTTAAATTGGATGTTAGGAAAAATTGCTTCACTAAAAGGGTTGTCAAGCACTGGCTCAGCTGCCCAGGGAAGTGGTGGAGTCCCCATCCCTGGAGGCATTTAACAGACGTGTGGATGTGGTACTTGAGGACCTGTTTTGGTGGTGGCCTTGGCAGTGCTGGGGGAATGGTTGGGTTTGATGGTCTTTAAGAACTTCTCCAACCTAAAAGATTCTATGATTCGATGATTTGTTGCTTAAAAGCAGCACTGGAGGGAAGGTGTTACCTCAGAATAAAACACGGGATTTGTGCAATGCTGGCACAAGCTGTTCAGTTCCCTTCTTCACTTTCTCATCCCTGAACTGACCCCAGACTGGGTCAGTTCATCCCACAACTCTGAAAATGCACTTTACAGCAGGTCTAAAAAAACCTCAAAGTGATCAGCACCCAGCAAATGGGGGGTTTAAAGAGGGACAAAACATCTGAGTAGACTGGTGAACTTCCAGGGGTTTTGAGGTCCCATCCAGATGTGTCCCTGTGTTTTTCAGCAGTTATGGAAACACATGACCTGGAGAGGGAAGGTTGGGGATAAAAGAGACATGAGCTGCCTTGAAAACCCCTCACATTTCTAAGACTTCTCAAAACCCAATATATACAGGTGGTAACACTTGGCACTGGGAACATCCACTCCTGGGAATGGGCATTTAGCTGCTGGAGAAAAGAGTTGGTGTTTCTTTTCATGAGCCCTGAGTCTGGGCAGAACTGGCAGGGGGTTCCTGCATGGCTGTTTTTCACAACCCAAGGTTCCAAGCAGCTGTTGACAGTAAAGCACCTACTGCATTTTTACAGGTCCAAGTGTTAGAGCTGCCATCGTGTCCAAATTCAGGGTTGGGATAATGAGTTGCTGCTTAAGTCCTGCTTTAGAGTCTTACACAGGAGTTACAGGCTGCTCCTGCCACCTCCTACTGAGGAGAGCAGGGGAGGCTGAATGCATGTCAGGAGTTACCCACACCACCCCTCATCTCATGCACAGGCATTCCTGGCCCCTCTCACCATGGGATGAGAGATGGGGAGCCACATTACCCCAAAGTTTCTGCATCAGCTGCACAAGGATCTGTGATCCCACAGCATCCAGGACTACAGGAAGGTCCAGGTGAAATTACACATTGGTCTCATTTTCATTCCTGTCTTGAAAAAAAAACTGTCCAAAAGGGTCTTTTCTCCTCCTCCTCCTGTGACCAAGGCAGCAACCAGAGAACATCTCCTGCCTTGGACTCCTTATTAGTTTAATTAGATGATTTTCTGCATGATTTATCCTGAATGCTGCAATTGCACAATCAAATCACAGATCAGTTGACAACTTCATTTAAAAAATTAGTGTTTAGCAGCTTTGCAGGCTCTAAAAGCTCTGAGGACATCTGTCAGCAGTGACCCCTTGTGATAATGACAAATAGTCCCAGGCTGTGTCCCCACCTCCTGTCCTGCCTGCAAGCTGGCACGCTGGAGAAATCCTCCAGAACAGAAAAAAACAGCAAGCCTGGGGGCTTTTTCAGTTTGCATCTGCTGGAACTGCTTGGCCTTCCCCCTCAGATGTCAGTCCACAATTGTTAGCGAGTGCTACAGGCCTGTCAGGAAGAGAACAGACCCTGCTGCTCCGAGGGGACTTGGTGTTGCAGCTGAATTCGCATCAGGCCCCGTGCTTGTGCTGAATTATGTGGGAGTTGGTGCCTGCTGAGAAGCTGCCACCCATGCTAAGAGTGTCAGCCAAACCTGGAGCCCCTGCGCTCCCTTTTGGAGCTCTGCCCATCCTGGGGCACTGGGGGGTGGAGATGGAGGGCGGGAGAGAGGGAGGGAGGGAGGGATGCTGCTGCTGGGCTGAGCGGCTGAACGGGCAGAAGCCAAGCACAGAAGCTGCCAGAGGTGAATTTCCCGGTTCCCAGGCCTCCTGCAGGAAGGTGTTGATCCTGCAGGCGGGGTTTGGAGCAGCACGGCAAGCCTTGAGTTTTCTTGTGCTTAGCAGGATGCCAGGAATCGCTTCCAAAATGGGGCGGGGCAGCAGTGCCCACTGATGGAGACAGCGGTGCCAAGGAGCTGCTTTGGGCACATCCTGCAGGGAGTGCTGGGAGGAGATGAGGGATGTACCAATCCTTTCCTGCTGGTTTGGGGAGGAGAAAACATCATGTGCCTTCTGCGCAGAGAAGGCACAGACTGTGTCTTTCCCCTAAAGAAACAGAAGCCAAAATGAGCTTCCCCTCCTGGCTTTATCTTGTGGTTAGTCCAAGAAGCCCTGCTCTCTAGGGTGGAGGATCTGTGATGGGTGGATCCTTAAGCTTTCCCAAAGCCAAGGGGCTTCCTCTGAATCCTCCATGTCCAGGGCCAGGCTGAGGCAGTGGCACTCCTCCTGAGGGAGCCTGCCTTTCCAAGGAGACTGTCCAAGCACGGTGGCACCACGATGATAACGAAGCACCCTTCGCCCTCAGAGATCTCCAGAAACCCCACTAACACCATCTCAATTTAGAGCTTGTTAAGACACTCAGGAATCAGCCTCCATTCCACATCTTCAGCAGCTCGAGACACTGATTATAATGAGTTCCACTAATTAGACTGTTTTAATTCAAAGGCCAGCAGGCTCGGAGAGATGTGAATCAAGGGAACCTTTGTGAGGCATCTGCTGGGATTTCCAGCCAGCCTAATTCCTCCAAACTGCCCACTGGTGAGTCCTTCAGCAAATGTCTCCTCTCCCCAGAATGAGACCCTGGCCAGGAAGGGCAAAGAAGGTCTCTCTTGCCAGACAGACCCTCCAGTCCCTCCATTCTCCAGCAGACCCCTCTGGGGGATGAAGTAACAGCTGTTTCCAGTCAAATGAACCTCCTTCTCTTCCAGTGTTTGCTTCAACTGTTATTCAATCACCCAGATGAAAAAACCAACTCAGGAAGGAGCTAATTAGAGGAAGACAACAAAGCAGATGAACTGAGGTGGAACTGGGAAAGGAGGTGGTGGATGGTGTAGAAGGGAATGGAAATCAGTCTTGACAGGAGCAGCAAATGCATGGAGATGATCCACGGAGACGCTGTGGTGGATGGGGAGAGCAGAGGGCATGGTTGGTGGCCATTCAAGCCAGCAGAGCTGTGGATGGCTGGATGAATTCTTGAACTGTCTTGGAGCCACATCTTTTCAATCACAACTACAACATAATCCCTAAATGAAGATAAAAAACACCTATCTGTCAGGTGCATCTCCCAGAATTCCTAGAAACTTAAGAAACAGCAGGACTTTCCACCCATCTCCTGGTTGTGCCAGCCTTTCTAACCAGGTGCACTGGGAACTCAGGGACAAGCTGCTGATCCTCTTTGGGCCTGAATTCCCCTTTTCGTAAACATCGAAGTCCATTTCTGCTTGTGTTCAGAATGATCAGTGATGGACTTAGAAACATCTTGAGATGTGCAGACAAAAAGGAATTCAGAAGAACAAGCCGTTATCTGGGACCTTGGGAAGGTGTGGAGGGGAACAGACAGCTGGGAGGAGGACAAGGAGATCGAGAAATCCTTCAGACGAGTTTTTGGCCAAGTAGTTCCCAGTCCGTGGGAACTACAGTGTTTAAATCCAGCCATAACTTGGCTCTCTATCTGGCATGTCCAGAAATTCACATCTGGAATTCCCAGCTCAGACAGCTGGGGAAAGGCAGGTACTGCCCTTTCACTGGAGCTCCTTCCTTTCAGTGGCACTACCTCCTCTCTCCTGTGCTTCTCTTCATTACCAAAATCCCCCGAAGACACCATTGATGATGGAGAACCATCGGAGAGGCAATTAGAAAGAAGTTAAAGTGAATTACATATGCTGGGTTTATTTTCTGTTTTCTGCCAAGGCTGCTGCCAATTATTGTGCAATTAGGCCGCCTTCATTAGCAAATGAGATTAAAATTAACATCGTTAATTACTTGTTCTGTTAAACAGGGGAAAGCTGGCGTTTAAGGGGGGGAGATGCAGAGAAGGTTGTTCTTGGAGCAGATGCAGTAACATTCTCCAGCACCATTCCTTCAAGGATTGCACCAGATTATTCAGTTTTGCTAACACAGCATTAAATTCACACCTCCAAGGAGAGGCCTTGCAGGAACATGGTATGTGTTGCTCAAGAAAATCATCCTCACACGTTGCAAAACGAAAGCTGATGGCCACAGGGAGCGGTCAATGGATTGTTCCCTCCAGGGACTGGAGGGAAACCTCTGTCCTCAGTTGTTGGGGCAGTTCACTTGAGTGTCACCAGGAATTTCTAATGGGTCCACTACGTGCTGGAAGTTTTGTGGATGAGCCAGGAGACTGTTTCCTGGGCTCACGGACTGGATGAGGAGGTCAATGAGGAGCAGCAGAGCTCCAGATTGATGGTGTTGTTTTCACAAGCCAAGCCAATGGTACCCCTGAAAACCCAGATACTGAGTAAGCACAAAGCAATGCCACTGATCTATGAGGCCACACTTTGAGGTTCCTGGGCCACAGGGCTGGAAAGGACCCCAAGCAGTCACCCAGCCCAGCCTGCTGTCCCCACAGAACTGATGTGGCTGCATCATTTTTAGCTGTTGTCTCTCCAGGCCACTCTTGCTGATCTGCACCATTGCAAGCTCTACCCCTTCTGAGACATTCTGTCTAACATTTTGCTTTCTTGTCACCTGGGAAGGCTTCTCTAAGTGTTTAATTAGAACTGCAGTTGCCCAGCACTAGCTGTGCTGCTCCCCCTGGGCATGGAAAAGTGATTATTCCCATTCTGTTTGCATCAGCCTTTTTCATATTGCAGAACTGTTCCTGTCTTGCCCGAGATCCTCTTCTGTGGACTTAACCATCCCAATTTAGTCAATCTTTCTTTGCAGATCATGCCTGCTAGTCTTCAGTCAGCCCTCCTTGCTCTGGACTATCTTCTGTTGATTAGCAGCTTTCTGGATGAGTTATGCCCAGAACTGGACCCAGCATCCAGCTGAGATCTCCATGTGATGGTTTGGCTGGGAGCCAGGTCCAAACCTTCACACTCCATAACACTGGGCAGAGCAGGAACACCATGGTGGGTATCTTGTTGGTGATTCTTCTGTCTAGACTCTCCTGTTTATCATTTTTCACAGCAACTTGACATCTCTCATTCACACTGTGATCAAAAACGAGCCCCAGTCTTTTCTGCAGGGTTTCTGCCTCGTCAACTCTGTATTTCTACATCCTGCATGTGAACAGTTCATTATTCCTGCCTAGATGTAGAATCCAGTACTTATCTCTATTAAATTGCATCTTATTTCTTCCAAACCATTTCTCCAATTTGTCAAAATCATTTTGAGATAAACAGACAGATTGAAAAGGTCCCTTGGAAAACATGGAGCGCAGTAAGACAGCCCTGAAATTCAGCTTGAGCCTTGCCAGGCTGCGGTTTCCCTTGGATCTGATCCTGTCTCACCTTGCTCTGCAACACCTAAAAGCAAAATGTGGCCCCTGTGAGGGACATTGTCACAAGCTGAGACACAGGTTGCCTCTTCAAGTCATGCAGATGTGCAAACAATGTACAAACCACCAGGAAATGCACTGCAGAACTGCTGCTCAGGCAGTGCAAAGCTCAGTCCTTGAAGGGAACTGCAACATCCCTCTCCAGCAAAGCCAAAGGCTCAGGAAATGGACTCAAATGGACTCCTGACAGTGAGGATCTGCTGCCTGGGTTACCTGGAGCCTGTGTGCTGGTACTTCTGCTAATGGACTCCCTTTTCTTTGTGCAGGTACAGCCACGGCTGAGAGCCTTTAGGGATGAGGGTAAGGCAAAGGAAGGGAGTCTTTCATTAGATCTGCTTTGGGGTACACAAGTCTTTGCACTGAGAACAAGAACATCAGAGTCCAAGTGAATGAAAGCTGAGGTCATGTATTGCCTGCCCCTTGCTTGCATGTTCCTCTGCTCTAAAAATACCAAGTGTCCCTCTGACACAGTTCATAACTTACCCTAAAAAGGAGCAGCCTGGCTGGAACAGACTCCGTGGAGTCCAAGCTCTGAAGAAGCATGTAGAGCTCAAACACTTCCCTGTTGTGTTTGGACCTGCTGGCTGATCTCACAGAAGCCATTTGCTCTCCCTGTGAGTTTCTCAGGTGCACAGAAGATGCCCCAGTTTTGAGCAGCATCACCGACGGCAGTGACTGCACAGCCCAAGTTCAGCACATACAGCCTGGGCCCCTTGCTGTGTGCATCTGAATCCATCACACTTTTGGCTTTCCTGACACCCCTGTGAAGCTGGAAGGAGAAATATTCCCATCTCTCCAGCTAGAAAACTCCGGCAGAAAGAGATTTAACCATCCACCCATGGTTAGTCATGAGCAGGAGGCCACTTGGGGAGCTAATGCTGTTTCTTAGTCAGGGGAGATTTTCAGTGCTGATGATCTGTGAAACGTTTGCCTTGAATTTTCTTTGGACCCAGCACAGAGCAGTGTCCTATTCAAAAGCTGTAAATAAGAATGGCCATGAAGTTTATTAGGTGTGTGCCGACAGCTTCACGGACCCCTTCAATAAGGGAAGCAGTCGGATTGGGAGCGACGCGATACCTCGTGCATAGCAAGGAGCCAGCTGGCTCTGAAGAGCCTTTTCTCATGCAGACCTCATCAAAAAACGAAATGAGAAAATAAGTAGACAGGACTAGGCAGGGAATTCTTCTGCCCTCGTGCCCCAAGGGGAGTATATCCAAATTAATAGGCCTTTTCCACTGCTAATGACTCAGTGAAGATGTGGGAGTCACAGGCCACATCATCAGCTGGTGTAAATCAGTGTGTACCTGGAGAGACTGCAGGAACATTAATTTACATTCATCTTGGCCAGCCCATCTTACCAGGAGCCCACCTTCCCAGAGCACTGGGATAAGCCAAAACCAGCTTGGAGCCTACATGGCTCTCTCTGGGAGCTGTGCATATGGATAGGGATGCTATTCCAAGCTTCCAGGTCAACAGCCACACAGTGTTGTATGGCTCATGGTAAAATCCTTGCCAGAGCCAAATCATCCAGCACTGGAGCTTCTGTGCTTCTCTTTCGGGGTCAGCAATTCCCTGGAGAAAAGCTGGAAGGAGATTGGCAGAGGAGAGATGGAGGAGGGAGAAACAAGTGGTGTGAAGGGATCAGCGGGATGGAAGGTACTGAGAACAGGTGCAAATGGACCCTGAGGTGTGCACAGGGCAGGAAAAGATGGATGTATGGGTGAGGGAGAGAAAAATGGGAGATGAGTAAGTGATAGGAAGTTTTCACGTCAGACTCCTCCACGAGGACAGATTTATCTGCCTTCTTTCTCTAGAAGATTCATTAGGCATTTGTGCCCCCTCTTCTCCCTGCCAACATGCTCCAGCTTTGCCCAGGAACAAAACAGTAATTCCTGCCCATGCACTCTCCTTTCCCAGCACAGCATCCTCCCAGCCTGGCTCCCATGAGGGGCTGATGGGGACCAGCATCCTGGGACTCTGCAGATATTCCTTCAGGAATTTTCAGACCAACAGCAGAAACTCCCTGGTGACACCACATGTTGGTGTGAGATCTGACTCGTGGGTGAGCAGCACAAATACTTCCCTGGGCATGAGAGGGAAGAGGCTCCAGGAGCAGGGTGTGTTCTCTAGGCAGTTGGCTTTGTTCATCTATAACTCAAGCTAAAGGAAATTGAAGTGGCCTGTTCCAACATTCCTTCATTTGCCAATGAACTGGCTATGGAAAGAGATAAGAAATAAGGTCTGAAATCTTAAAAGAAGCCATTAGGAAAACACAGAAGCAAAGACCAGCCAAAATGCATGTTTGTGAGCCGATAAGATTCTGAACATTTCTTTCAGCAGCTGACAGCCAGAGGTATCAACAAGGTAGACAGATTAAATTCCTACAGGCATTAATTAAAAGAAGTCTGATGAGGAGAGAAATCAAGGACAAAACACT